>CAKMYA010000011.1:0-535771 GCA_928869825.1 Ustilago lituana | reverse complement strand
CCTAACCCTAACCCTAACCCTAACCCTAACCCTAACCCTAACCCTAACCCTAACCCTAACCCTAACCCTAACCCTAACCCTAACCCTAACCCTAACCCTAACCCTAACCCTAACCCTAACCCCTAACCCTAACCCCTAACCCTGATGGGAATGCCACCTGACTGTATGTGCATAGGTTGGCACAAAAAAGCCCAAAGAAACAACTGTGTAGATGGCCAACAACTTGTGTGTGTGCTGGGTCTGACAAGTGTTGGGTAGGGTCAGGGTTGGTATATACTTGAGCAGCCATACCTCTGTGACCAGCCATGGAAACTCTCCCAAACTTTGCCATATGCATCTCCTAGCATGTGCCAACAACTCCCATTAAGGCTGTGCAGAGATTGGAGGGGGTCCATTTTCCACTTTTCAAAGGGGGGACCATTGGGGCCGAAGCCAGAATCTTGAAAAACATAAAGTTGCCCATAGCTCCATGACCACTTGAGCAACAGCCATGAGACTTCTAGGGTGTTCTTTGGGTGTAATTAGCACCAACTTTCATTATGCACACATCCCTGAAAAGTCGATTTTTTGATGACCTGACTTGACTCAGGCCAAACTTCAATGGACCATAACAGAAAATTTTATTACTGAACTTGAGTAGGGTTACTTAATCAAACATGCATATTTGGGGTAGATCTACAACTTTGATTAATCAACCCTACTTGGTCAAAAATCCAGACACCCTTGTAATCAACCCTACTTGGTCAAAAATCCAGACACCCTTGTAACCCTAACCACCTCACAGTCCTTCTACATGTTTATCTTCTGTTCTTGCCTTGTATCTTAGCATCTCCCTATGTCATCACTGTCACAGGACATAAAATCGAACTCGAATTGAGATCAACATTAAACGCAACTTACAGTTGATCTCAGATGAAATCAATGTTAAGCAGGCCTTATCATCGATTTCACCTACAGGGCTGTATGATGCTGTGGAACAAAATGACAAGCAATGGCTATGACAACACCACCCCCAAATGGGTCAGGGTGATCAGCGATGATGTCAGCAGCACCTGGAGGGTGCTGTTGATGACCCTAGGCCAACCAGTAATGGCCAGGTGAGGTGCAGGGGCCCCTGCGAAGATAGGGGGGACCTGCAGGAAGGGAAAGGGAGCCTGACACTGGCTCAAGGCTGTGGAGCCACTGAAGAGGTATTGGTTGGAGACCAGTGATGAGTCTCTAGGACAGTGGGGCAGGCCCCGACACTGGCCTGATGCTGGAGGAGGGATGCTCTGGAGCAGCCGCTGCCAGCATACATATATACACATGCCTTGTGCAAGTGGAGAGGCAGGACCTCATCCACTCTACCATTCAGTTTACTTGTTAGTACATTAGTATCTTTACTCTCACACTCTTTGTCTCATAGGGTAGCAATCTTAGTCATTGCTACTACTCAGTGTGCCTCTGTTCAAGTTGGAGTACATATAGACATCATTCAGAACCACCTACTGGCACCACAGGCCTCACCTGTGCAGGTGGAACCTACACTGCGGTCCTGGAACCTCCACCAGTACCATTGCTATATGATGGTGCCAACTACCAGCATCATACAGCCTCGAGCATCATCACCAATGACAGCAGCACAGTTCATCAGCACTGCATACCTACATGAGGACAGTTAGCCCACTCCTGTCAAGTGTAGGACACACACTAGGCTACCACAAACATGCTGCATTACCTCTGGACAGAGTGGCAATGGTGGTCAGTTGACATCGAGCATAAGAGGCAGTTAACATTGATCTCAAGTGAAATCAACATTTACTGGCCATTAACCTCAAACTCAAATGAAATCGATGTTTACCTCGAGTTAATGTTGATTTCACATGTCTGGTGCATGACTGCTGACAACTGTCTTGGGAAATTCAAATGAAATTCTCTCTCAAGGGGGGCAAGATGCATCACACAGACTCAACCCTACTTGGGTGTAGCCTAGAATGTTATGCTTGTGGGGTCTGGTAACCTCAGGTTCACCAGGTACAGTGTTGTTGGTAGAGGCCACAGGCAGGTTATCAGGTGCAGCTGATCACAGACCCAGAGCCCTTGCCTATCACACTTGGCTGGGTCCAATGATCTCATCACACACATCAGGTTCCCACTCCCCTGATCAGGTGTGGACCACCTCCACACTGGGTCAGTGGGGAACATGTTGTAACAGACCACTGACATCTAGTGTACCCAAGGTTCCCAGACCCCACAGGCATAACACCTCATACTACACATACATCATGTGCAGGTCTGACAGCATGACTAACAATTGCACACCACTGCCCCCTGAAGCTATCCAACATACACCTTTCTACACCTCTGCCATCATCTGGTCAAAGCCATCTTAAGTTGATGTGACCTGTACAAGCAACACTCTTGCTGTTTGCATTTGAAAGGTACCAGTGATTTGACATCAAATAGAGCATCTTGCAAGGGCCTAGCATGATATGACCAAGATGCTGAACTCGAGGACATCTGTCAACAATGCCACTGGAGACAACCCCTCACTCTTCTAATAAGCTCAAAGCGAAACACTTCTCATCATTTTAACCAGCACAGATTGTGCTGCAGCATCAATCTAAAGTCTTTCAGTTCAGCGTCGGGGCCAGTCTCAGTGTGCACAGCCATCTAAGCAGCATAAGTCCGGTCGAGGCCAATAGGGTGGATGAATGGTGCTTAACAACTCTGTCATATACTAGTAGAGCACCTGAAAAATCTGACAAGTGGGCTTCTCTGCTCAGGCAAACTCGTGTGGATCCTCATCCGAGGTGTCTGTGCTTGACGGATAGCCGTGCTCGAGCGCTTCCACCGAAAATTTTCGTTCAGCTACCCTGGATAGCTTGCCTAATGGCAAGACCTGAAACCCCAACTGTGGGGCCCGAGCATGTTTCGCTGCGGTCATAAACGTGTGTTTTGACATGGGAAAAAGTCCAACCGCCATCATCACATTACGATTCTCCCTGTCTTTTGCCTGTTGCCAAACAGCAGTGAAGCGCTTTCGCAAAGATCCAACGCTGTCGTAGGGAGGGTGATAGGTCCACAGATAGGTCTGTCCATTGATTGTGATCTCCCTCACAGTAGTCCGCCGTTTGAAAGACTCGTACATCTGGGCAGAGAAAGCTTTTTCTTCCTCTGCGGGGAGGTGAAGCTCCGACTCGAGCTGCCACTTGTAATCATCGCCTAGACTGGAGCGTAGCCACGGGTAGAAAGCAAGGTTCAGTTCTTGGTTTGGTCGGTAGATGAAACGTGCGCTAATCACCTGTGGTCCGCGTTCCAAAGCGTCGTGCGACGGGTTCAGATGTCGACTGCGGGGGGCGGAAAAGCTGTTGGGATTGACTCTCTCGACCGTGAGAATACCCGTTTGCCAGTGGGTGCTCCTGTCGATGCTGAGGATGTAGCTTTTGCTGCCTGCAAGGTTCTTAATGTCGTTCCAGAATTTGCGTTCCAGAGCATAGCTGCCACGACACATCATGAATGCTCGCACGCCGTCCGTCTTGATCTCAAAGACCATCAGACCCTTGTCCGGAAGGGTAGGCGACTTTTTCTGGACGTCACTCCTGTATGTGATAAGGACTCTCCTTCCGCCAAAGCGAAATTCCTTGTACAATCGACTTGTCCGCATGTAATTGTAGATGTCCTCATCCAACTGTTGCGGATCGTGGCTGCGCAGTTGTCGAGGAGCGTAAAGCCGGCCTACGCGGCTGATGCCAAGGGAGTCCTTGAGCTTGCTCATCCAGTTGTTGACCTTGTTGTCTACCTGGTAGCGAATCACAACCGACATTCCCGAAAGCTTCAGCGGCTCCACATCGCTCAAACGGGCAGCTGGTGCTGGCCCATTGTGCATAGAAGGCTGAACGTGACTCTCTTCTGGTTGCAGGACTGGCCCAGGGTCACGGCGATACTGGACTTGTTCAGGCTGAAAAGGCGTCCAGCCTGTAACAGGCGCCACCAGAGCCTCCGTCCCGGCGTTTCTTGGCTGTCCACGGTCCCGTCTTCTGCCGAAGACAACGGCAGACAAGTCGTCCGAATCCCGGTCGCTGATGCTCTCCGTCGGTATGCTAGCCTCTGGTTGAAGCGGCGCGGCCGGCTGAAAAGTCAGCGACTCGGGCCTTTGTCCCGCTGCGATCTGCAAAGGATGACCATGCTCCTTCTGAGGGACGAAAGTTCTCAGATGGGTCTCATGGGAGACTGGCAGCCTCGCGGGGTGGAAGCCAGGCCAATGTTGCTGTGTGTGCCTAGAGCCTGGATGGTGGGATCGATCGACAGCGAATTGTCTTGCTGAAGTTGATGCACCAGCATCAGATGGTGAATGAAAGTGGGGAACGTCGGACAAGCTGAACAGGTCTTCCAAATGTTCGAAGATGCCATCGTTGGAAGTTGGGTTTGGAAAGGTTGGTGCGACTACTCTCTGAATGAGAGGGAACGCGCAGAGCAGCAGAGCAACTGCCAACATGGCTTTCCCCAGATGAGATACAATTTGCGACTGGCGTGTGCTGCGGGCGGTCTGGACGTCGAGACTATGAGCGGTCCTCAGACCCCCTAGTTGTATGGATGGCAGAGCATAGCGTGACGGGCGTTCGGTCTACCTTATATCTGCCTGTGACCATTGACAACTTCGGTGCGCTGATAAGCTTGAAGGTTGACGAAAACGGCTCACAAGTAAATGAACAGCCATCTCGCGAACACTTGTCGTCCGTCTGAGCTTGGTCTGCATACCAAAGCTTCATCATTTACGGCGGTAGGAACCTCTTCGATCTCGAGATGTCTCGTTACGGGGGCCTGGCCTGTCAGCTGTGCACAGTGGCTGCCTGTTCTGGCAAGCTCATTAGGATAAGCTCCCAATGAAGGTCGCGTGTGGGAATCGACCTGGCGTGGCACCGAGCATTCGCGATGACCATGACATATTGCTACACGGCGAAGACGGGAGCAACTTCCGTGACCACGGTTCTGATGAATCGGTGTTGCAGCAGGCTGCAGAGCGGCAGGCGGCCCAGACACCTGACATTCGTCTCCTATAGGCTACTCGTGCGCTCCATCGGCCGTCGGTAATGGGATCAACAAATATGTCGAGCAATACCGGAACCGTATCCAAGAGAACTTTGCTCCTTGTGTTAACCTTTGTTTCATCAAGCAGAATGAGCTTGCATCCTTTGGCGTGGGTGGAAGGTTGCGGCCAAGCTCGACCAAATTCGAAGTTCGAAGATAGACCATCGATGAGCTTCATTCTCTCTCGCCTTGCGCAGACCACATGATGCCCCACCGTTACTTTGGCGGGAAAGGTGCATGTAAGAGCGCTGTCTCCAATGGCTTGAACGAAGCCATCTCACCCTTCATATGACCTTCAACGGAAAGAGTGGAAGTCATGGCGAACATGCTGAGGCCCGTGGGAAACATGTGACTGGTTCGGGTGTGCCCTTATGACCACAATAACTCCGCCGTGGCAGTTCGGCTGCTGCTTTGCCAGCCTGACTTGCCTGTTGAGCGTTTGGCTGCCATTGAATGATTTTGGATTCCCTGTGCTTGAGTATAGCGATAGAGCCGGGTAAATAAAGGCTTTTTAGCCGGTTGACAGGCACACGGACGTTGTGTTCAACGGCTAACCCACTGAGTGCTACGAGCTTTCGAAGCTGGAGAGCTGCAGTGGACCGTGCGATTGAGCTTTGTTTCCCCACAAATCAAGTTTGCGTTTGGAGGGCACATCCAGTTTGGCAGGCGTTCGCTCTTTGTGCCCGGCGTGAACGACGTTTCTCAGCAGCAAAGACTGGTTTGTCCGTCTAAGCGAGGTAGGGACAGTGCGGCATTCTAGCGCACAGCTCGTGCTCTATGCACAGAGAAGTGACAACCCTTTCGGCTGTTTGTACATTTCTCGCGCTTGCGAAAGCAGCCTGGGGTCATGGGACGCTCGGAATCTCGTGGTCAGCTGCTAGCTTCGTATCCATCTCATGTGCGCTTGATTGCGACTCCTTTATGCCGGCTGGTTGCCTTCGACAAATTTAGGCTCGTGACCGCAACCAGTCATCTCCCATAGATCGTAAAGTAAGTCGAAGCTCTTATATAGACCCACCGTGGAACAAGACTAGCCACCAACGCAGTCAAATACCGCTCTCACTTGCATCCTCACTGGAAACAAGTTATTATAGTCGCCATGTCCTTGCAAGAGACAGTTCAGAAGGTGCTCGACACGGCCACGGCCGACATCTCCCAGCCCAATGCCGTACCTGGCGCTGTCGTGTACATCGCCGACAAGTCAGGCAAGGAGCTCGCTTGGGCTTCCGCCGGTGTTAAGCAAGCCGGCCACTCTGCTCCCATGACCAAAGATTCGGTCTTCTGGGTGGCGAGCTGCACGAAGCTCATCACCGCCATCGCCTGCCTTCAGCTCGTCGAACAAGGCAAGGTCAGCCTGCAAGACCCTGTCACCGTTTACCTTCCCGAAATGGAGAGCATAACCTTGATCGATGGATCCAAACCAAAGAAAGTCCCCACTGTTTGGAATTGCCTCACACACACGTGCGGTCTCGGATACTCGTTCTTCAACCATAAGCTGAAAGAGCTCGAGGCCAAGAAAGGCAGGAAGGTCATCGACAGCTTCGACGCCTCCAAGCAGAGCATTCTCGGTCCCTACGTCAGCGAGCCTGGCACTGAGTGGGAGTATGGCGTTGGCATCGACTGGGCAGGTCAGGTCGTCGAAAAAGCGTCCGGGCTCTCACTGAACGACTACTTTCAACAACACATCTTCAAGCCGCTTGGCATCAAGCACGCCAGCTTCCTTCCCAAGACCGCGGGTCTCTCCGACAAGCTCGTCGGCTCGCACCATCGCAACAAGGATGGCATCATCTCGGCCAACAACCACTGGATGCAGCCTGACGAGTCCAAGATCGAGGTGCAGTACGGAGGTGCAGGTCTTTGGGCCAACGCTGCCGAGTACTGCCAGGTACTGGTTGCTCTGCTTAATGGCGGTACGCACCCAAAGACTGGTGGCAAGATTCTCAGCCCCGAGAGCACGGAAGAGCTCGTTAAGGAGCAGCTGACGGGAAAGCTTGCGGATGACATTGATCGCGAGTTCCCCAACACGGATCCAGAAATTACCAACTACTTTGAGGGTTGCACGGTCAAGGGCATCCCCAAGACTTGGGCTTTGGGCGGTTTGCGACTTCTCGTCGAGCATCCCATGTTTAAGCGAAGCGATAAAGTGAGTTTACAACATGGTCTCCAACTTATGTCGTCGAGAGCGGCCTCGCGCTAATCTTATTCCTGCCTCGATCCACCTCTATTCAACAGTCTCTCTTCTGGTGCGGCATCCAAAACAGTTACTGTAAGTCTCCAGCGATCAACCAACTCACACTCTTTCCAATGACGCTTTGTACCTGACGATAGCTCTTCGTCTTGCCTTCTCCATTTTGCAGGGTGGTGCGACTTCAAGGACGGCACGTGCGGCATGGTGCAGTCGCAAATTGGCCCTTTCCTGGACATGGGCACCCTGGGCATTCTGGCGCAGATCGAACCTCAGGTGCATGCCGCTCACGCTTCGTAGACTGTCTTTGATGATATCGAAAGACTTGAATGTTAGCCCCCACCTGTTGTATATCCATTGTCGTCGGAAATCGAGACCTGGAGCGCGCTCGCCGTCTAGCTGGATGTTCAAAGCGTCTCTTGGTCTCCAATGCATGACACGGGGCACAAACATCTTGAAAGCTCGATAGATAACTGAGTATTCAATAGAACGTGAGAGGCAATTTTACAGGGACATTACTTAAATACGGCCACTGTTCAGAACTTGGCACGGGCAATGTTGCTCTTCTTGACGTCGAAGCGGTCAAGATTCATGACCTTGTTCCAAGCGGCAACAAAGTCCTTGGAGAACTTCTCGGCGTTGTCGGCCTGGGCGTAGTTCTCGGCGAGAGCACGGAGCTCAGCCTGCGAACCGAAGATGAGGTCAGCACGAGTGGCGGACCACTTCTTCTGACCCGACCTGCGGTCGACTCCGTCAAAGAGCTCGGCCTTGCCACCATCAGCGACCTTCCACTCGGTGGACATGTCGAGGAGGTTGACGAAGAAGTCGTTGGTGAGCTGGCCTTTGCGGTGGGTCAAGACACCGTGCGATGAGCCATCGTAGTTGAGACCGAGGACACGAAGACCACCGATGAGAACGGTGAGCTCGGGAGGAGTGAGGGTGAGCAGGTTGGCCTTGTCGACGAGGTACTGCTCGGTGCGGACACGCTCGGTAGACTGGCCGTAGTTGCGGAAGCCATCGGCGGTGGGCTTGAGCCATTTGAAGGTGTCGACCTCGGTCTGCTCCTGGCTGGCGTCAGTGCGGCCAGGGGTAAAAGGAACGGGGAGGCCGGATGCCTTCTCGAGGGCAGCGTTACCTGCAAGGACGATGAGATCGGCGATCGAAATCTGCTTGCCACCCTGGTTGGAAGAGTTGAATTGCTGCTGGACACCCTCGAGGGCCTTGACGACCTCGGCGATCTGGGCAGGGTTGTTAACCTCCCAGTCCTTCATGGGAGCGAGGCGAATGCGAGCACCGTTGGCTCCACCACGCTTGTCGGAGCCACGGAAGCTGGAAGCCGAAGCCCATGCGGTGGCAAGGAACTTGGTGGGCTCGACACCGGTGGCAAGGATAGCCTGCTTCAGGCCCGCGAGGTCACGGTCGTCAACGAGAGGGTGGTTAACGGGGGGGACGGGGTCCTCCCAGATAAGGGTCTCCTTGGGGACCTCGGGACCGAGCCAGCGGGAACGAGGGCCCATATCACGGTGGAGCAGCTTGAACCAGGCACGAGCGAAAGCATCAGCAAACTCGTCGAAGTTCTCGAGGTAGCGGCGCGAGATCTTCTCGTAGGCAGGGTCGTAGCGGAGCGCGAGATCTGTGGTAAGCATGGTGGGGCGACGCTTCTTGCTGGGGTCGAAGGGGTCAGGGATGATGGCATCCGAATTCTTGGCGACCCACTGGTTGGCACCGGCGGGCGACTTTTCGAGCTCCCACTCGAACTTGAAGAGGTATTCGAGGTAGAGGTTGGACCACTCGGTGGGCTTGCTAGTCCAAATGACCTCGAGACCCGAGGTGGTAGCATCACCAGCCTTGCCGGAGCCGTGCTTGTTGGCCCAACCAAGACCCTGGGCCTCGATGGGGGCGGCGTTGGGCTCGGGACCCACTAGGTCGGGGTTGCCTGCACCGTGAGTCTTACCGAAGGTGTGGCCACCGGCGATAAGGGCAACAGTCTCTTCATCGTTCATGGCCATACGGCCAAAGGTGGTTCGAATATCGTGAGCGGCAGCAACGGGGTCGGGCACGCCATTGGGACCCTCGGGGTTGACGTAGATGAGACCCATGTGCGAGGCAGCAACGGCTTCCTCTAGGTCGCGGTTCTTGAGGTCCTTGGGGTTGCCACCCTTGTTAGCCTCATCGTAACGAACATCGTTGCCGAGCCAGGTGGTCTCGCCACCCCAGTAAGTGGACTCGTCCGCCTCCCAGGTGTCGGGACGGCCACCAGCAAACCCAAAAGTGTTGAAGCCCATGGACTCGAGAGCGACGTTACCGGTAAGGAGGATGAGATCGGCCCAGGAGATCTTGTTGCCGTACTTCTGCTTGATGGGCCACAAGAGACGACGGGCCTTGTCGAGGTTACCGTTGTCGGGCCACGAGTTGAGAGGAGCGAATCGCTGCTGACCCTCACCTCCACCGCCGCGACCGTCCTGGACACGGTAGGTACCAGCCGAGTGCCAAGCCATTCGGATGAACAAGCCACCGTAGTGACCGAAATCGGCAGGCCACCAGTCCTGCGAGTCGGTCATGAGATCGCGAAGATCCTTCTTGAGGGCATCGTAGTCGAGGCTCTGGAAAGCGGCAGCATAGTCGAACTCGGCGTTGAAGGGATCCGAGTTGGCCTGGTGCTGGCGGAGGATGTTGAGCCTGAGCTCGTTGGGCCACCAGTCGCTGTTCTTGGTACCGAAGCCAGCGGCAGGGACGCGCTTGCGGTCAATGTTACCATGAGCAACAGGGCACTCTCCCATCTTGGAAACTTGAGCGGCTTGCGAGGGTGGGGCTGAGTGGATTGAGCGAATGGATAGGGGATTTAAGCGAGATGGCAAGGAACGCTGTGCGGCGTCCAGGAAATATTTGTGTGTGTCGGGAAAGAAGAGTGTGGCGTATAGCTGACTGATGGCAAAGCATGACGGAACAAGGAATCTGGCGAGGGTCGAGACATCTGTATATATGCGATTGGCCACCACGGGTCAAGCCGCTGCGAGACGAGTGCTGCGCTGTGGAAGGCCGGGCTGAGCTGAGCTGAAGAAAGAAGAGTTTGATTTGCGCGATGCGGGGAAAGTGGCGAAAGAACACACACGCTGTACAGTACACCCAGAGAAGGGAATAGAAGCGGCGATGCAGCGATGCAGTGGCCGTCGAGGTGGGGGGGGGGGGGGGGACGAGTTGCACAACAGGACGCGAGTCGTTGTTTCAGCAAGATTCCACAGCACAGAGGTAGAGCGACGGGGAAAGAAAGGTGGTGGTCGGTGCGCGGGTGCGGGTGATTGCGTGAGTGCGTGAAACGACGTCCAACGTTAATTTAGCTTTCAATTCCACACCTCGGCAACTCAGCGGTGACCACGAGAGCCCGAAAAAGGAACCAATTGGTAAACGTGTGACCAATGGCAAGTGTCGTAATTTATTTTTCAAAACAGAAGCACCCTTTGCAATCCAATCCAACCAGCGCGGCGCTATTGAACAAGTCACGGAACCATACCGCAAATCGATCCGAATGTCAATCTGGAAGGCCGAACCGGCCAACGCTCATAATCGCTCTTTCTCCCTCTCCCTCTCCCTCTCCCTCTCCCTCTCCCTCTCCCTCACTCGAGCGCTTCCTCTCTCAACACGCTTCGTGCACTTCGGGCACTTATGAACTCGAGTCAAGTCTGGTACGGCGAACCGTTTGACTGGTGCATGATGACGCGTAACCTCACAGGTGTCACATGTTTCGGATAGATTGCCCAAGCTCAGCCGTCCACACATTCGGCTTGGACCTCTCTTGACGCGGAGACATCATATCCATCCAATAGCAAAATGTCGCTGGCTCCTTTGGCGTGTACCTAATCTCATCATGTGTATCACTGCGATCGTACGATTCAGATCACGCCCTCCGTGCTACAACTTGCAGCTCGACGATCGGCGTTCCGTACCAGAACATGCATCTTTCTTGTAGCTTCTAAATGGTTCGCCGAAACGCCGGTATCGCAGCTAGCGCTCTCCTCTTGACTCGACGCCATCGTTCCAACAGAGTGGTGCAGTCATTTGCTCGCCGCAGCCAGCAGAAGCAAGTGGCTCACGCTTGGTTCCTTCATACTCGGGGCTTTTCGGTGTACACATCCCATGATCGATACTCGCGTTGATGATTTGATATCAACTGTTCAGCTCATCCAGTCAGAGGAGCCCGACCGCGCTCCGCCTGCATCACAGCATTTGAATACCTTTGTTCCATAACCCAACTTGCGCCGCTTAACTAATGTACAAGGGTTAGATTGTGACACTTGAACCAGCAGATGGCAGGAATCACCAAACTGCCGACCAGAAACACCCAAGTGTAATTCATGTCGGCGCTAGTCACCGCCAACGAGGGTGGCAGCGAGAGGAATATGCACAGTAGCACTGTAAACACGATGGTGAGCACGTTTGCCGAAACCATCAACCGACGCGGCATCTTGAAAGGCGGCATCTTGAAAGGCGGCATCCCATGCGCTGTCGCATTCAGTGCCCTCCGCAAGACGTACCATCGTGGCTGTCACGCCTCCACAGGCACGTGACTCTTCTGACTCGGCCGGCAGAGCCATCCTCTAGCCTTCGCCGTACTATATCATATACACGCTGTAGCTAGTCACACCTTCCTTCTAATCTACATCTACCTACAACATCATCTCTCGCCTAGCGACAGCGTGACAGTGGCTCACCTTGTCGGTGCTTGCCGCTGGGCTCTTTGCCAGCTCGACGGCGTGATACAAGGCAGACAAAGGCTACAATCGAGTACGAAACCTCGACCCATGCATTGACCGCGATGGCAACACTGTCCACTACAAGGACAGCGTCCTCATGCCCTTCGCCACCGAGGAGGACAAGCTTGCCGATGAGTAAATGGATTGACATTTCCTCTCGAGACGGAGCGTTGAAATACAATTACAATTCGAAAAGCCGTTTCACTTGGGGAGCCAGAGCGCTTGCACTTGGCAGTAGGCGCTCAAGCCGGCCTTGCCGTGCTCAGCACCGATACCAGAGCTCTTCATGCCGCCAAACGGCACCGCGGGATGGTGACAAACCAGTCTGTTTGTCCACACGGTCCCACTCTCAATCTGACGAGCGATACGCTCTACGGCGTCATGGTCGGAGCCCCAAACAGTGGCACCGAGACCCCATTGCGAGTCGTTGACGCGCCTGATGAGGTCATCCTCGTCCTTCCATTTGAGCAAGGGAACAATGGGGCCGAAAGGCTCCTCCTGAACGAGCTTGCTGTCCTCGGGAGGATTGTCGACTATGCTGAGCGGGTAGAAGTAGCCAGTCTTCTTGTCAACTTGGCCTCCGGAAATAAAGTTGAACTTCTTTGACTTGGACTCTTCGAAGAACTCGGCGACCTTGTTGTACTGCATCTCGTTGTTGATAGGGCCAAACATGACACCCTCTTCGTCACCTGGGCCGACCTTGAAGTTTTGGACAACTTGAGCCGCGGTAGCCTTGAACTCGTCGTAGATATCCTCGTGGACGTAGATGCGCTTAGCGGAAATGCAGACCTGGCCACTGTTGAAGAAAGCGCTGAGCAAGACGTTTTGAGCAGTGGTAGCCAAGTCGGACTGCTTGGGAAGCACCACAGCGGGGTCGTTGCCTCCGAGCTCAAGGGTGAAGCGTTTGAGAGTAGCGGAGCAGCTCTTGGCGACAAGGCGGCCAGTGACGGTACTGCCAGTGAACGAGATCTTCTGGATGCGAGGGTGCTCTGTGATCCAAGGACCGAGGTTGTCGTCACCAACGACGATCTGAACGACACCAGGCGGGAAGAACTTCTGAGCAGCCTCGATGACGCGGATGTCGCAGAGAGGCGTGAAGGGTGAGGGCTTGATGATGATGCAGTTTCCAGTTACGAGAGCCTGGAGAACCTTCCAGAGCATGAGGACGACAGGGAAATTCCAGGGAACAATGCCGGCGCAGACACCCAGGGGAAGGTATCGCTCGATGGCACGGTGAGTCTCGTCCTCGTGAACAACCTTCTCGTCGAGACGGACCTTGGCAAGCTCGGTGAACCAGGGAAGAATGGCCTCGCACTCGTGCTGCGCGAACATGATGGATTTACCCTGCTCTGCGGTGAGCAGCTTGACGAGCTCGGGAGTGAGGGCCTTGAACTCCTCGCCGTACTGCTCGACGAGCCTAGCACGCTTGTCCCACGATGTCTTGGACCAGGCAGGGAAAGCAGCGTGAGCGGCATCGACAGCCTCGTCGACAGTCTCGCGAGTAGCGATGGGAACCTGTGCAATCACCTTCTCGGTGGCAGGGTTGACGACATCGAGCAACTTGGCCCCCTTGGTGTCGACGGATTTGCCGTTGATGACGTGGGAGAAGGGGGCATCGAGGAGCTTGCTAGCGACGGCAACAGTCATTTTGATCTTCGGTTAAAAGTAGGTTGTAGAGGAGAGGGATGGGCAATGGTTAGCTTTGCCAAGAGCATAAGAGCAGCTTCTTATATTCTTGTCCAGCTGCAGCCACGAGTTGACTACACTGTGCCCTCGGACGAAGACCGAGGATTGGCAAAGACGAGATTGATGGAAAACACGGCCAACTCACGGGTCAGGCGATCGAATTGTGACAGGCGAGGGGTGGAAGCAAGGCGTTGCGTGCCCAGGCCGGCAAGGCAGAGTGCGCAATCGAGAGCGAACAAGGCAAACCAACCTTGATTGACCTTGAACAGCGGAGTCTCAAAAGGTGCCCTAATTTGCAGAGACAAGCTGCCGTGTGAAGCGTTCCCGTGTTCTTGGCCCGTCACTGCCGAGCAATACACTCATTACGCAACGCCCATCATGTAGTGTGATGACACTATACTCTTTTGTTCTAATTTGAGCAGGGCGACACCAAGAGAGAGATGAACTGTCAGCGTGCGGTCATGCCAAAGACCAGCTGTGATGATCTCGCGTTGTTGGATCGAGAGGCGAGTGCTGAAGACAGACGATGTGCCGTGCTGATGATGGAAAAGGAAGAAACCCCCGCTTAATCTTGTGCAAGTCGGATTTTGTGGATCAATGCGCCAGAGCTTAATTCGACGGGCCAACCTCTGGAGAGCAACTGCACAAGTCAACAATAGGCGGGGTATCCCTCCAGAGCTTGTACAGTTACTGTACAAACGACGAGATCAAGCAGCCGAACCAAATGCTCAAGCTGGCTGCAGAGTGCTTCTGAGCCGTGACACACCTTTTTCTTGCCACGGCTCCTCACCTCCGTGGAAGCGCCCTCACCGCAGCTCTGGCACTTGCATTGCTGTGCCTGTTCGCTGCAGCATGCACACGTGGTGCCTTTTCTAGAATGACTTGGGCTGAGCCTGCACATGGTCGAATGGTATGCGCGGAAGCTGTATGCCCACTCGCTTGCACAAGCGGTGGTCGGAGAGTACCATGGTTGGTGACTCGCCAGATAGAAGCCAACGATCCCAAAAGAATGCGGAGAAGCCGCTGCATGTGTCACTTGTCATGCTTATCTTAGGGTCTGCTCGGTCCACGTCTCGCAATCCAGACGGGAAACCCAATAGAGGTCGAGTGCACGGATGGGCATAGCCAAGTTCGGACGTTCCATTTGCGATCAACCTTGCTCTCGCAAGTCAGTGAATTTTTAATTTTTTTTCCCACGCTCTGCGTAATTGGTGACAGTGATATCGGTGTTGCCGAACGAAGAAGAAGCCATCGCAAGTTGACAGATAAGCATTGAGGCGCTAAGCCCAGTGCGAGAGCTTGAACGCTCCGAACTGATGCCAGAGTACAAGTATGTGCTTTGCCCCAGAAGCGGACGAGTCCATGAAGGAGAAGTACTCGTAGACGCTTGATTTAGCATTGTGAACTGCCAATGCTGTGCGCACTGACACTGTCGCTGGTTCGGCGATACAATCGATAGGGGACTGATCATCTATGTTGATTCGTCGTATAATTACAGTACAAGTGGAATGACAAAGATTGTCTAGTTTAGGCAGCGTGGCCGATGTGGGTCCCTCAACTTTTCAGGAGGGCCAGAATCTCGATCCCGCTACCCTGGGTTGCTGCCAGGATGAGTGTGTTTGCAAGCCTAGCTCAGGGCCGAGGGAGCCACCTCAAAGGACAGAAAGAACGTTAGGGCAAACAGCGCCGCCGTGTAACACAGAACAATGTCCAGGATAAGCTGCAAACCCCACTGGTGTGTCCACCTGTTATCCGCAACCATCTCTGGCCGCACCCGTGGGATCGCCCTCTTCCCGCCGCAGTATTCGATAAACTCGCTCCTCTCGGGCACGCTCGGTGGCTTCAGCGTGTAACCGATCGGAACGAACAGCCCCACCATCACGATGAGGTAAAAGCAGGGCGGCCAAAAGATCTTGAGCAGCAGCCTGAAGAATAGGTTCGCGACGTCCATCTCGTGATGTACGTACTTGTTCAGCGCCCTGTACAGTGCCAGCCCCACCCCTCCCAGCGTCACGCCCAGGATGAGAATGTGGATCCAGATCGAGCACTCGGTTACCATGAACCAGAACCGCTTATACACAGGCGCACGCTTGGCCGCATCTCGCTCGTGCAGCGAGTCCGAGATGGACCCGCTCGCCTTGAACCCCGAATGTGCGCCACCGAGCCATTTCGGCAGCACAGCACGAACAATAGTGCGTGCATGGTAGGGCGCCATCCACGAGTTGGCCAATTGCTCGCGCCTGAGTGCGTGGATCGAACTTGGTCCTGCAAAAATCAGCTCGTGCAACCTACTTGTGATGAGATGCGCAAAGACGAGCCGGATGAGCATCTTGAGCTGGTGCGCTTCTGACGCGGGGACCAGGTTGCCGCCCGAGATGAGGACGAAGGGAAAGATGACGAACGAGGCGCAGTTGACAATCGTCAACAGCGTGCAGGTAGCAAAGGTGAGGCCGCAGAAGCGCTGCAGCAACGTCATACCCTTGATGCGCTTGCCCCACAGGAACCAATTGAGTAGTTTGGTGTTTTCCATGGTACCCAGGCTCCAGCGAGTGCGCTGCTTGAGATGGCCGGCGAAGGAATCGGGGACGAGACCCATTTGGAGGGGCTCGTTGACGAAAATGCACTTGTACCCCTGACCCAGCATCAAGCTTGAGCAGTACACATCCTCCGCAAGCGAACCGACGGGGAACCCGCCGATCATGTCCAGCACGCTCCTTCGCATCACAAAGCCCGACCCCGTGCACCATGCGACTCCAGCACGATCCTTGAGCGGCTCGACCGTCTTGAAGAACGTCTGCAGATCCTGCGCCAGCGGATCACCCTTCGGAATGTTGTAGAACGCCTGCGGACTTCCTGCCAAACAAACATTGTCGTCTCGCACCAAATGCGAGAGCAACCCACGCACCATGTCCGGCCTGGCGATCATATCCGCATCCAAACTAAGCGTATATTCGCCGGCGCCGTGCCACCCCCACGTCAGGCTCTTGGTGAGTTCGAGTGCCGCATTGATGTTGCCTGCCTTTGCGTGGTGTGGCTTTCCCGGCTCCTTGTATCGCCTCGTGTAGATGAGGTTAGGTGCGAATCGTGCGGCATACGTCTCGACTTCGTCCTTGAGCTCGTCCGATCCAGCGTCGTCCAGGACAAGAACGCGGAACTTGTCGATCGGATAGTCGAACGCAACCGCCGACTTGGCTGTGTCCATAATCACATCCAGCGGCTCGCCGCACGAGCAGACAAAGCAATCCACCGTCGGCAGATCCTCCACCCCCATCAACCTGAGGTTTGCCCGCCTCTCTGGGTTCCATACGAACAAACACCACACTGAAAACAGCAGTACGGTGACGACGGATGAGAGCTCAACGAAGAGGAATACCCACGTGGAGACATAAGGCACGTGCGTCGTGTTCTGGGCCTGGATCGTGTAGGCAGCACGAAAGTAGACATACGCAAAGCCAGTGACCTGTGAGATGAGGAGGGTCAGAGGGGCAAGGATGAAGAAGCGGTTGCCCCATTTGCTCTTGTTTTCTTGTGTGGTTGACGTCACGTCGACGATGTAGCTCCCGCCCTTTTCGCCGTCGCTGCGGGAAGTCCAGATGGCTTTCGACCTGTCGTCTTGTGAGTCGCCTTTCTTTCCAAGGAACGACCTTTCGTCTTCCCAAGACCATGTCGAGTGCCGGGATTTGTGGTATTTTCCATTGCCTTTGTCCTCGTGCTGTGCGAGACGCGACTCGAGCACGTACGGAAGGAAGCCGGTGTGAGACTCGAAGGAGGAGGCACTGCTCGAAGTCGTGCCGAGGAAGCGAGGTGGGGTCGAAGCGGAGGACGACCCAAACGAGTACGATGCAGGGATGTAAGGGCGCGAGTCTGGCGAAGAGTAAAGAGGTATAAGCTCCTCATAGGAGCCGGTAAAAGCACGCTCGGGTGAGGTGATGGCCATGTGGTTGGGGTAGTCGGTAGCCTCTACAATCTCTTCTGCCGATGGCAGTTTGGTGTGCTTTGCCTCTGACATGTTGTGGTGGAAGACCGTGAGGTCAGCACAGCGTTACCAATGTGGGTTTGACCTCCGAGTAGCAAGACTAAAGAAACGGACGAGGAAGTAGACTGTTTGTGCAGATACTCCAAACCGAGGCAGTCTACATCCGTCTTTATATTACCCGGGAGACAACTGGCTACCATAAAACGAGCGTTGAGGGGGCCAATTCTCCGTACTGCCCACTCCAAGGGACCCCGCTCACAACTTCATCTGTTTGACAAGAATCGGCTTCGCTAGAGAATCTGCAGGGTCAGTTCTCCGACGTTCCTCCGCACGCTCACCAGGCGAGCGTAACTTAGGTTTCTGGGCCCTATTCAAGGTACAAGCGAGCAGATCAAAGAGACAGGAAACCTTTGCAGGCAGGCGGAGAAAGATTGTCGCCGTGCTGACAGCACGAGGGAGGGGAGTCGCTGGTGTCACGCCAAAATTCGGCCAGTCAATAGTCGCTGTTTCACTTGACGTGCCCCCGAAAAACAGGGGTCTAGGCTGTCATCCACGATGAGCGCAGTTGCCGGGAAGTGCATCTATCGGTTGGGCTGTACGACATCTTGTTAGCGCTGTGGCAGTTGGTGTGCTTCCGGGTTCCGGGATACTCTCTTTCTGTGCTATTGAAGCTTTCAAGTGGAAGTCATAGCTGCGATGCTACAAAATGTGATCTCAGGAGGGGAGCCGAGACATTTGTCGTACTATTGTGCTTCCGTTCAACTGCATAGCGAGAGTTGCAAAGCCCGTGCTCCTGCATGCTTGCTTCTTGGGTTTCACCACGTTAGAGCAGCACAGTTGTATGACCGCTAGCTGCCGATGTGTCACATCAAGTTTGAAGCTTGGCAGGAACAAAGGAAGCATCGTGCGGTAGTCGATAAAGCACAAACGGCCACAGCTTGGCGCTTGGCTGGGCTGGACACCGACGACAACGACAACGACAATGACACAATGACGCACGAGCGCTGTGTTATGTGGTTAATTAAATCGATGGAGGCAAATGAAAAGCATGTGCAACCAGGCCTTCCCCTATGGAAGCAGTAATTAAGTCTGCAGCAGTGTGTGCGCGCAGTTGCGACGGTAAGGCGGACAAGTAACAATGTTCTTCTTTAGCTCTGTGCTGTGCGCTGACGGACAGATTGGGCGGTCGTCGTTCGGGCGTAGGGCGTCACACACAAGCACTCGCATAAGAACGTCTGGAGCCCGCTGTGTTGCTGTCCGGACTCAAGATCAGTTTGTTTGGCTTCGGCTGCGGCCGCAATTCAGGGTCCTGTCCTGGATCTCAGACAACCGACCGAAAGAACCCCGTTTAATTGCTGTTCGCTGGAGTTTGGCGATACTGTACATGACAGGCGGAGTTTTGAAGCATTGTTCTTCGGACAAATTTAGGAACATTTTTAATGTTACGTGTGGCATCACAGCCTTCGACGTCGAGCGTGCAATTCGGCAGAGGAATTCCGTGGCATGGACTTCCATGGTTTCGTTCATCTCCCTATAAGCTGCAACCCTAGAAAATTATGCTAATCGCCGCCGCAGAGCAGTAAGGTGACACCTGCTAGCTGCTTTAGGACGGCGCTATTTTTTCTAGATCTTGCGTTCCTTGATGCCGTCACTGAAACACAAGCTCATGGTCTGGACCCCACGATGCACTAGTTTTCCAATGGAGCAACTGAGGCCAAGCTTGTCCCCGTTTGGCCTAACAGTGCCGCTAGACGGAGATTTATTCCACATGATCGTGCCGATCTCACAACCGTGTGAAGCTGGCCTGGAATACAGATGAGCGACGAGAGCTCAGAATGGGGTTGAAACAGATGGTACAGCAGGCATGCAGTTCATCAGGATGCCATCATGTTTGCATGTGACTATAGACAATGTTGGCGCCGTGGTGCCCTTTGTTCGCAACGCAGGCTCCTCATTGTGACCATGCCGTAGGCTTTGGTTCGAAGTCGCTGACTTGCGAATCATCAACGTGCCGCTGTGCCGTGGTGCCGTGGTGCCGTGGTGCCGTGGTGCCGTGAGTCAGACGGGATGTTAACTTCCGACAGAACGTCATCATAAATGTATTCGTCTAGTTGACAGTCGAGAAAGCAGCCAGCAACCCCAGATCGTACCCTGCCTTGAGCGCACCTGCGATGTGGAACGCCCATCCCATCCTGCCCACGCTCGTCAAATATCCTGTCAACGTTGGCCCACCCGATTGTGCGAGCGTCTTGATCGTATTCACCAGCCCCAGCACCCTCGTCCTGTGCTGCGACGGCACGTACGCCGACAGGAAGGCCGACTTGGGCGCTTGGTCCATCGATGCGGTCGCCGCGCGTGCCACAATCAGTGCCGACGCCCACGTGAGGCTGTTCGGAAGCGGGGTCAAGCCCAGAAATATGGAAGATGGGAGATGGGTAAGAGCCATCGTGGGGACGAGGCCGAGCCAGTTGGCGAGACGTGCAGAGAAGAGGTTCGAGATGGACGACACGAGAAGAGCGACCGACTGAATGTCACCGAGGGAAGAGAGATCTGCGTGAAACTTGCGAGACAGAAACCAGGATGAGATGGTCTGGGAGACCATGCCGCTTGCCAGCGAGTCGATGGCGAACAGCACGCAGAGTCCCGCGAATCTGCCGAGTCCGAACGACGACTCTCCCTGGGCGAGGGGGGTTTCAAGATCGGCAGCGGGCGTGTTGGTAGGTTCCGATGGAGGGAGGAGGGGATCGCGCTCGTTGGTTTCCCCTTGAGGTTCTTGGATTGCTGGCTCTGGTGTGCTGGATAGTGGCTCGCAACGTTGACTAAGCGCCAGCGAGAGCAACAGCTTGACCAAACCCAGCACCGCATAAACCACAAACACCCACCTATAGTACACCACCAAGTCCTGCCCATGGTCCACTACCTTGTTCAGTGCTCCTCCCAACCACGTCGCCAAACTAGCCGCAATCGAGCCCGTCACCACGTACCATCCAAACAGATTCGGCCTGTCCTTCTTCTTCACCAGCTCGGCGAGAATGCTTTCCTCGACCGCTCTAAACGGCCCGATCTCGTTCCCCGAAGGACTGACTACCCCGAACACAGCAGCAAGCAGCAGCAGATCCGCGTTATTCGAGGTCGCAAACACCAGCCCCGATAGCAGCATCGACAGTGCGCCAAGTCGCAGCGTGTTGCGTCGTCCCAGCACCGCGTCGGCGACAAAAGTGAGTACGAGAGAAAGCAGGAAATCGCCGACGAGGGTCAAAGTGAGGAAACGACCGACTTGCACTGGTGTCAGTCCGAGGCCTGAGAGGAAGAGTGCGAGGATGAGCGAGGAGGATCCGAAGGCGAGCATGCGCACGAAGCGTGCTCCGAGGAGGAGCCACACATCACGGCTCCACGAAGCCTGGCCACGGCCCTCGTCGGCAGGTCGAGTTGTATTGGCAGGCATTCCTAACAGCGCCATATAACAGTTAGGCCAGCATTTGGGTCTGTGAAGGTCTATGATGGTGTGAGTTTAACCTTGCGATTGTGTTTCTGGAAGCTTAACTCACAACAGTGAAAAGGACCGCATAACGTTGCCGCCGGATCCAAACTACTCTTTGCTTCGGCATTCCTTCCGATATCAAAATTCGAAATTGCCGGTTCAATGGGGGCCTTGAAATTTGAAAATATATGAATGACGAATCCCGATAGATTCAGAAGATCGGTGATTCGAATAGCGCTATCACACGCGGCGGTAACTTTGGCGCTTGATTGGCGGTAACCTCGACTAGCCTTCTGTCTGCCCCTAAACCCCACCGCCACATCCCCCGCAAACAGCTTCCAAAAGGAGCTTCTCCGCAGTTTTGCCATGCCGTAACGTAGCAGAAAGATGTGCTGCCACTGTCTAGGGCTAAATCATCGAACAGTAGCCGCTTGCCGCCGCAGCCAGATTCTGGCGTCGGAGTTTGGTTCGTGGTGCAATCGAGAACGACGTTTCCCCGCTGACCCTTTCCCACGGAGTCGGGCCACGATCATCGTTCGCATAAGGCCGCCCCCCAGCGGGGACGTGGACTAAGAATGTTCCGAGGCTACTCACTGGTGTGTAATTTCCTCGTAGCGAGGGTCGGTGTCGAGCTTGGGTGACTGTGGCAACAGGGTTCTTGGTCGAGGTCAGGAGGCCTCAACTGGCTTTACTGTCAGCAGGCCGAGAGAGGAGGATCTTGATGGTAGCTTCGAGGACGAAGTGTTAGGACGCACGTGCAATCGTCGCACCATACGAGGTCAAGTTGTATTACTTTCGCCCTTTCGCTCTGTCTTGAATTGATCGACATGAAGACCCTGTCCCGTTGAGGCAAAGGTCGTTAAAGAGCTTTAGCGAAGCTACGCGAGTCAGTTCCGCTCGACCAAGTCTAGCGCCACCTCTTGCTCAACTCGTGCTTCTTTGATCGACCCTAACTCCGAGCATCTCTCTGTTCGTGTACAGTGTTTCTTCTAGGATGGTGAAAGCCCTTTCCTGGGCGCAAGTTGGAGTTTGGAAGGACAGCCACAGAGGCAGAGCCTCTTGACGCTTCAAGAAGCAGCTTGTCGGATGTGACTCTGCATCAAATGGTCCTTCCGCTGAGCTCAGAGCGAGGTACACTAGGCGGGTGAAGGAAGCTTGTGTCGACGACTGATTTGCCTTCGTTCCCTCACCAAGCTCGGTATTACCTAGAATACTTCAGGTGGTTGTCGTTTCCCCGGACGCAGCCAATTTATCGCCTAGCATTGTAGACTAGCCCGGTTAGATTAGCTCGGTCTTGCCCCGGCACCGTGCTCATGCGGTAGTTGGCACAGTGCGGGTACCTCGTCGGCTTCATTTGGTCCGAGCACAATTGTGCCTGCCGGCCTAAGCTGTTACACGATGAGCTTGGCGCTTGACAGCTATTGTGGTGCCGCCTAGCTAGGCAGTGCAGCAATTTGGTGAGCTTGCGATCCGAGCAGCTTAATGACTTTCCCTTGCAGGCCCGACGCCAGAAGACCATTTTGTGATGTGAAGTCGGCGCGATGTCTCAGTATTCGTGTTCTGATATATCAAGGATCCAGCAGGCTCTCATATGCTGAAGACGTGACAGCGTCGCGTTCTTCTGCATCCCAAGAAAGGAGATCTGAAGAAAGTGCAACCAAGAAAAACAAACAAGGCTCGGAAAGGCAGCAACACCAAAGCCCAATTCCATTATGTGCTGATCGAACCGTCTCGGCCTTATCCTTGGCAACGGCACAGTCCTGTACTAGATGCTGTATTTTTGACGTATGCCTTCCCAAGCCTGCACGAAGGTGTCTCGGCTAAGCATCGAACTTGTGTCTCGATTTCGCTTAGCACCGTTTCTGGCTTCCTTTTTCCAACTAGCATAACCTGATCTTTACCCCCTTACCGTCTTGAAGTGGAACAAATGGCCGAAACGAGGTGGCTCTAACCAGGGTTTGGACCTAGTGCATGCAAAATGCACATCCTTCATCGTCGTTTGCAGTTTCCATCCGCATGCTGCATTTGCTTCGCACCGTGCGCGATGAAATGGTAGCCCGCAAGCTGTCCAATCTGCTTTGGATGCCCCACAAGCGGGTGACAGGACGTGCAGACCGGTTGCTTGACGCTGGTGTCGCTTCTTATGTATTTTGCGGTTCCTTCGCCCCTCTCTCGGCTAGGTTTTCCTAGCGCATTGATGTTTTTGCCCCGCATTGAAGACCCGCTGTGAACCTTGCTCACAGTCTTGCTCCAGGAACTGTGCAGTCAAGCACTGTGCGGTGCCTGTGCGGGTTGACAGCCCGGGGGCATACTTCGGCGGGACAAAAGTCGTTCGCCTCTCGGATGGATCGGACTCCTATATATTGACAGTCCGGGGTCGTCGAAGATGGCGTGCCCGCTCTTCGTACTTGGCCACCCCTGCTCCTACCCTCCTTGACAACTCGGATCCTTCACTTGCCAGATGAGGTTCCTTCCTCGTATCGTGGTTGCCCTCGCGGCAGCTGCGAGCGCTGCGCTAGCTATGCCCATGGAGCGCCGAGCCCCATTCCCCGATCCTAACGACGACCCATTCTACAAGGCGCCGGCCGACATTGGCACGTACGCCAACGGCCAGATCATCCAGTCACGCAAGGCGCCAACGGATATCGGCAACTCGTTCAACGCCGCCTCGTACCAGCTCCAGTACCGCACTACCGGCACGCAGGGGGAGGCCGAGGCCACCATTGCCACAATTTTCATCCCGGCAAAGCCCTTGTCGCCGCCCAAGATCTTCTCGTACCAGGTGTACGAGGATTCGACGCAGCTCGACTGTGCACCCAGCTACAGCTACTTGACTGGGTTCGACGAGCCCAACAAGGTGACGACTTCCTTGGATACACCCATCATCATCGGCTGGGCCTTGAACCAAGGGTACTACGTGGTTTCGGCGGACCACGAAGGACCTCGTTCTGCATTCATTGCTGGATATCAAGAGGGCAGGGCGGTCCTGGACGGTATCCGTGCTTTGAAGAACTACCAGAACTTGCCCCAAGACAGCGCTGTCGGTTTCTACGGCTACAGCGGTGGCGCGCATGCCACTGTCTGGGCCACGAGTCTCGCGGAATCGTACGCGCCCGAGATCAACATTATCGGCGCTGCGCACGGCGGAACTCCTGTGAGCGCCAATGACACGTTCCAGTTCATCAACGGGGGAATCGTTGCTGGATTCGCCATCGCCGGTGTCTCGGGCCTGGCCAATGCGTACCCCGAGATGGAGGCCTTCATCAGACCCCGCCTGAACGCGGAGGGTGTCAAGACGCTGGTTCAAATCCGAAGCCGCGGATTCTGTCTGCCCTCGGTGGTGACCACGTATCCCTTCAAGAATGTCTATTCGCTGGTTAACGACAGCAACATACTCAATGAAGGGCCCATCCCTGGCATCCTGAAGCAGGAGACGCTGGTGCAGTCCGAGGCAAGCTACACGGTACCCGTGCCCAAGTTCCCTCGTTTCATGTGGCACGCCATGCCGGATGAGATCGTCCCCTACGCTCCTGCTGCTGAGTACGTCAAGGAGCAATGCCAGAACGGAGCTAACATCAATTTCAACCCTTATCCGATTGCCGAGCACGTTACCGCCGAGATCTTTGGTCTGGTGCCCGGTCTCTGGTGGTTGAGCCTGGCGTATGAAGGCAAGGCCCCCAAGGTGGTTTGCGGTGGCAGTGTTCCGGCCATTGCTGGTGTTACGAGGCCCTCCGCCACTGAAGTGCTTGGTCAAGACCTGGCGAACCAGCTCAATAGCCTGAATGGTAAGCAGTCGGCTTTCCAGAAGCCATTCGGGGGCGTCGATCCTCGTTCGGCCTGAGACCGAGATGGTAGGTTGTAACTACCAGATCGTGTTGTCGAAGCGAGGCTTGGTTCGTCCGTATCGACGCCCATTCCATTAACACCTTTTCTTTGGACGGTTCGATTTCATCTATGCTGGGAACCCCTCCGGGGGATCCCTTTTGTTTAGTATCTTCGCGGTTGTCAGAGCTGCTGAAGACATTGGTTTTCATTGGAACCTCTGCGCTGGAAAATCTGTTAAAGAAGTGAGTTTCAGCCAGTCACTTGTGATGTACTTGTGATGTATCGACTATGGTGCTGAGGTGTGTGTCCCCAAGGCTGGACCGGAGAGCGTGACGACCGCAGATTCGGATCTTCTGCAATTGGGCAAATCTCCGCCCCCCAAAAAAGAAGCCGGGGACCGTTCAGTACACTGTAAAAGTAGCCGATGTGGGTTTCGCATCCGATTTTAGCTTTTGAACGCGCAAAGACCCTGGCCTCGGATGGGACGCGAAGGTAGTCCCAGTGCCGAACTTGGTCCCTTCTGTGCTCTCCAATTCACACCGATCCACACTCACAATGAGCAGGGGCTCCATCTTGGCAGGTCTCCAGTGTTGTCTTGTTGCAGTAGCCGGATGCGGGTTGAAATTCACGTGCCATTACCACTGCGTCGTTTGCCTCCCGCCTCTGTATGATCACATCGATTGGATCGCAGTTCTGACCTCTCCTTACTGCTATCACAACCTTGTCCATCGGACCCACCGACGCGTTCAGTCAACTCTTTGCGACATCACCTCTTGGCATGCTCAATCCTTGTGACTCTATACTCAGCACTCGCCAATATGCACTCTGCGAACGCAGAACCTAGCAGTTCACAGCCAACGCTGCACAAGCGCTCAGCATTGGCTTGCCTTCCTTGCCGTACAGCCAAAAACAAATGCGATGGTGTTCCACCTCCTCTCATAGCTGAGCTCTCGTCCCATCTCGAGACCAAGATCCCAACCGGTGATGACGTCCAGCTTCGATCCGACAAAGCTTGCACGCGTTGCGCACGCCTCCATCTCGAATGCCTTTGGCAACCTTCGCATCGCACCGGGCGACCAAGAAAACGTGCCAGAGTACAAGAAGCTTCGACAGGTGCGCTGCCACCTAGCGCCACGCATGTGTCTTCCAAGCCAGCAACGAGCTCTAATGGCGAACAGGACAGCAATAATCGCGACCCGGAACAGCGTACCGCATTCGACGACACTGCAGCTATGATGATGGACCTTCTCGAGCAGAGTCAGAGCCAGAGTCAGGTAGACGGCTCCATGGACTTTTCCGCCATGTCGTCCTTACAGCTCTCCGAATCAGATCTTATCGCTTTGCTCAACGAATCGCCGTTCGACTCCAGCAAAGCTGCGATTGACTCCGATCACGACTTCGAACCAATACCCTCACAGTCTCAGTCATTCCCAACTCCGGGTTTGGCAGACCATGGGACGGTCCCGCCTTTCGATGCATTCTCCTCTCCTTCTCAACCATCGGCTCAGCTTATCACCTCGCTCGACCAGATTCTTCCGCTGCAATGTCCGCAGCAAGAAGTACAGCAAGCGCCCGCCATCCCATTGTCTGTGTCCTCTTCGCCTGAGGCTTCTAAAGCAGTCTCCTCACGCGCACGCGACCATCTCTCTGCCCTTCGTGCGCGCTTGAACCCCGTCGCGCAATCTCTATCACCTGTCACCCCTCGGGCAACACCAGCCGATGTACCGAGCATCGTGCACTTTGCCGATGCAAAACAGCAAATCTTACGCTACATTCAACGCACCGACCTGGATCCTTCCATAGACGACGCCGTCGATGCCGCTGTTCTCGACAACGGTCTCAAGCTTTACTTCTCCGGCTTTGCAAAGACCGTGCCCTTGCTAGGCGACGTCACTGAGTTCGAGACGTCCGTGCTGAACGCTCTGCCGCATCAGAACAGCGCTAGGCGGCTCCTAGGTCGTGTCGTCGCGGCTCTGGGATACCTTGTTTCCACGGCAAACTTTGTCTCAGAGCGGGAGAGAAACCTGCTGCTCCAACGACTTCGATCCGAGGCGCAAACCTTGTTGGGTACCATACTCGATCGCATCGGGTCACATCAGCTGATACGCCTGGACGACGTGGAGGCGTTGGCCACGCTTCAATCATTGCTTCTCCTCGCATATGACAGCTACGGTCAGAACCTCCTCGCGGAAGCCGAGTCGCGGATGCGCGCGGCCATTAACCTTGCTCTCAGGATGCGTCTGAACCAAATTGATGCCCCGCCGCAGTCGGACATGCACCAAAGCAGCGTCTATAACAACGCGAGTCAGCAAGCAATCAGCATGGCTAACAGTGCGCTCTCTGAAGCTCACGCCGAGTCGCTGAGGAGGGCGTGGTGGGAGCTGTATCTCTGCGATCTCATGTTTACCGTGACCACCAGCGGCAAGATAGCACGTTGCATCGACACGGCCAGCCTGGAAGTCGCTGTTCACACCCCGATCGATCCAGGCTATAGTAGGCTCAGCCGCAATACGGAGAATGTCGCACTCAAAGCAGAGCCGAACAGCTCCTCAGACGCAGGTCTCGACCGGCAAGCTCTCTCGCAAGCCTACGACGTGCGCATCCGCACCTGCGCACTAATCCACGAATGCGTCAAATCGCCCGAAGACCCCGAAAATCCCGACTTTGAGCGCATCCGCGCGATTGACACCATGCTCAGCAACATCATGGTCGTCGCACAACGACACTGGGCTAACGCCAGCACCGCTATTCCCGCTGCTTCCCAGAACAGAGAATATGGTGTGATGGACCGCGTGCGATGGGCCAATGACACGCGCATCGAGGTCCTCTTTACCGCCATGACCATGCTGCACGCCAGCCGAATCCACCTGCACCGGCTTGCGTGGTTCCACGACCTCACCATGGACTTTTCCTCGTGCTCGTTCAAAAAGTTCGACTCTAGCGCTCAATCTCGCCTCACTTCTGGCACGCCGTCAGCAGCGCACGACGCGCGTCGTCAAGCCTTGCTCTCCACCAGCGTGACGAGAATCGTCTCGTCTGCAGACGCCATCATGCGGCTGGTGAGGTTGGACCAGCGCATGGCTTCGCCCTCCACCTGGACCAACACTGCATCGGGTGGAGCGGACACGCAGGCGTATGTCGCTGGAAGGCTACCCGCACATTGGCCCTTCCTCGGATGCTGCAATATGGTCGCCGCCTTTGGCTATGTTGTAGCTGTGGCAGCTAGCGGGCCGGAAGAGTCCAATCTGCCCACATACGGTGACGAGATCCGCCTCTACGACGACATCGACGACGACACCTCTCCACACAGCTACGGCCTCCCGCACTCGTCCACAGCAGCGTCATATCAGCACCATTCACCTCCTTCCGAGTCGGCTACACCCTCCGCTCTCACCGCAGCTGTTGCGGGCAACACGGCTCTGAGCATGCGCAAGAAGAGAGACGCCATGGTATGGAAGCTGCGCGCAGCCATCAGCAACATCGGGTTCGCCGAGTCGACGCTAGCACAATACGCACACATTTGGCCCATCTGCGCCGTGTTTCAGCACGAAGTAGCGCTGTGTAGGAACGCAATCGATTCTACCGGGCCCACGGGCTTGCAGTAGTGTTTTCATACCCGTTTCGCACTCATACCACAGAACCATTGCGAATGAAGAGCACTGAGAAACTTGCATTCAACCCGTGTTCTGAGACGTGACGATTACATCGACTGGCAACGGAGCATAACAATGATGGGACATGAGACAAACACGACAGCGAGACTTGGGACAATGTGTGAATGCGGAACGCGACTTTGGAATGTGTGGATGTAAATGTCAACGAGGAACGACCTGTCGACGGCGAGTCAGGGGGACGAGGTAAAATCAGCAAACGAGACGGCCGGGACGGATGCGGCAGACACAACAGACTGCCAATATTGAGGTCGGACCCTTTGGAGCTCTGAGCGGAAGCGGCTGAAGGGCTTGGCAAACGTCGCAAAGATGCAGCGAATACCGTTCCCCTTCGCTCAATAGTACCGCAAGTTGGAGGTGTTCTCGAAGCATTTCGCAGTGTCCTGCTCGACGACCTCAAAGACGAGCTGATTGAGTAGGGACTGGTTGCCCTCGAGCAAGTTCTTGCTCATACCGCGGGTGAGCACGAGCTTAGGCAGCACCGAGGTGAAGGTCTCGCGCTTGTTGCCATCGACTGTGGTGAAGGCGCCCTTGTAGGAAGATGCACCCGCCTCTGCTGCAGAAGTGTTGACGAGCTTCTTCTTTTGTGCCTTGGTCATCCCGTACCCTGACTGGTTATAGGCGATGAGCGCCGCTTGGGTTCGGGTCTTGGCTTGGCTGGACTTGCATCCTTGTGTCAGGTAGAATCGCAACAGCAGTAGTTCGCTCAGCTCGCGCTCCAGCTCTCGATCGAATCTGGCAGGGACGGTGCGTGCGCACAGATGCAGCGAACGGAGAGCTGGGAGCACGATTTTGTCGTCGCCGTTGTCATTGGCGCATGAGTGCTGCACCTCGACCAAGGTCTGCAACGAGATGCCTGCCGTCGACCAGAGACCCAGCTCTTCAAGGTTCTGAAGCTTGCTAATTGCGGTAAAAATTTGCTTCAGAGCTGTGCTTCCGGTGGGTAAGAGCACATCGAGCTTCTTGAGTGAAGGGCTTTTGGAGATGACGGTCGCGATGCGCAGTTGGTTGTCTTGTGCAACGGGATGAAGCGACGATGGGCCTCGAAGCGAATTCAGCCGGGCCTCGAGCAGGACGGGGAATTCGCATTCGATGAAGTGCTCACTCCAAAGACCGCTGAGCTTGCGCAGCTTTGGAAAGACAACGGGAGCCTTGGGTAGATGCTCTTGTGCTATGGCGTAGTCACCTAGCACAACCGTGGTATAATCCCATTTGCTGTCCACCTCGTCTCGCCATTCGATTAGTGTAGGTGCAGCGCGCACGATGGCATCGACAAAGTTGAACTGCTTTTGCCTCGTCAACCTAAGCCCGCGGATCTTCTCGACACCCTCCATATGTGGTGCAATATCTCCGCAGTCGATGTCCTGGCTGCTGATAAACGTCTTGAGTTTGAAAGGCAGTTTGTTCTGAGAAAACAGACTCGTGGCACGGGACAAGTGTTCGCCATAGAGTACGCCGCCTTCCTTGACGTCGAGGTAGACACGAATATCGATGCCTTCCAGGTTCCGGCAGCGCTTGTAAAGCTGGTTGAAGCATTGTCTCTGATCAAGAGTAGGGATGCCGAGGTACTGGAGTGTACCAGCACAAGATCGCAGGGCTTCGAGCACCGGTCCAACTGTGTGTCCCGACATATATCCTTTGAGGACCACGCGAGCCAAGGCGCCCTGCGAACGTCGTTGACATGTTTCGATCGCGGTGATGCAAGCATCAATTGTGTCTCGATGCCAGCCCTTGGCGGTCGTGTGCTTGACGCGCCTAAACTCGAGCGATCGCCAAAGCTCGGGGATGCATCGCCAGTCGGTACGTGTGTTGGCAAGACTGATGCGCTCAACCGAATTGAGGTATGCGGCGATCATCAGGATGATCTCGACGGGGAGCTGAGTGATGTTGGCTGACCTACGAACGAGACGTCGATTGCCTCCTTTCTTGCGTTTCACCAGCTGTCCCCCCAACTCCGTGTCTGCTGGGCGCTTCGAGCCAAGCTCGGCGCGATGGGGAGATGAGCTTCGCTCTGAGCTGATGTCTGTCGTCGATGCCTGATGTGGCGATGATGGCAGCAACCCTTCGTCTACCTCGACATCAACGTCAGAGCCAAATTCGGCAATGAGCTCCAAGATTCGCTTCGTATCCGCAAAGGCTAATGTGCAGAGGCCCATGGATTCGTATGCCCTGAAGCGATACCGGAGAGCAGCGCAAAGCTGTTGTACACCATCCACGTCATATCGGGTAGGAGCGCTGGCGAAGCGCTCAATCAAGCTCGAAGCGAGCTGGACGACAGCTTCGAAATCATTTCGGGTCCATGCTTGGCGCAGATTGGTGGGTCGAGCAGCTGGACTATCCAACAAAATCATATCTAACTCGAGTTCGGCATCGACAAGCTTGTCATACTTGATGACAGCCGACATTGCGTTTTGAGGTTGCCACTTGAGTCTAAGACCGTCAAGGCGGCGCTGCTCGGAAGCCTCTAGGCACTCCGAGATCCAGGCTGCACGGCTTCGGAGCCTGGCGAGCTCTTGGGCGATGTCGTCCGAGGCGAGATCGGCCAGTGCAGGAACGAGGAATTCAGGCTCCGGATCGATATTGTGATCAAAAGCATCCAAGGCCGCTTGCACAGCTCCGTATTCGTCCAACAGCGGCTCCTCGCCCCTGTCGTAATCGAAGTCGTCTAGCTCGGAGGAGTCGTAGAAATCGTAGTCGGACTCGTAGTCGAAATCGGAGAGCTGGAGATTGACGATATCTTGGCTGCCAGAGTAGAGCATCACCTGCGGAAGGGCGAGCACGAGGCTGCTTAGACAGAGGGAAAGAGAAAGTCGTGTTCTCAAAGAGCAGTGGGAGAAGCAACCCGAAGTCTCGAGGTAGCACCAGTATATATGTGCGTCGTGTGTGGGGCCGAGGACTGAGCCATGTCCAGCCAGACACGCACTTTAAGCACAGTGGCATTCTCGAGTCACTCGGCGAGAATGCGCTTGTCATTTCTAACCGCTCGAGTCGAGCTTCACCCACGGAATGAAAGAGTGGGCGTTTGCTCTTCCTCTGATGAGCGTGTCACGATGAATGGTTGAAGCAACGCAGCCAAGTTAACAGTCGCGCTCAGGCCGCAGTGGACCTGTGTGGGCGACAAAAGGGCCCGAGCGCAATTGCAGCAAGAACTCAGCATCATCGGCGCGGCCGTTTGGCGCAAAGCGAGCTGGGAATCCGTCGGATGAGTGAGCGACATGCCGTTCCTTTGATGAAGTCACATCTGTGACTGTAGCGGGAGTGATAAGATAGAAACGGCTAAAGTTAACGTTAACGATGGCAAACGCATGTCGATGCCGAGACCGTTTCACCCGATGAGCCTGACAGCCTGACAGAATCGGGACTGCGATTCCGGATGTGGCCTTGCCCCCCACTCGCAATGCAGGACTGTTTTCAGTCTTGAAGAGGTTCAACCACTCCACCACGTTGCTCCTGAAGCATTCTGCCACTCAAGGCTCCAACTTAGCAGAAAGCGAACGCGAACGCATCTCATGAGAAACGTGCTTAGCAAATCGAATCCGACGAGACCACTTTGGCAGCCTAATTTGCTCGTAACATTCTTCCACCATCTTACCACCCCTCCAGCTCTCAGCGGTAAATCGCAAACATGGGGCCATCCTCGCACGCCTACTCGCCGCTCGAGAAAGACCGCTTTATGCAGATGGCCACCTTCGCACTGGCATCGCACCTGTTGGTCTTCCTTCTGGTCGAGGTCTGGTTCAAGAAGCTGCCAAGCTCCGCCCTTTTGCTCTTTGTGGTCCATGTCTCGCTCCGCCGCCTCTACACCTTGTCCAGCAAAGCTCCGAGCATGGGATCAACTGCGGTGGACCTATCCCCCAAACAAACTATTCTGCGAGGCAAAGGTGCGAGAGCGGTCAAATGTCAAAACAAAAAGAATCCAAAATGAGACACGGAAAATGAAATCAATCAACCAATATATATATATATCAAACCGCGGTCCGCACTCGGCAATCAAACTGTATCCGACTCCCAACCGACTGTGCACATTGACCTTGGTTCACCGCCGCACCATCCTCTTGATCTCTCCTTCTCGTATCCCTCGGACGACATGATTTGGCTCAAGGGGCTCAGAACTCCCGATCTAGTTCGCGCACTTACTCAGGTGGGGCTCGGCGTCGGGCTGAGTGCAACCGTCTACGGGTTGGGCAACTTTCACTTTCGATCGCTCTTCTCTTATTTCTTTCGGCCGCCGTCTCGCGATGGGTGCAAGTTGGACTTTGCGCCGAGCGAGATTGGCTGGGCCGATCGCGCCTTCCTCCTCGTCTTTGGGGTGCTCAACAAAGCACTCCGCGCGCTACTTCGCACCGGTCTGAACCCAAAAGGAAAGGAGACGGTTGAACTGCCCAGACTTGACATCCGCTGCCCCGTCACTGTCAGCAAAGAACAGCACGAGGTTTACAGCACCGCAGTTACGCTCGACCCGGAGGCTGATGCGAAGGTTGCGGGGGTCAAGAGCGATGGATTGGCGGGGTCATTCCTGCCTGCAGCGCTGACGAACCAGTTGATGCTGCTGTTGGTGGTGCATCCTCGACTGCCCGTCTCGCCGCTCGGGGCGGTCAACGTGCGAAATCGTATCGAGTTCCACCAGCAGCCTATCGAGATGGACGCTGTGCTTTCCGCCCATGCACATGTAGGTGGTCGTAACAGCCTCGGTCGTGTCACTCGCAGAGGGGTGGAGTTTGATATCCACATCGACGTGTCGCACTCTCACTCCGATACTCTGGTGCTGCGACAGATCATCACCATCCTCGCCCCTTGCAGAACAACCTCTCCCTCATCCTCCTCTTTCTCTCCACCTCAAACCTCTTCAACAAAAGAAGAAAAGGAGGACTTTGAAACCATCGGATCGATCCACATGACCTCTTCTGCTCCTTCGCTCTGGAGCAAGGTATGTGGAGACTATAACCCGATCCACGTCTCTTCCACGCTCGCTAGATTGTTCGGGTTCCGCGGTAGAATCGCGCACGGCAACCACGTTGTCGCTAGACTGCTGGCCGCCCTGTCCTCCCAGCCCAACGCTGCAGCTGCGCAGATTACCGGTCCGTGGTTCATTCTCATGGACTTTAAACGGCCCATGGTGCTCCCCATCCACCTTCTCGCTCAGGCAACAGCCTCAGCCGGTCCAGCGCAACGACAGTGGAGATGCATGGGCGAGAAGGATGCCAAAGTCTACGTAGCGGGCTTGATCGGACCAATCTGATACTCACACAAGTGCAATGCAGGTTGCTTGTCGGTCTCACCAACTGCACCGCACTGACACTGACCGAAGAAACAACAAGGGTGTGAGTGCAGCGGTAGAGTGCGGAATTTCGTCCAGAAACTAGCCGAATTATTCGTTACAACGCTAGCATCGAATGGTAAGCACAACGCGGGATATTGTGAGTGCAGCGCAGACGTTACGTTGCAATATATGCCCGTTTATGTACAAAGGCGCAGCAACACATGCACAGCAACACAGCAACGATAGAGCCATTTCGATGCGTTGTCGGGCAATCTATGGCGACCGTTGCTCCATGCTTCGGCAGTCTCCCACTCTCGCGTACCATATTACCCCGCAGAAACAAGCTTCACCAGAGCCCGGACGGACTGACCGGCAACCCCGCGCCCGAAGCGACCGACGGAGGAACAAAGGTCAAAGTTAGGCTCTAATGAAAGGGCGCTGACGGTGCTAAGCGAGGGCGAAGTGCGATGTGCGATGTGCGACGAGATGCAGCTCGCTTGCGTTGGTGGCCAACGAGAAGTTCTGACAGCTTGCATGATAGAATGCCGAGAAGAGAAGCGAAGCACATTGCTTCGAGATGCCACTTTCGAGTCTCCGCGTGACCATCGTTCGCTTAATGCCACGCTTCTTCCTTCCCTCCCTCGTTCCCTTCCTCCCAGTCTCTCGACAATCCATGCAAGACCCTATACGATCGGAACCCAGCAGCAGCAGTCAAACAGGCTTCCATGCACGATCAGATATCCTTTTCCTCTTTTTCTGGCGCTAACCAAATCTGGCAATGTCGAACAAGGCCGGTTTGCTAGCTCCCGCACCGGCGATGTGCCATTGCTCCGTGTCATTTCCTCCGATTACCATCTGAGGAGCTGATACTGATACAGCAAACATGATCCGATCCAAGGCCGTATATGAGTTGCAGTAATGACATTACGAGGTGAGCAAGGCAAAGTCGATGCGTCTGCGGTTCAGATAGCCGCCGATCCGTCGCTCGCTTCCAGACAAGAACTAGCGATGCATGACCGAAGCACATTGAGCGTGGCGCAGGTTGGCCGGTTGAACTCGAACGCTCCTCTCTTGCGATGGCTGTCAGCCGGGGGAAGAAGCTTGAATGGAAGCGTGGAGAGGCAGACAGGCAGCTCATGCACGACGTGTGACAACGAGCAGGAAGGAAGGCAGGAAGGAAGGCAGGGAGGCAGGGAGGCAGGGAGGCAGGAAGACAAGAGGAATCGGAGGTGAGAAATGGATTGCCGGTCAGATACCAACACGTTCTCCTCACTCCTTTCTTCGCAACACTCACTCACCAAGCAAAACTGGCTCGTACACCACGGAGCTCCCACTCCTCGCTACTCTGGTCGTCTACCCTGTACCTGCTGCTCCTTGTTACCCCAGACGTCTACCATGTAGTCTCCAACTTACCTTTTCGGTCTTGCCCATCATCTATATAACGCAGCCAACCTCAACCATGTCCCTCCTCAACAGAACCATCCAACAACCCAATCAACCCTCCCCCTAGCCCATACCGCCAAGCAAGCCAATCCCCATAATGAAGGCCAACTTCCTCGCCCTCCTCTCGACCCTCCTCGTAGCCAGTTTCGCCGTCACCGCCTCGGTCATCCCCGAGACGCACACCCTCGATGCGCGCGCTGCCTCGACCCTCAACGCCGCCATCAGGAACGACGGCCGTCGCTACTTTGGCACTGCCACCGACCAGAACACCTTCTCCATCTCGCAGGTCAACAACATCATCAAGACCGACTTTGGTTGCGTCACACCCGAAAACTCGATGAAGTGGGACGCTACCGAGCCCAACCGCGGCCAGTTCACCTGGTCCGGCGCAGACGCACTGGTCAACTACGCCACTAGCAACGGCAAGATGATCCGCGGCCATAACATTATCTGGCACTCGCAGTTGCCGCAGTGGGTCGAGTCGATCACAGACCCTACAGATCTGACCAACGTGATCAAGCAGCGTGTGCAGGCGGTTATGGGCAGGTACAAGGGCAAGCTGTATGCTATGGATGTTGTCAACGAGATCTTTAACGAGGATGGCACCATGCGGGATAGTGTCTTCTACCGCGTTCTTGGCGAGAGCTTTGTCAGAATCGCCTTCGAGACCGCACGCCAGGTAGACCCCGCGGTCAAGCTCTACATTAACGATTACAAGTACGTCCCCCTCTTTTCACCCCCTCTCCTCCCTTCTTTCTCTTATTGTCTCTCTCGACCTTTCCACTGATACCACTCCGTTCTTTGCTCCTCCTCCTCCTCCCCCCTGCAGCCTCGACAACCCCAACTATGCCAAGCTCAAGGGCCTCATTAGCAAGGTCAAGCAGTGGCGCTCCGAGGGTATCCCCATCGACGGCATTGGGTCTCAGTCGCATCTCAGCGCGCCCGGTCAGTTTGGCGACTCGTCGCAGGTTGCTGGCGCTATGGCTGCTCTCTGCGCTGCAGCCCCCGAGTGCGCCATGACTGAGCTCGACATTGCCGGTGCTGGCTACAGCGATTACCAGAAGGCCACCCAGGCGTGCCTCAATCAGAGCAACTGCGTGGGTATCACGGTTTGGGGTGTCAGCGACAAGCAGTCGTGGAAGAGCAACGTCAGCCCCCTCCTCTGGGACACTAACTACAACAAGAAGCCCGCCTACACGGCCGTGCTCAACACCCTCAACGCTGGCCACTAAGCTAGCTGGCTAGCTAGTCCGCTGCCCAGTTTTCGTGAAAGGAAGGATACAAGGAAGGAATTTTGTCCGTATGGAAGCTCTTCTAAGGAAAAGTGATCAACCCGGTGCTACAAGGGATCCGCTTCGTATTATCGTTAGTTTGATTGGAATGGATTCCGTCGCTCGCTTTCGTCCTCGTCCGCCGTCTGTTGGTACAACCATTGCTAAGCGCTCGTCGAGCCTGGTTTCTTTGCGTCTGCAAGTTGCTCCGCCCTCTTCTTCACTGCTTGATTGTACAGCTCGAACCCCTTCCTTGTCTTCCCCCCCATCCCCAGCCAATTCATCAACGGCACATACAGCACCCCACCAAACTCTTCCCTCTGCACCAACCTCGTCCTCCCCTCCTCTTCCTCGCTGAGTAAAAACATATGCTTGCCATCAAACAACCCCGACACACCCGCCAGGTGACCTTGCCACCCAAACCCGCGTTCATCCAAATGCACAATCGTCGGCGTCATCGTCATCGCCGACCCGCCCGGTGGGCTCAGCGTCACCGCCAGCGCGTCTCCCATCTTCGCTTCCCCGGAATTTGAAGAGGGTACGATGGAGGTGATGAAAGAAGACCAGGTGGGGTACGCGTCAAAGTCGGGCAATACGGTGCGCACGGTGGAGAGCGGCGCAGAGATGAGGATGGACGTCTCGATGACGCGTGTTTCGGGGTGCGCTGGGTTTGACATTTTTCGGTATCTGTTTTGATCGGGTGGTGGAGTGTGGGGATCGAGAGCGGGATTGACAGATGAATGGTGCGCTGTTGCGACTTGAGTCGAAGTATGGGGGAGCGAAGGTTGAGGAGATACGGTACTTATACAGTACATGAGAGCAACGGGCGGAGCAATCAAAACGAGAAGACCAACACAGCAACTTCAGGGTCTAAACGTGTCGGTGTGCAGGGCGGAGCTCTAATCTGAGCGCGATAGACATCTTTTTTGAGCGTCCATCTCCGTGGGGATCCTGCACATAACCCACCCACCCACACACTCCCTCTCTCTTGGAGCAGAGTCTACGGATAACATTGGCAGCTTCGAAAGATCGACACTGCAGTGGGTGACTACTTGCTCGAGGCAATCAGAACCTGCCTCGCCATCTCGCCCTCTTCGTCCGTCTGCATGCACATAGAAGAAAAGTCGTCAGCCACGTGTCTATCATCGTCACTTTCTTCCTCGCTGTTTTTACAGGTCAGACTTACCTTGCAGACGAACCACGGAACGCTCTGTCCCATCGCCACTGTCTTGGTCGTTGCTCCCAAGCCCAACACCTCCCTGCTGAGCTGCCAGCACTTCTCTTCCGCTCCCTCCTTCTTGGCTTGGTCGTCGGTGCTAGCGGGTGAAAGCGGCGAATCCTCCAACAACCTCGCCAGCTCGGCACGCAACTCGGCACTCGCCTCCCCAATCCCACCCGAAAACACCACCGCTCCCACGCCGCCCCTCGAGCTCATCTTGGCCGCATAGCTCCCCAAATACCCCACGATCCGATCGACAAATATGTCAAACGCCAGCGTCGCGCCTCGGTCCAAATCCCTTTCGTTCTCTTCCTCCTTGTTCATCGTCTTGCCGCGCAAGAACTCGGTGCGGCGCTGCGTGACTTGTTCAAAGTCGCTTGTACCAGCAACGGCGAAAAACCCGCTGTGCTTGTTCAGCACTAGCTCGGCGTGCGAGACTTTGATCCCATCTGCAACTTCGATTGTGCTAAAAGGATCTTCCGGTCGCTGGCCTTCTTTGCCAAGCTGGGAAGCAGAGATGTGGAGAGGGAGTACGGGGTCGACGGAGCCGCTGCGAGTGGCACCGGGAAGCCCTTCGAGAGGGGTAAGGCCCATGGTTGTGTCAAAGCTCTTGCCTCCCACAACGGCGCACATAGAGCTTCCGCTGCCGAGATGACAGATGATCACGTTCAACTTACTCCTCTCCATGCCCATCGTTCTGCTAAGAGTATTGAGAATAGAGTCATAAGATAGACCGTGGAAGCCCCACTTTCTCAACTCCATCCCACCCGGCAGCGCTGTGCCCGCAAGATTCGGGTCAACCATGTAACGGCTCCTCGCCTCATCTAGCGAGCTGTGGAAAGCCGTATCGAAGCAACAAACGTTCTCGTGATCCTTGGGCAAGTCGTTGGACTCCAAACACGCCCGGATCAGCTGCACCGAAACCGCATTATGCAGCGGCGCGAACTCAGCCAAGAACTGCAGCGTCTTCAAGTGGTGCTGGTCTGAACGAGTGATGGAAACGCATTGCTCGAGGTGCGCGCCATGCACCACCCTGTGGACCACCGTTTGAACATTGAGCTTGCTGTCAGCACCGAGCAGGTGTGAGATGGTCGAGAGGAGGTATGAGAGCACCTTGCCCGATGCGATGTTGTCCCAGTCTTTGGTTTCGGTGTGGGACTGGCCGTCGCGACGGGAGAGTTCGACTTTGGCGTGGTCGGCCTTGAGCTTGATCGAGCCGCTGATGAGAGCGTCAAGATCGCGGTGAGGGTCGGAAGAAGGGAGGGTAGAGTTGTCGAAGAGTTTGAACTTGAGGGAAGACGAGCCGCTGTACCGCAAGCAGTAGGCCAAACAGGCAGAATCAAGAGGCCCTTTCGAAGGCTCGTCAGCTTTTCTCTCCAAGTCACAACCCAAAGTTAGAAGAGATTGAACTTACGCATTGAGGCAGAGCATGTGCCCCTGTCTCTCTGTCTGGTCTTCGCCTTTACCGCTTCGAACGTGGACAATGTTCTCCATTATTGTTGGTCTATGTTCACAGAGAAGCGGCCTGTTGAGCCGTGACGGTGATAGTGGTGATGATTGTGGTGGTGAGAAGTCAAGCCACCACTCGTTCCGCGCCGACTGCTTGAGCAACCAGTCCGTCACTTCCTAGAAACGGGTCTTACACGAATAATGACTCAGCTCACTTCGCACAGACCAATAACACTTTCTCAGAGCATCCATGCTCTGTTCCGGTCTATCGGATCAGCTGAACTAGACGTGTGTGCTACACAGACAAGCTTGCCAAGGTCGTAGCAGATCTGCGGTCAAGATCTAGTTACATTGCAACTACAGAACGCATGAAGCGGATTGAATGCGGAGATGCTTTCAAACAAGGAGCCAAGGAAGGGCTAGGGCTAGCGTCGGGAAGGGCATGAGAAGAAGCCAGCTGAGCGATTTGTTCGTTGCTTTGCAACGTCGCTGAAGGAATGAAGCGTAAGCTTACGCTCGCGTTAAGACCGTCAGACCCTCACTCCACGACCTCGGGCGGATCGCGTCCATTCTCGTCAATGAACTGCTGCCACTCATCGCGTTTCGCCTTGAACTCCCTCGCCATCTCGTCCAACCTTTGACGATCGACGAGTTTCTGCAGCCTCTCGTCGATCTTTGCGCCTCTGTGCTTCCTGAGCTCCAGGTCTCGCTTGACCAAGTCCATGGCGGTGCAAGCCACGGTGAACCTGTCTACGCCGTTGACCTTGAGCATGTTCCACGCAGTCGTTGTGCTGCCTTCCTCAATGAAGCCGAGGAAAGCGGTTGGACGACGACCCATCTCACCCGAGAGGCGATCGCCAAGCAGGCCCTTGACAGCCGTGGTGTAGCCGTGGAAGTTGAACAGGATGGGGACATCGCGGGTGAAGAGCGCATCAAAGCTCTCGTCATTGAGAGCGTGCGGATGGACCGAGCCCTCGCTGAGGATCATGAGATCGGTGATGTTGATGAATCGCACGCGCAGACCATCCCTGGATGGGCCATCGGCATTGTCCTTCTTCTCGGAACGCAGCAGTTCCGTCGCGGCAATGGCCTCAGCAGTTGTCTCGGTACCAATGCCTACAATTACCACGTCCGGGTCGCGACCTCCATCGGTCGAGTAGGCGTGCCAGATCGAAGCGCCCGCCTTGCAGTGCGCGTTTGCTTCGTCCTCGCTGAGGTATACGCGGTTCTGATGCTTACTGCCGACAATCAGATTGACATAGTTGCGACTGCGCAGACAGTGCGACAAGGTCGAGACCGCACAGTTGGCGTCGGGGGGCAAGTAGACGCGAGCTACATTGTGCGGCAAATCCAGCACCGCATTGATCAAGCCTGGCTGCTGGTGGCTCGCACCGTTGTGTTCCTGCCTCCACAGCGTCGAGGTGATGACATACGTGATGGAAGGCACCGGTGGGCGGAAGTTGGTGGAGCGAGCGACCTTGAGGAACTTGGCGAACTGCGCGATCATTGTGGTCACGATTCCCAAGAACGACTCGTAGCTTGGGAAGAGGCCGATACGACCGGTCAAGGCGTAACCTTGAGCGAAGCCCTGGAGCGTGTGCTCGCTCAACATCTCCATGACCCGTCCTGACCTGACACCATTCTTGCGCTCCTCGCCCGTGACAAAGCTGTCGGCGTCGTGTTCAAACTTGCGCGCTTTGAAGCCAGGCACGCCCAGCGCCGCATCCAGTTTATTGGACACGAGCTCGTCCGGACTAAAGATGAGGAGCCTATCGGGGTTCTTGGGAATCAAGGCGGCAAGGTACTTTCCACACTGCTGCATTGCCGAAGCCTGCGCTTTCTTGTCTTTGGCCGCGGTCTCAGAAGGCACCATGAACGGGCTGGTGCTCACGTCTTCCAGCCCTCTGCTCTTCTCGTAGATCTCGCGCACCTGACCCATTCTGAGCGCCTCGCTGGGGAGCATGCGAGTGACTAGATCGCTGAGCTGAAGCTCGCCTGCCTTGACCTGGAACCACGAGTGAGGCTCGTACGAGTTGAGCCAGCTCTCCAACTTGTGGAGATGCTCGTTGCCGCCCGAGGAAGGATCGACTTTCATGGGAACCTGGTGACTGCGGAAGGTGCCCTCGATCTGCTTACCGTCCACCTTCTGCGGTCCACCCCAGCCTTTGGGAGAAGAGAGGATGATCATGGGCCAACGAGGCTTCCTGATGGGCGAGCCTTGACGAGCGGCTTTTTGGATTTCTCGGATCTCGCTGTAAGCCCAATCGAGGCTGGCAGCCATGTCGACGTCAAATGCGGCAGCGGCACGATCGCCCGGAACCGTGTGCTTGCTGCCAAGATGCTGGTAGTAGTCGACGAAGCGCACCTGGTATCCGTAGCCTGTGAAGAGCGAGAGCAGCTCCGCGCGATCCATGGTGCCAAAGATGGTCTTTTCGCTGATCTTGAAGCGGTTGAGGTGCAAGATGGGCAGAACAGCGCCGGACTCTGCCGGATTGATGAACTTGTGCGCATGCCATGCGGTGGCAGTGGGACCTGTCTCTGCCTCGCCGTCTCCAATCACGGCAAAGGCGATCAGGTCGGGCTTGTCCATGACAGCGCCGTGGGCTACAGCGAGTGCATAGCCGAGCTCGCCGCCTTCGTGGATCGCACCGGGCGTGAACGCGGTGACATGAGAGGGACGAACAGAGTTGGGCCAGCTAAAGTTTTTGACAAAAGTATGCAGCCCCTTCTGCGAGAGCGACTCGTCAGGGTAGTACTTGGAAATAGAGCCCTCGAGGTAGAGACAGCCTAGGATCGCGGGTGCTCCGTGGCCAGGGCCGGTGATAAAGATACCCCTAGGTTGATGCTCTTCTTTGGAATCGGCGACGTCCTTTTCGATGCGCGAGAGTAAAGCCGTGGTGTGGGCATAGGCAAAGACGAGGCCAGGAACGGTTCCAAAATGTCCAAGCAGGCGCTTCTTGACATGTGCTTCGTAGTCGAGAGGCTTGTCGAGAAGCACATTGTCAAGAAGATAGATCTGGGCCACCGCAAGATAGTTGGCAGCTTTCTGAAACGCTTGGATCGAGTCGAGGTCGTACCTTTCGCTGGCTTCCTCGGAATCGGGCAAAACGAGATGAATCTCTTCATCGCGAAGAGGCTGGCTCGCATCGATACGCGAAGAAATGAGATGGTAGGCCGCTGGAGCAGTCATGGCGGAAAAAAGCGGTCTCGTCGCAACAAAAACGTGCGGCGGCGGGACAGGTGATGGGTGGTGAGCAACAGACGACCCAAGACACGTCCAGGTTCAGCCAGCGGAAAGGAATCCCCCTTTTATCCAGCTGCTCGAAAGTGCTGAGGGCGAAAAGCGTCGATTCGGAACAAGGGTGCCGATGGGCTGAGACCCGAGGTAAGCAAGGAAACGGAAAGCGGTGGAATAGGTCATGACTGAGAAAGGGTTGGAAACGTATGAGATCATGCGAATGACCCAAGTGCGAGCGAGTGAATCAGCTGTGCAGACGCAAGGACCACCCTCCGCGTTCCTGGACACCTTAATTTACAGAACAGGCCGAGCCGATGCCGACAGTATTCATATACCGTCTGCATGCCATCCGCAGCACAACTCCACAACAGTCAGCTACTCCCACTCTCCCCCCCCAAAGCTGCAGTCCCACCGTGATTCAGCACTCCGCAACACAGAGCCCACTCTCGCTCGCCAAATCGAGCAACACGCTTTATCTCGATGAACGTTCGCAGTGCCTGTACAGTATATATTCCACTTTCAGCCTGCCGATGAACTGATATTGGCAGTCTGACTGTACAGCTCGTTCTTCGACCTGTACAAGGTGCGTTTGAGATTGAGCGTCTTTGACGGCATGACAAACGCAGATTACCACCGCGATCGCAGCTCAACATGCCCCTATGCTTCCCGACTGCGGCAGAAAGATCTCAACGAGTTGCGCTTTGTCAGTCCACCACCTCAGCTTGGCGTCCTCAGAGATCCAACAGCTGCAGTGAGACGACAAAAGGCACCCCGCTATCAAGTGTAATGATGCGATGGAGAAAGAGGAGAACAAGCGGTGAGACCACGGTGAGCCAGGAATCGCTATGGTCACGGCGACTTGATTGTCACCGGCAAAGTAGTTAGCTTAGACGCAGCTCTGTCGGATCCGCTGTGTGCGACTACTCACTGCGCGGTGAAGAAGCAATGCTATGAACAGCTGACGGGCGAAAGAAGTGGGCGTAGACCAGCACAAACGAAGTTGCCCACTTCAGCAAGAGACTCACTTCAGCCAGCTGGCACTCACGTCGAACATCGCCTTCACACAAAAGGATCATGTTGAGGACACGATCGCATTCGAACGAAGAGCTCTCTACTGATCGACGGTCTGGCTAACAAACCCCAACCCTCACTTCTCCGCCAGATACCGCTCTTTCATCAGCTCAAACTCCCTCCTCCCCCTCGTATAAAACAGCGCACTGTCCACGAACCATACCACCGCCAACAGCCACATGACGCCCAACTTCGCTACCAGCGCCCGCAACGGGCCCATCACCCACTTCGCCAGCAATCCCCTCCTTTCCAATTTTGCCTCTCTGTACTCCGGCACGTCGCCCAACCTGAGCCACGAAGCGAGCTGCTTTGCGTATCCCCAGCTCGCACTCGCACTTGCACCGTTGGGCAAACCGGTATACTCCAGATCCGCCGCAACGGGGTGGTCGCTGCGCCAAGCAAACGTGAGTTGGAATCCGGGGTACAGCGTAGAGACGCGCCCGGAGGCGTTGGTGTACCACCCTTTGCAGCCCGAGGTGTAGATAAGGTCGCGCATCTGGTGCCTGATCATGGCGTCCTCCTTCTCTTGCGCCTCGGCTTTGACGTCGACCGTGCGACCCTCGGATCGCGCGAGAGGCGGCAGAGAGCGTGGGCCAGCGACAAAGATAGGTCGTAGGACGATGCACATGAACCTGACCGAACTCTCGAAGGTGTAGATCGCCGAAAAGTGGCCCGTTACTGCATTGGGGCCCCAAAGCAGGAACAGGTTGGGAAAGTCGTGGCACAACGTCGACCTGTACGCCTGGGGCGCACCGTTCTTCCTCCAAACCTCGTTCAACTCGGTCCCGTTCCTCCCCACCACCCGCATCTGCACTGCCGTCTCACCGCTCTTGAACCCAGACGCCAACACAATCACATCCGCCTTCACCTCTCTCCCCGACCGCAACACCACCGCATCTTCCCGTATCCTAACCGCGGGATCATTCGTCAACTCCACATTGTCCAGGTTCAGACACGGGATGTAGGCGTCGTCAAACACCCTGCGTTTGCATGCTACCTGCAGCTCTTCTTGAGTGGGGATCAGCAGATGGTGGTATCGTTCCGGCGCAACGGTTTTGACGTAGAGGGTAGAGTTGGCGGCGAAGCGGTCTCGAGCCGCTTTGCCTTCGCGATTCCAGGCTTGGATGAAGTGGATGTCGATCGAGAGGGACAAGAGGCTACGTTCCAAGTGAATAAAGCCGGGGAGGTTGCGTTCGAGCCAGCGGATCACTCGAGAGTTGAACGGGTCCTCGGGGGTGGGTGCATACCAGTGCTTGGCTCGTACGATCTGGGTCACCGACTTGGCCTTCTTCGCGATCGAAGGTACGATCTGCGTCGCTGAGCAACCGTTCCCCAGCACAACAACGTTCTTCCCCGCGAGATCAACTTCGGTATCCCACTTGGCCGAATGGAACAGAGGCCCTTTGAAACTCTGCCATCCCTCAACATCACAATCCCGCGGCACACTGAGCGCTCCCGACCCATTAACCACCACCCTCGCCGTCACCACCCCATGCTCCCCCCTCTGTTCCCCTCTCCCCACCGACCGATACTTGACTCTCCAATGGCACGCCTCCTCCACCCACTCTGCCGAATACACATCCGTGTTGAACTGCGCAAAGCGGTACAAACCGTACACGCTGGCGACGTCCTTGAGATACTCTTCCATCTCATCTTGCTTGGCCATAAACCCTCGCCATACTTTTTTCTGGTGGAAGGAGAACGAGTAGAGGCGTGGGGGAACATCGCACGCAGCACCGGCATAGCGGTTGACATTCCAGGTTCCGCCGAAATCGTTGCTCCGTTCAAAGATCTTGAGCTTGGACAGGTTGAGCTGGCGCTGAAGCTGGCATGCGGCTGCGATGCCGGAAGGGCCAGCGCCAATGATGACGGCTTCGAACTCGGTGTCACTTCCGGCAACCATTGTGTGTGTGCTCTTTGTTGTGGCAAAACGTTGGGAATAACGATGGTGGAAGGAGAGGAACAGATGGGTGATGGGTGAGAGGGAAGTAGGTAAAGTAGGAAGAAGCGATAACCGGTCGGTTCCTTCTCCCTGGCGGCGATGTCTTAGGCGCCTCAATCGTGCGTGCTGCTGCAACGCTCTCTTCCTTCACACGAGTCTTTTGAGACTCAACCTCCAACACGGAACTCCTTGTCCGTCGCTCTGCATCTAACCTTTTCCATCTGCGTTGTATGCAATCCCAAAGCTTTCTCTGCAATCGCACAAGTACATGCTTTCAACGGATCACACCGCAAGAGCAACCACATCCAACATCCGTCTCCACCAGAACCATAACCAACAGCGGCACCGCTCGCTTCGAACAACCGAACTCAGAGTCTGATGCATACTGAACGCCAGCCGCCAGCCGCCAGCCGCCCTACTTCTTGTCTTCCGCCGCGGCTCGCAACAGCAGCAGAGTCGTGAGCCGATCTCCGCATTTTGCCCCGTAACCCCGCATCTCGCATCTTGGCTCGCGTGTCGCCGCGCCAAAATCCATTTGCACTGTCAGCCAGCAGCGGTGGACACCTTGCATTTTCGTCGCCGCCAGTCTCACAGTCTCACAGTCTCACTCACCGCTCTTCTTCTTCTTCACCATCATCAACTATATGTCCAGTCAGTGATTGTTCATGTATCTACCAATACAGCATTTACAGCGAGCTTATACCTGCGCGGAGATCACAACTCATTGCGCCTGCGTTAACAAAATCATCAATCATCCCGTGCCTAGCGTGGTTCGCAGACCGAGAAGGTGGTCGATTACCTACGACTGCCCGCCAGTTTCGGTTCTCCACCTGTTCGAAGCGTGCATTTCGAAACACTTGCTCGAGCAACGGTGGCGACATGCGTTGCTCCGCTCATATACGGTCGTCTCGAAGGGTTTAGCGGAAGACATAAAGCCGATAGAGCGGTCATACACTGCGAATTTCCGGTGCCTCACGTCGGTCATCTCTCGCAAAGAGTGGCGCATTGACCGACATTGACGCTTTTCGTGCTTACACCTCGTTTGGGGTTTTTTTCATGCCACGCTTCTTCGCTCTTCCAACCTCGTTCTCACCACAGCAAAATAAAGTTGGGGTTGCTGTGAGAGTTGCCTGGGTTCCCATGAGATCATGCAAAGCATGATTGGAAACCACGAGCTTAGGCTATTCGGTCGAGGTGACAACGTGCTGCAGAAGCTCGGCATACTTGATGAGCTCTTCGTCCTTGTACCTCCTTGCAATAAGCTGGAGGCCGACTGGGGCCCCGTCGAATACGGCTCTGTGCTGTTCGTACTCTTTCGTGTTGTCTCGATCGGCATCGCTCATCCATCCGCTCCTCGCTTCGTATACAAATTTGTCAGAGGCAACAGGCGAACGAGCTTCAAACTGACGATCCAGCTCGCTGTCCGCCTTGAACCCCGAGGGGAACACGACACCGGGATAGTCGACCAGATTAAAGACAGAGGTGTAGCCCCAATACTTGATCGTCCCCGGACGCGGTGCAACGGTGCCTTGTACCGGACAGAGCAAACAGTCAAGCCCGAGCTCGTTCCACTGCTGCAAAAACTCTTTGCGGAAAGCCTCTCGAGCCCGCACTGTCGCCCATAGCTCCGTCACAGACATCTCGTCTAGCTTCCTCGTTGCTGCAGTCTCTCCAGCATCCGTGTTCTCGGCTTCCAGATCGGCGCTTGCAGAGCGAACAAACGGCTCCGAGAGGATGAACTCAGTCAAAGGCAGCAACGGCTCGCCGGTAGCTTTGGCAAGCAGATGGAACATCTTGCCCGAATCCATGAAATAGAGCGAGCGGATAAGGTCCCATGCTCGCCTGTGCAGGTCGCGTGGCTGCCATAGTCTGAGCTCGATGCGAGCACGGTTGCCGCCAGCAGCAGTAGAAGCAGCGTTGAGCTTGTCGACCCAGTGCAAGAGGGCACGTCTCACCGGCGTTGTAGGTCGCACCACACCGTCTTCCAGCATGACACCAACTACAATCGGCTTGGCGCTACGTTGCGCACCAGAGCTGGAGAGCAGGCTGTCGACTTGACGCCACGGCATTGGCAGAGCGGAGTGCTCACGTTCCCACGGCCGTGTCATTTCATTGAGCAGGCTCGACATGAACAATTCAATGTCTCGCAAGCTAGTCGCCATGGGTCCTAACGAAGATCCTACACCCTCATTGCCTGGCATCGTGGACCGCACACCTCCATACGGCAGTCTCTGTGTTGTAGGTCGCAGACCATACAGCCCGCATACACCACAAGGCTGTCGGATAGACCCGCCGATATCGGAGCCAACACCGAGTGCACTGCCACCTCCGGAAATGAGCGCACTCTCGCCTCCACTCGATCCGCCTGGGCTCAAAGCAAGGTTGTGTGGATTGAGCGTCTGACCGTACAGATTGTTGCGAGTGTCCAAATGCATGACGCCTTGTGGCATGTTGGTCTTGCCAATAATAACTGCATCATTGTCCAAAAGCAGCTGCACCAGGTGAGCATTGACTGGAGATTCGCTGACAAAGCCTCCTTGCGTGGAGACGAGGAGTTGCAGCTGCTTCGGGGTGAGATTGCGCTTGACGAGCGGGTGTGATGCCGGGTCTGAGAGAACATCGAACACGAAACCTCGCTGGTTGCCATGACGATTGTAGGACATATGACCCTTGATGCTCATGGGCAGACCAAAGAGGTGACCGAGCAGGTCAAGACGGCCTTCCTTTTCGAGCTGAGTACGCTTGTCGTCGAGCTGCTTGGCTCGTTGAAGTGCTTCTTCGGCAAAGAAATGCGAGAGACAGTTGGTGGCCTGGTGCACGATTGAAGCTCTGTTGAGAAAGTGTTGGGTGACGTCTTGCACCGAGACCTTCCCCGAATGTGTCAGCTCGACAATACCTGTGGCGTCTAGGCCGTCGAGAGTGGAGTCGAGCTTGGAACTCCAGATGCGCTCGGTGGATTCGTGGTCTAGCAACGAGGCGAGCGAGGGGCCTGGCTTGTCATTGGAGGGGGTATCGTAGCTAGCATCGGCCCTGTCTTTCCATTCGGGTAGACGAGGGTCGTCTGAGATGCTTGCAGGCGGCAGGTGCAGAGTTTTGCGATGCTCAGCGACAATCTCTTGCCACGTGTTACATGCTTCGTAGTTAGGTTGGTCAGGCATCTCGAACCACTGAAGTTTGTCAGGGTCCACCTCGTGGTTGCTATGATGGCGCTGTGAATCGTGGGAGGCGGTTCGGTTCGGTCGTGAGATGGTGGTTTCAAGTGCGAGAGGCCAAGATGTCGCGTCATAGACAAAGACAACAAGAGCACGCCATGGCTTGTCCAAGCTGAGATCGCCAGGGTCCTGAGTGCCGGTTCGGCATCATTATAGCACCGAGGAAGTCTTCCGTGCTATGGTCCGTGCCATCAGTCGAAATGACCCGAACATGCACCGCGAAAACCGCCGCGACTCTACAGCCATGATCGGGATCCCATGATCAACGATATCGGGGATTCTCGGGGATTCAACTCAACTCGTGAGTGGACGCAAAGGCGCGTGCCTTCAACTGTTTCAGCTGCAGATAAGATTAAGCTTTGCTCTTGAAGTGGCTTGCCATCGCTCTACCCCGCATTCCAAAGTATGCTGAATACGATGATGACGCTACTGTCCACCATGCGATCCCCTGCTTGGCTTTGCACGCGTGAGACCTGCTCATGGCACTTGCGTTGTGTCAGCTTGACGAGCCCGCCCCCACAAGTGCGGCTGTAGAGGTAGAGCGCTGAGGCACCCACCGGTAAGTGACGGCATGTAAAACCGTCGGCTACCCGTCAGCCGCTGTGCTCGTACGGGGAAAGGGAGAGGGAAATTCCCAGAGCGCAGTCCAGTATTGAGGAGTTGATGCCTGTGTCTGCTGTTGCCTGGATTGTATCGACCACACTGAATCGACTCGTCATTGCTCGACGACCTCCCGTAACGACAAACTCGACTGCGCTGTGGGTGTCGCATCACAGCTGTAAGATCGTCGTTCCTTTCTCGCATTTGTAAATGACACGTGGTGGCATCCAATGCGATTCGCCGAAGACTTCAAGTTGATGATGGACTGTCTTTGCGATAAAGAAAAAGAGCTGAGTTGAAAGCTAGGAGTGCATATGGACGGCACGCAAAGCATGGAGAATGGCATGGCGGTATTGCATAGGGGATGGGAGTTTGTCTTGGCGCATGAGACGGTTTGGGCTGCAGCCGCGCTAAGGCACCAGCCGAGCAGAGACTTCGATGCGTCGTGTAATAGATGACGGATGGCGGCTCGCGCGTTCTGTCACTGTCGTATCGCGCCGTCGAGTCATGGCTCTCCTTGCTCCTCGCCCTCGCCCTGACCAGCTGCTTCTGCGGCTGTGCAATGCCCACCTAGCATCGTGGGGAGAAAGGAATGCATGGTGCACTCTTCCGTGTGAACAACTGGGTCATCGCCAGGCTTTGGTGTCGCTCTTTGAATGAAATAGCAGCTTTTGTACACGTGCAGACGGTTCGAGCAGCAACGCGGGAGAAGTGCATGGCAGCGGGACATTGAGCACCACTAGCCAGCAGACCACCCGCTGCAATCCGAGTGCAGGAGTGCATGGCACCAGCTCCTTCAAGGCTCGATGAAGGTTAACGGGATAGGATCGCCTCCTTTTAGCGGCATGATGATGATGTTGTCCGGGTGCGAGGCATGATATGGCTGAGGCCCCAGCACCTCTGAACGCTCAGCCATGTTATAATATCATTACGGTGGTGGAGCTGACCGTGCGCCGAGCGATCGTTTTGACACAGCCACCAAATAAAGAAGTAAAAAGGGGGGCGACACTTCGTGAACGAGGCGCAGACAACCCACTGTATGTAACTGCAGGCCAAGACTTTGTTGGAACAGAAGCGAGAAATCCCATGCTCGACCCCCTGCAGTTGTGCCTTTGAGCTCTTCTTGCTTGAAACCTTGCAACACCCATGTGCAGTCAGTCACTTTCAGCTCCGCTGTCCCGCTTCGCTCCAGTCAAGGGGTGAGAATTTGTGCCACTGTTCAGATGTGATCCGGTAAAGTCAAGCCCTGCAAGTTACTGTACATCCATCCGACCCTTGGAACAATCACAAACGCCTTGACAATCGCAATTTGGCACAGCCTCGAGTGATTCAAGTAAACGCATTCTCCTTTGCAGACCCCAAGTGCAGCGAATGGCCAAAGGGGGGGGCCAGACGACGATACAATGATGCTCAAGTTGTCATCGGACCCCCCGGAAGAGGAACATCACGATCCTTCGCTGCAGGAGGAACGCAACTAGAGATGCAAGAAATGGAGGCAAGGTGGGAATAAGAATTTTCAAAAGCCTACGCAGTAAGCAAGTCTGTTTGATCGAAGCGCAAATGGAAATGGACGCTGCAGCCACTAAGCACAGTATAAGGACCCTCTGTTCTCTCTGAAGTAAGTTCAACTTGCTTGTCCATGAAAGAAGCGGCGGGTTGTCGTGTGTTGGATTGTTCTCCTAGAGTCAGGATTGTTTGACGAGGTTACCGCAGGGTCGGTCTCGTCGAGGAGTCAATGGCGCTTACCTGCTGAATTCTCCGACAGCGATGACCGTGAGTTCAGGAAAGAAGATTTCCGTTCGCGGAAGAGGGGGAGAAACTGCAGCGATGCCAATGATATGCGAAACGATGCAAGCTTGTCATCATGCAAAAACCCTTTCCGAAATTCTCCGGACGACGATCTCGTTGAGATTCCAAGTCAGTATTGGCGTTCCGTTCCCTGGAATCTTTGTGTAGAGCATGGCTTCCCAACAACGGACCATTCCGAGGCTGTGCCGACGTACAGTTGTGCTTTGCTTTTTGAGTCAAATCTCCCGGGTTCACGGCACGCATTGCTTGCATCTGACGTTCGTGCGAGAAGGTCAGTCGCTCCATCATGCGGAACTGCACGAATCGTCCACGTTACAGCCCACACTGTCATCGTGGGCTATCATTGTCGTCACTGTAATCCTTGCTCGATGCGAACGTTGCGGCTCAAACACGGATAACACAGCCACAACTCGGGGTTATGGAACGTTGCCCAGGGTTGAGGGTGCACCAACATGGACCCGAAGAGCAAGTATCGGGAAGACGACGCCGCTTCCTCCCCCTCTTTGATCAATCTACGCGATCGTCAAGCTTAGAGTAAAAGTTTGGCTTTGTCTGGCTGCAGTCGACGACATCATAGTGTGCGTGCGTGTAAGGGAGAGCCAGCCGACAGACCTTGCACCTCACTTGGTCAGCCCATGAATGCAAAGCAAGCATCATTGCACGCATGCATACCCACACACACGACGGTGGTAGCGCATCTTGGCGGTTTGGTCTAAACCGTCGCTGCCCTCCTTTGTGGGTTGCAGGTTGCTTGTCACCAGCAGCATCTGCAGCTTCGCTATTGTGAGTGCGTAAGTAAGCGATGGAAGGCCTGATTTTTGATTTTTGATTTTTGATTTATTTTATTTTATTTTTTTAATTCAATTTGGTTACAGCATGTATGTACATACTATAGTTGGTGGTGGTCTAGCCCTTTCTCTCTCCGAACACTACGCGACTCGGTTGACGCTGACCAGGGCGCGCGCATGCGAAAAATTCACGCTTCTATGCACTTTCTCGCCTGTTCTTCCCAGTCGAAGGGCGACTCGCGGTAAGACACACCAAAAAGTCCAACCAAGTTGCGGCTACGGGCTTTTCTCCACTCTCCGAACCTACTGTAAGTGTAAGTGTGAGTGTAAGCTCGCTTCGTTTCCCCTTTCTTGCCATTCACAATTGGCTGTCCGCCTTTTTTTGGAGTCCCGCACACCTGCCTGCAGCAGCCTCCAGTTTGTGCATCGCTCGGATACTTTTCTTTATTTTCTTTCTTTATTTTTTTGGGCCCTAAGAAGTGGGCGCTGCGAAAACAGTCTCTGGTGTCAGCACAGCCAAAACGTTCAGGGTTCATCGCATTCTGTAGCTGCTGTGCAGACGTGTGAACGGGGACGGCGACACACACAGCCCAGTCCCGCCTTGTCATTCTACTATATCTTATTTATTTATTTTCCTTAAAATTTCTCCCACCACGCAGACGCGGTCCCACCAACCCACCAACTGTTAGCTTCTAGCTCAGCATCAAGTCAAACCAACTGCTCTCGTAGCGAGTGTGTGTTGCCCTTTCCCTCCTCTGTTGGTTCGCTTGCTCCACAATCCGGAAAGCAGACTCACGCTCCTCTCTCTCAAAATCACGTTCGCATCCTCCCGCTCCCAGTCGGCCTCTATTCTCTCTCGCTGTCGTCCGTTCCCCTTTCCCTCCGTCCCTCTTTCTATATCAACTTAGTTCCTCCTCACCTATCCTCATCTCACCATCCTTTTCCATAACAGCAGCGGCCAGCTCAGCATTACACGGCAAGTCTGTGGAGGCAATCACGCACGACCCCCTACCACCACCATCGTTCATTACATTTCGGTTTGGCCCATCTGCTCGGCCCTTGGCTTCTTTCCAACTTGGGTCCTCGTCTCTATCTCACTTTCATCGGTCCTCTTTTAGCCTCTGATCTCAGCACACGCTTCGGCACTACGATTCTTCGGCAAGCTCCGTCGCCCTTCCGTACCTTCGCATCGCAGCCTTCGGAACATCCGAACCACACTCTCTTCGATATCGGTGGCTTTCGAACTGCTCACCCTAGCGCATCTGGAGCATTGCGTTACAGCTCAAGCGCGACTCAGTCGAAGAGGAAGAGCAAGCTCAGCCATCGAACTACGCTTAGTGATCGATCTGTAGCCATCTTCGCTGTCGGCGGGACCGAGCTCTTCTCTTTTTGAGCTTTTTGGAGCCATCTCGTCTCATCTCAGTAGCGCACACAACCATGCTGTCCGCCACCAACACCGCTCCCACCTTGCAACACACCCAAGAACTCACCGTGCCTCAGGCCATCCGATCCGTGTCGTCTTCCTCGGCCAGCTTCCCGGTCGTTCAGCATTCTCGCGCTACCAGTCTCGAGTTCGACCGGGGCTCACATCCTCACAGCCTCCCCGCCACCCCCTCGTTCTCCTCACAACTCTACCCACGCTCCTCCATCCTTATCAACTCCCGTAAGCGTCCGTACAGCGGGGTCGTTTACGCCAACCCTGCCATCGTCGCTGGTTCCTCCGCAGCAGCAGCACCCGTTGTCACGCACATCCCGGCGGTACCGTCACGCAAGGAGCGAGAAAAGGAGCGAGAACGCGCACGCGAACGTGAAAAGGAACGAGAACGCGAACGGGAAAGGGCAAAGAGTAAGGATGACGAAAAGATCTGGGGTATCCCCAAAAAGGCGCTCTTGCTCGGTCTCGGCGATCTCAACTTCAATGCACAGATGGCCATGATGGCCGGGTGGGGTCACGGCAGCGGTGGCGCATCCATTCTGCCAAGTGCTGCCGTTGGATCCAACAATGATCGCAAACGCATTCGACCATCTTCCTCATCCGAACTCCCCAGGTTAGGTGCTTCGTCCATCTCTTCCAAACGTTTGGCGCACGATTCCGACAGTGAACATGAGACCCAACCCAGACAGATCGAGCGCTCTCGCAGCACTCCATCTGGCCTTAGTGTCCAAGGCGCTCACAGTGCTTCCACCAAGAAGTCTTCCCATTCCGCCGATGCCAGTGACAGCTCATCTCCTACCGATGAGCCCATGGACCCGGAAGAACTTGCAGCACTCAACGCCATCATCAACACGCGTCGCAGTATGGCCGCAGCGCAAGCGCTTGTCAGCGGACAAATCGGTTTCACATCGCACTCTCGTCGTGGTTCCAGTTTTGGTAGCTCGGTGCAGGATCTCACACGTCCGCCACTTGAGGAGAAGCGCTTCGAGTCGCAGGATTCCGTGCCAAGCATGAGCTCTGTCGGCCATTCCTCTACCAGCATGGGTAGTAGTAATCTGCCAACCTCGCCATCGGAAAAGCTCCAGCCACCCACACTGATTGCCAGCCCCGGTTCTACCATCCTGGAAGCAGCCGGGATCAAGTCGCCACGGATCCGCTTCGCACCCTTGCCTACCCCTACTTCAACCCCAGCTTTCCTGAGCAGAGCTTCAGAGGCTTCTCTTAATGGCTCGGGTTTGCTCGAGGACTCGGACGAGTCGGATGCGACCGAATCAGACTACGATAGCGAAGACGATGCCAAGTCGATGAAGGGCAAGTGGTACCTCATGGGCATGCCGTCGGCGCTTTTCAAACCGCAATACTACACCAGCAAGAGCAGCCGACGCCGTCACGCTAAGGCCAACAGCATCAATAGTCTCAATGCGGGCGACGCCGACGACAACCGATCCGAGGATGGCCACAGTCTTCGACGCAAGAGCACTGGCAGCCTCTCGGACGGTTTCAGCACCGACATGGGACGCAGAGCTGCCTCAGAGAACGACGAAGAGGAGCGCGGCAGAGGCGCTACAGGTTTGAAAATCAAGCGCAAGTCATCGCAATCCCGTCGACGATCACGCAGCCGCACAAGCGCTATCAGCTCCGGTGACGAAGACGAACGTGCTCGTCGGAGGGAGCTCATCCGTCTCGCGCGTCCAGGGGGCACCGGTATGGTCACCCTTCCCGACGGCACCAAGATCCGTGCTCGCCGCGTCAACGATCTGCCAACCCAGGACGAGCCCGAATTCAACGAGTGGGGTTTTGCAGGCTTGGCTCGTGAGGCATCTCGCCGCAGTCTCGGTGGAAGCGCTCCCAACTCGCTGGCAACCTCGCTCAACGATACCGACACCAGAGGCTTCGCGGCATACATGGAAGAACAGGACGGCGAAGACGACGGCTCAGGGATGGCTTGGGTCCGTCGACGTCGACGAGAGAGAGAGGCAAAGGCTCGCTTGGAACGAGAGCAGGCAGAGAAGGCAGCAGCGCAGGGTGCTGAAGCCGCGACGAACGTTCCAGCATTGGTCGAGGCGGCGCCACCAGTCATCACCGCAAACGAAGCTGCCGCAGAGACCAGCTCGGCGCCAGTACTCGAGAAAGCGACTGCAGCCATCGGCGCTCAATCGACCACCGCAGGTGCCCCAGCCTCGGACGCAGTGACAGCCCCTGCCAACGCGGACGAGCCTATGTCCCTTGCTGCCGAGGCTTCCGTGCGGGTTGAGACCAGTGCGGATGCGACACCAGCCGAACAGGGCCCGCACTCACCTTCGATCGACACATCGCGCAATGCCGCTGGCATGCTCGCAGACGTCGGCACGATGTTCGTCGACTCACCCACCGCCGAAGAGGCGCCAGCTGGAGGTCTCGAGGCGTCTGTGCTCTCCGAAACCTCGAACGGCGACTCGGCCATGGGCGGCAGCCACATCTTGAGCAGATCCGGTCGTGGCCCCAAGTCGGAGTCCGCTGTCCCTGACGACAGCACACCGCGTCAAAACACAGGACTCGGCCTCACTGCAGACAAGGCCGAGGAGATCCGTCGACGACACGAAAACGAGGTTGCTGCGCTCGGTGCCGAAGTGCTTGCACAGACCCGCCGCAACAATCAGCGTCGGCAGGCTAGCACCACAAGCCGTGGTATCACGTCGCCTCATCTCGGAGATGACTCTGCAGGAGAACAACATCCCAACTCGCCCGTCAGCAAAAGCAGCAACCGCGCCAGCCAGGCTCCCTTCGCATCGCCACCGACGATGCCGAACTCATCCATGCTGGCCAAATCCACCTCGCGCGATTCTGGCTACGAAAAGAAGTCGATCTCACGGGCTGTGGGCTCGATCATGCGGAAGGCGACCAACGACAGCGACAGGACGGTGCGAAGCTCTGGTCTCAATGCACTCACTTCATCGAACGAGGACGGTCGCAAAAAGTTCGAGGTGGCTTTACCACAGATGGCGGACGCTGTCGATCGCAAGCACCAAGATGTTAAGGCTTCGAACGCTGTAACTGGACAGCAGAGCGCCTCTAACGAAGCCGCGAGCCCTAAGTCTGCTGCTCGCAGCGCTTCGCCCGAAAGCACTCTCTCGCGCAAGTCGTCGGCAGTGAGTGGATACGCGGCTTCGAGCGCAAGCAAGTCGGTCTCTTCGCTTGCGGGAGCAGGCAGCTCGCACGCGCACTCTCCCATGTCAACCAAGCGCATCTCGCTCGATCCCTCAGTCAGCACGCCTGCGCCATTGCCCTGGCTACCGCGTCGACCGGATGCACGAGGTGTTTCTGTGGTGCCATTGCCTCAGCTTGGCGTTCGACCCCAACGCCCTCAAGAGGGGCGTGTGTGGCTGTCGGACGACAGCGATGCTTCGGATGCCGAAAAGGGTGCAGCGTCGGACCAGGAAGAGGAGGAAGAAGGCTCGGACCTGGACGCGGACGAGCTGCTCGAGGAAGAGCGCAAGACGGCCATGCAAAAGAAGCGAGCCACGACGCGCGCAGCAGGACAGGAGGTTGTGCATGCGCGACTGGGCAAGAAGGCGTCGGCACGCGCGCTTTCGGATTTGACAGCCTCGTACGACGACATGGCGCTCGTATCGTCGTCGCGCCAACACACTAGCCGACAGCACCGTCGCAGCAGTATGGACCCTCGACCTTCGTCGAATTCGGCGCGATCGCCAGCTGCACCTCGCAAGGCGCCACCCAAGCTCGTCAAGACGCGTCGATCGACGCAGTCGATCAAGTTGGCAGATGATGACGCGGGAGACGACGGGCTAGACTTGTGGCCCGCAGCATCAGCTATGAGCAAGTCGGGCACGCCGCGACCTCGCCACATCCTTGTGAATCTGCCTGGAGGTCCCGGGATCTGGGACAGTAAGAAGGGAGGAGGACGCAATGCCGTGGCTGCGATCAACTCGGTAGCAGCAGCACGAGCCAAAGCGATCAAGAAGCGAGCCAAGGACTGTCGCACATCGTTCGAGCTGCCTCCTGACTGGAACGACGAGATGATGGACTACGGCTGGCCGCGAAGTCTCAAAGGCTCGCTATACTGATGGGGTTGTTCGGCTAGCACATCACCACCATTGACACACTTTATACCCCTGCAGTCCGAGCTTAGACTCTGGCCGATTGCAATTGACATGTATCACAGATATCCACCCCTTCAACATGCATGTTCTGTGGCAGCCAAGCATCCTTGCGTCTGTTCTGTAAGTGAGACTTGTTGAATAGAGCGACGCTGCCTAGGCGGGAGAGAGGATGCCCAATGCTTTGGCGTTGGTGGCGCATGATTTACCAGCTGTATGCATCTGCGAAATTGCAGCGGGGCAGTCGAGATTTATTTAGATTTACTCTGCATTGACTGACCGCGGAGAAATGAGTTGGGAGCAGCACCAGACGACAGCGATCATGCAGCTTGAACAACACAGAACATAAAAAAAATAATAATAATAATAAATAAATGAAAATTCAAGAAAATTACTGCAGTTGAAAAAGTGAAAGCCTGACTTTTGGCCGAAGCTTGCTGAGCTCCGAATTTCCGGTAATAGACACTTGATTGCCATCCGGGTCCATTTCATCCTCATGCTCTCCTCCTCATCAATACCATCGTCGATCCTGACACTTGCCACCCCCACTTCTCGATTACATTGGCAATTTCGTCGCGGCTCTGGTCAAGTTGACAACCGTACCATTACTCAACCGTCTTCTCATGGCATACTAAACGGTGGGCGCACCGCGGCCCTGCCCCAACTGTGCGCCAGACAGCTTTCCGACATCACAGCAACCCTTTTTGTCTTCGTTGCGGACAGAGGCGGTCTCTTCGGTAGTACGGTGGCCCAACCAGAGATTGCGTGCCCACGGAAACCATGGAGGGCAACACTCGCCCCGGCCTTGCCCAGACCGGACCCTCAATCGAGGGAGCAGTTCATCGACGCGAAGCGTTATCTCGACCAGAGCCCGCAAGCGGCTCTGCACTGCATCACAAGGTCTCGCTCGCCACTACTCGTTCGACTAGCTCTGCTTCCGCCTCGTCCCACCGAAGTTACCCAACCACAGCATCATCTTCGTCTGCTGGACCCAGCCGATCCTCGCCTCATCTTCACTACGAGTCTCTTCCTATCCAACAAACTCGTGCCCGCGACCAAGCAAAACGTCTACCCGTCTACATTCGCATCGTCCCCAAAGACGTTTGGCTGCGCGTTCACATCAGTCCAAACCAAACCATCGGCTCCATCAAGGACACGGCCTTGCTGAGAGCCAATGCACCCCAACATGATCCCTCGCTGTCTTATCGATTCTATCAGGATGCGGTGAATGCGTCAGCTCATGCAAAGCTCGCTCCTGTCTCCAGTCACGATAAGGTGGTCAAGCATCGGAGCTTTGCGCTGCCCAGGACGTTTGCCTGTCCTCCGCCTGATCTGTCGGATGTGACTGCGTCGATAGCTACCTCGGTTGCTCAGGCTAGACGGTTGCGCAAGCCTTCAAAAAGCGCACAAAGCCCCGCCTCCTCATCATCTGCGCCTCCACCCGTGCCGCCACCTCGCGCTGTCCATGCGGCGCAAAGTCCACGCCAGACCCAGCCCGCAACGGCTGCTTCGGTCCCTCAACAGCAGAAACGCAGTGCTCAATCACCAGCGCAGGGTGCCACCGCCTCTCCGGACTCCCGCACCAAGCCTCTGCCTCTCAGCCGCGCTCCCGGCGCAAGCAACTCATCAGCACGCTCTGCAAGAGACGACGCTATGGGCTCGTCTTCGGCCCGCATCACCCACCAGATTTCCAAATCGACGCTGGTTACCTCACCCCCTTTTCCGCCTTCCGACTTCGAAGCTGCCAACAACGATGGTGGATTCAGCTCTGACCCAAGTGCTTCTGACACTACTGACTCGCAACTGCATCCTGTCAATGAGATTGCGCTTCATCTCGATGCATCACTCATCACGGGCAACCGAGATGCAAAGCTGGAAGAGGATAGGGCCAACTTACGGCTTTCGCAGTGGAATGCTAGCCGTTCTTCGCCCAACGCGATACATGCTGCGCCCCAGGCTGGTCCTTCTTCCGAATCCCACACACTGCTGTCAACAACACAGGTAGGAGCCTTGCCGGAAAGCAATCAGTCGCCATCACAGAGCTACAACTCGACTCCCACGATTGGCTCGAGCAGCAACTTTGACAGTGAAGCAGATTCATCTCCGCACATGCCATCTTCTTTCGGTCATGATCTAGGCCTTGTCAGCCATGCTTTTGACCACTCAACTTCGGCACACAGCCATTTCATGCCGCAAGTCGCCACACCTCCCAGGCGTCCCCCTCGGGAAGATCGCCGAGTTGGCGGCCCAGCACCGGCCATCTTCTATACCCAACCAGGTGCTTGCGAGTCGTTCAACTCGCTCGCATCCATGAGCTCGCCTTCGTATAGCGAACTTGTCACGACAGCTGATGACGATGCGTCCGTCATGCAATGGGGCACGCAGGCCGAAGCACCACTCTTGGAGGAGGCCAGCCCGTCCAGATCGCTTTCATCAGCCACTTTCTCGCCTCTGTCCAGTCCGGTTCAATCGTCTGTGCCCTCGACGTCTGCTTCGCCATCGATGGCATCTTCGCCCATCCGACCGCGCAGCCGCACAGTGACGGCAGCTGATGTGCTGCGATCACGCGCAGGCGGGGACGAACCACCTCCTATGCCCGAAACTGTCTCTTCACCCGTGCGCATCTCGTCGTTGCCCCAAACACAAGGCAGAAAGATGGTTGCCGAGTCGAGCCAGCGTCGAGCTATGCCCGCCGATTTGCTGGAGCTGCTCAAAGGATCGCCAGACAATGACGATGATGAAGGCTTCTCGACCGTGCAGCAACGCCGACCAAAACGAGGAGGAGACGCACTTACGCTCCGCAAGAAGTCGTCCAACGGCTTCGCATCTGGCGCAATGGTCGAGAACAGGGATGGAAGTTACCTCGCTGGCATTAGGCTGGATGAGATCTCGCGCGGATGGAAGGACCCTTCGCACCCGCTCTCGTCCAAGTTCGCGGTGCTGTCTGCAGCAAATGGCTGCGAGCTGGAGGACTGGAAGACGGTAGCGGCGTATCAGATCCGGCCGTACGAGTTACTGGAGCTGCAGTGGACAATTCCGACCGAGCGCGTATACATTGCTCCAACCAGCTTGCAGGACACCATTCGCGTAACTGCGGCAGATAGCAGCGGTGCTGGGAAGGGACTGTTCAAGCAGACGTGGGGCGAGGATGTGGATGCAGGGCCGGATCGTGATGCGATCTGCTTGGAGCCGTACTTTGAGGGATGGGTTTACATTCTGAAAGGTGGAGCGACGCCGGGAAGGGCGGAGAGGATGATGAAAAGCTCGAGCAAAATGGGCAAGTGGAAGCTGCACTGGATGACGGTCAAGGGCTGGCGAATCGATTTGTACCGGAAGAAGCCGCGCGCAGGAGAAGCAGTGCTGCCAGTCGCGGAGCAAACATGGTCGCTGCGTTCGGTGGGTTGGGTGGTGGAAAGCGACAATCCCATCCCTACCAACGCTGCCTTACCCGCACTCGACACTATACGCGCATCCAGTATCACGGTCGCCTTTTCGCCCAAAGGAAGCAACGATAGCGGTTCTACGGTCTCGATCTTGTCCTCGACAGGATCTTCTACCTTCCCCGGTGGAATAGGAAACGAGGCATCTACATTGACGCTGAGATGCATCTCGCGATTCGACCACGAAGCCATCACGACTCTGCTGCTACGCGCATGGTATCGATGCTGCGCACCCTTGTCGGGCGTCGACATTTGGCGGAGGAAAGCAATGTTCCGCGCGGTAGTGGCTGGTCGAGGAGGCACAGTCGCAGCGGGTCGAGCAGGTCGAGGAGGAGGCGGCAGGAACGCGAAAGCACGGACCCGATTGCGTCCGTCTGGCTGGCCAAAGGAGTGGGAGAATGCAGATCAGTGGTCAAGCGAATCGGAGCGGGAAGAGATTGCTCCTCCGCCCGAGCTGGAACAATCGCTGCAGGAGAGGCGGGATACAATGACACAGTCCAAGGCGAACAGCAGTGCGCAGCGGGGGAAGAAGCAAGAAGCGGCGGCGGAAGAAAAAGTGGTGGTGCCGAATGGGCTATATGCGGCGCTGCTAGGGAGGACGACGGGAAGCAGCACGCCTACAGCAGCAGCAGTGAGGACGGGAGTTGATGGCGAAGCAGCAGCCAAAGCTATTGCTTCTCCAATGATGGATCCCTCGCCATATCATCACGGCAGCATCAGCAGCAGCGCAAGCACCCGACCACGAACTCTAACACAGAGCCCGTCGTTGCACCACATGGAGCCTGGTATTGTGCTTGGCACTCACTCATTCTACACTCCTCGTCACAATGCTTCCCAAACAACTAAGCAAACTGCTACTGCCACTGCTGCTTCCGACGACAGTGTCAGCCAAGCAAAGAGTGCTGGCGGCATGGCACGCCAACGAAGTGGCTCGCTCACGCGCTCCCCCAACGCTGCCGACCCTACCACCCCAGCCTCATCCCGATCGCGCTCCCTTACCGTCTCCAGCCCAGGCGGAACCGCATCCCGCGGCCGCAGCAATCCCGGCTCTTGCACCAGTAGCCGCAACGTCTCGCGAGAAGCATCACCGCTTGCGTCCAGCTCCAGGAAAGCCAGCGAAAGCAGCTCGTCGTCGTATCCCATGGCCCCCGCACTGGTACCCGGATTCATGGATGTGCCGCCGCCCCCTTCGCTGATGCTATTGAAGAAGTACAAGGCCAGTCAAAAGACCAACACCACCAGCAACAGCAACAACTGATGCGGATGGCAGGTAATCCACAATCTACAATAGTCATTGTACCAAACAGCTTGAGAGTGTGCGTGAGCGTGAGCGTGAGCGTGTGTGTGTGTGTGTGTGTGTGTGTGTGTGTGGAAGGCGGAGAGTCGGGGAATCGCATGCATACTGTGTGAGCCTGCTGCTTAGATTGCGTGAATATGAATATGAGAGAAAGGAGAAATCGGGATCGCGATCCGAGGCATGTTGGTTCCGGGGTGGGTGGAGGTATCCGAATGCTGCGCTATGTTGGCTGTGAGGGTGAAAGGGGTTCAATTCAGGGTGTGAAAAGGCGCGCGCCGGAAGAGCGTGGTTTTGGACTTGCTGTCTGAAATCACACTGCATTCCAGCCAAATGAGGTCCAGGGCGGCGTCGCCCCCTGATTTGGCACTTTCACGTCTGAGCACTTGCACATCCACCATCATCCTCATCACCATCATCCTGATCGTCTGATTCAGCTCTGGACAGTGACCATGTCAGACCCATACCACTACTCTTCGGCTGCTGACGCCTACAGCAGCGGTGGCAATGCTGCCAATCACCACCACTCTACTAGCAACGAATCGCCGTTCGACTATCCCGTTCGTGCATCTGTCGAATCTCCCCTCACGTCGTCTGCGCCTGTAGCAGGCAGCGGTGCATACAATGCGCGCACCACCAATTCGTACGGATATGCTCAGGCGCCTGCGGATGACCACCATGATGAAGACGAGGACGAGGATGAGGATTGGAACGTGTACGATGACTTCAACATGACCCGTCCCATGCCTCACCGCACGTCCACTTCGGGATTGGCCAGTCAGAACGATGCTTACTGGGACGCGAGCAAGCCTTCCCTCGTCGAAACGCCGTACTCGGATGTCCCAGGCAACCGCAAGTCTCTTTTACCGTCCGAAGCATTCGGTTTCGACGTTCGCAACGCCGATCCACGTCGATCCATTATTCAGCCCTCCAACTACCCCAACGCAGCCAACCGTCAAAGCCAGTACTCTGAAACCCCCCACCCCGCCATCACCGGCATGGGCCCGCGCCACGCCGACTCTACCACCGGCATCGAACTCATTACCGTCCCCGCTCTCGGCAACGAATACACCAAAGAAGAGCTGCGCGACATGACGCGCACCGCCAAACGCCGTAAAAAACGCTCCCACCGCAAAAAGCGCTGCCAGCTCTGGGTCTCGGGGCAGGACCATCTTTGGGGCTGGCTTTCGCCCAGAGTTGCGGTCTTTATTGTCTTCTTTGCGCTGGTGGCGTTGGGGGTCATGTTGTACTTTGTCATCCCGCGCGTGCCGACGTTTGCGATCCTCTCGACGAATCCGGTGGTGGCCATCCCCAACGGAGCGAGCATGCAGGTGAACCACAGCCCCACAAATTGGAGCATGGATATGGGTTTCAACCTTCGTGCCGATAATCGCGCCTCCTGGATCCCAACCCACGCAAGCAATCTCGAGATGGAGGTGAGAGACCTCAACACGTACATGGTCGTCGGCAAAGGCCATCTCGATTCCGCCACCTTTAAAGCCAGGGACAACACCGCATTCCAGTTCCCAGTGCATTTTAGCTACGTTTCGCTCAACGCGAGTGGAGACCAGACTTGGCAGGACTTCTACCAGGCCTGCGGACCGCACTACCCGGGGCAGACGAGACCAACGCTGAACCTGGGCGTCAAGCTGAGCATGGGGATAAGGGGCCTGATCGGGAGAAAGGCGACAAGCTCACAGATCAGCAGCGTCGTATGTCCCTTTGTGCTGCAGAGCTATCAGTAGCGAGCACCAGAGACAACGGGCGCAGTTGTGTCGGTTGCTAACATTATGGACAATTTACATTCGCTTTTTTGTTTTGGCTGGCTTTGCGGTGTGGATGCTCGCAATGGCGAAGCTGAGTGCAAGAGGTGGGTCGCAGGAATCTTGTGTGTAGTTCGAGTTGAGCAGTGGTCGCGTTTGCAATTGCAATCGCCAAAGTGTGACTTGGCTGCGTTGTGAGGAAGCCTTCAACGCCCCACTCCCTGGACAGATACAATATACAGTACACCTCGTCACTTCACTGCCTATCTTCGTCGGCCGCGGCTGGAGCAAAGAACCTTGGGGATTGGAACCACTTCACTGCACCTGTCGCTTTACTCACACGCGGGCGTTTCTCTCGTCTGCATACCGCTAACTTAACTTATGTCATTGCCCATCTCCGGCTACCTAGACATTGGAGTCCTTAAGCGCCCACACCCTCTCGGCTTCTGCGCTCACCTCGTCGCTTCCCATCTTCCTCAGCTGCACCAGCTCCCACAAAATCGTTTGACCCGACTCGAGTACCGCGCTCGTATTCAAATTCTTGCCCTGCTCCTCATACTTGCCGTTCCTGCTCCTGTCCTCCAAATCCAACAGCGCAAGCTGCGAGTCCGCTGACGCGCTCGTGCTCTGCTTGGTCAACAGATGCGCGATCAGCCCCAGCACCTTTCTCGGCCCGGAAGTCGAGCTGAGGGGGAGATGGAGCGAGATGATAGCGAGTCGTTTGGCGAAGGAGGCGAGAATGTGGGGAGCGAAGCGCGTGCGACTTCGGATGAGGATCGCGTACAGCGAGTCCAGCGCAAGATCGACCACCGAAGAGGATCCAGAAGAGGAGGAGGAGGAGGAGGGGGTGTGGGAAAGGAGCAGATGCGTCTCGTTGACAAACGGAAGGAAGAACAGCACGTAGTAAAAATGCCCCAACAGATCCGTCAAATCGAGGTTGAGAATCGTACCTTCAACCTGGCCGAGGAAGAGGTCGAACGTGGTCTTCAGCGCAACGATAATGTGTCGGATCGTCCTAGTGAGCGTGCTTTGGTCGAGCAGCACATTCTCCCCCGCCCCATCTTCGTTTTCGGAATCGTCACTGAGCACATCGTCGTCCTCGTCTTGCGTCTGGTTCGAGTCTTGCAAGAGTGCAGCATTGATGCTAACATGCTGCTTGAGCACGTTGAGCAGGTCGCGGAAAAAGTCGACGTTAACGCGGTGCGCATACAGACTCAACCCGCCCAGCGTGCTCTCCAACACCCCCAGCGCAACCGACCCCACCGGTGCCTTCAACACTGTAAAGTACAGCACAAAGACCAACTTGAGTGTTTCTGTCTGGTTCCTCTCCCTCTCCTCTAGATCCACCGTCGCCTCAGCCTCCTTCATCTCTTCTTCGATCGCCTTGAGCTCCTTCTGCTTCTTAACCTGCTTCTTGCTCAGATGCGTGGCTAGCCCTTTCCGCACATCCTTGCCCTTCACACCCTTGCCGCCGCCCTTGCCCTTCTTTCCCTCGCGCGCCTTCATCGCCGCCCTGCGTTCCTCGTACTCCCTCCTTGCCTTGGCCGCCTCCGCATCCGGATCGGTCGACGTTGTGGTGGAAGAACGTTTGTTGCCGAGCTCATCGCGCAGCCGGAGGTGGAGCAGGATATCGAGAACACGAGAGTTGATCTTGAACCGACGCTCTTTCGTCATGCGGTGGATGAGCCGGACTACTTCGAGCGACACTTCGCCAGTACGGTCCGCCTTGACGACAGTGGAGATGGCGTCATAGCAGGACACTTCGTCCGAGGTCCAGTTGCGCCGTGACATGCGCGCGATGACGACGCCAAGGATGTTTTGCCGGAAGTTGAAGTGGGTTGCCCGCACAGCGAGCGTGGTGAACACTTTGACTGCGATTTTCTCGAGCTTCCCTACACCCGCTAGAGGAGGTTTGGGCTTCTTGCCTTTACCAGTGCTGGCCGATGAAGCGTTGATGAGCGAGGTAGCTGCTTTCAGCTCGGCCTCGCACAATTCGAGGAAATCGCGGTACACGCTCACCAACCCAGCCTCGAATTCCCTCCTCCTCGCCACCTCCTGTCCAACCCTCTCCTCCTGCTCTTTCTCCGTCAAGCTCCTGATCCTGTACCCAGGCAGGATATCCACAAACACCGCCAACATGGAAAGCATCGCGAGCTGCCTTACCGCCGGCGGCACCTCCACCTTGACCGGCCTCGCTACGCTCTTTCCACTCTTGTCCGCCTTTGCTTCGGCTTGCTCTGCACGGATCTCGGGGATCTTCTCCGGCGGCGCCGAGATGGTCGGTGCTGCAAAAACTGCCAAACGGCGGAGGAGGCCGAGGTTGACCTCGGGATCGGCAACGATTTGGGATGCGAGCGATGCGATTTGGTTTCGTGCGAGCAGGAGCGTCTGTTTGGAGGCATTGGCGAGGGTGGATTTGTAGGCGAGCGTTGCTTTGCGATTCTTGGTGGGTGGCGCGGGGGGAAGGCGGCAGGGGTGGGAGGTGAGGAGGATGTCGTAGGGCGCGGTGAGGTTGAAACGCGAAGAGTGGGTGATGGACGAGTGCGGCGTGGCGGGAACGGCAGAAGCGGTGGAGGGGGAGGGTTCGTCATCAGAGTCGCTGTCGGCGGCGGCGGCGCGGGGGATGGGCGCGTGTACTGCTCTGCTGGTCGGCTTGGCAGCGTCTTCTTCGTCTTCCTCGTCAGAGGAGAAGGCAGCCTCGGAGCCAAGTCCTTCGGGCTCGCTCTCTTGTCTGTCCCCTTGCTCTTCGTCCTCGTCGCTGCTATCCGCACCATCCGACTCTTGCTCGCCGTCGAGCTTACGAACTGGCAACTTGGCATTGATGCGCTTCTTCCTCTCCACTTCTTCGAGGTATGCTTCTCTCGCTTTCCTCTTCCCAAGTCGCGCCAGGTATGCTGCTTCTGCATCCTCATCGTCTCCACCCCTCTTCTTCGTATCCTTGCCCTTGACCGTCTTGGCCGGAACATCCCCTTCATCAGAAGATGAAGCACCTACTTCCTCACCTTCCGAAACATCGCTGTATTCCTGGTAGTTCTTCTTCTCCCCGTTCGCCCTTCCAATCTCTTCCTCCTCCTCCCCCTCTTCCATGTCTTCGTCCGAAACGTCCGAAAAATCGTTGTACTCCTCATCCTCAGAGATGGGCTGGGCGAGCCTCGCCTTCTTCTCCGCGGCGACCCTCTTGCGCTCTTCTTCAAACTGCTTCCTATCCGACCTCTTGAGATCCTTGGCCTTTTGCTTAGCGTCCTTCTGCGACACGTTGATGGCCTTGTTACTCTCCAAGCCTGACAAAAAAGCCAGATTGGCCGCCGAGACGGTCTTCACCTTCGCCTCCTGCTCCTCCTCATCTTCATCCTCCTCCTCAGAGGAGACGTGGGAAGCTTCGTCCGATTCGGGCTCGTACTCGTCAGCGACCACCTGCGAAGGCTGTTTTGAAGAAGAGGCAGCGGATGAAGAGGGCTCTGCGTCAGACTGTTCGTCGTCGGAGCGGCGGATGTACATGTCGAGCTGGGCGGCGAGTTTGGGGAGTCGGCGAGCGGGAGGGTGGGACTTTGCTTTGGACAATTTCTTGGGCGCGGGCTTTTTGAGCGGGCCACTACCCGAGGAGGAGGCCGGGGCGGCTTTGCGTTTCGGCGGCATGGCGAGCTGCAGTGCCTCTTCCCAAAGAGCAAGAGGGAGGGGGTAGCGGCAGCGGCAATGGTGATGGTGATGGTGGTGAAGCGTTGGTATTCGTAGGAGGCTGTAAAGAGAAAGGAGGACCCTTGAGTTTCTTCGAGCAGAGCAGAGTAGAGCAGAGTAGAGCAGAGCTTTAGAATTCCAAAAATTTTGGGAAGAAAGCTCATTGCACTGCGAAATGGAGGCCCTGTCATGATTATATAACCTCCACCGCTTGGACCCTCTCACCGCGCATTTTGAATCGGAAAGCAACACCTCGAGAACAACACCATCCTCGTTCACCCAAGGTGTTTATGCGAATCATCGCTTTGAGCAAGGAGCACTAGCAGGATGAAGCTGGACGTCTCCGAGTTCAGTTCGCTCCTCACCTGGTGGTGGCTGCCATCTCTCGGCTCCCAACTCCTCAACTTCTGCTATTCACTTCAAATTCTCTCCCCACCCCCACCTTCCGCTCATCGTCTGCGGAACAATCACCTCCAACTCGCGCGCACAGCAGTCATTCTCGGAACGCTGCTCTACCAGCTCTACATAGCTGCCACTACAGCTACACCCAACTACTACCAACTCCTTGGTCTGCCGCTCGATGTCGATGCAGATGGAGTTAAGAGGTCGTTCCGAGCCCTGGCTCGAAAGTATCACCCGGATAAAGTAGGGGAGGAGGGCGAAGCGTTCTTCATCATCCTCCGCCGCGCGCACGATGCCCTGTCCGACCCTGTCAAACGCTTCGCCTACGACCGCTTCGGACCCTCGATCGCAGACTGGAAAGACTGCGAGTCTGCCCGCGACTTTATGCGCCGTGGTCTCACGAGCTTGGTGGCGTTCTACACGATCAACCCGGCCATGTACGCGATCTTCGGCTACATCAATGGTTCGCGTACAGACGGTGTCTCATTCTGGCGGTTAGCCTGTCTTTTTGCGCTGCTGGCGGTGGAGCTGTCGATGCTGGTTTCGCCAGAGTATCCGGTGTGGCTTGCGGTGCTGCTGCCGAACACGACGATCTACGATGTGAGGCAGCTAGGCCATGCGCTGTTTGTCAACTTCTTCTTCGCTTCTCTCCAGCTTAGCGCTGCGTTGGACGTTCTAGAGTATGGAGAGGAGGGTGCACCGGCGAGAGATCGGGCGAGCAAGGCGGCGAGGGCGGAGAGACAGTTGGAGGCAATCAAGCTCAGAGCGCAGTCGGTGAACCAGGCTGCGGAAGTAGTCGCAAAGGGAGTGATGCAGAGCTTCGCGAGGGAGCTGCGGCCTTTCCGGGGAGTTGCAGAGGGAGGGAAGCAAGGCGAGATGGGGGTGGAAGAGGCGAAGATCTTTGAGAGGATCGATGCAGTGCTGCTGAGCAGGAGCTTGGTGCAGCAGCATCCGCAGTTGATGCAACTTGCGATGAAGGAGGCTGTGCAACCGACGCCGCAAGGACAGCAGGTGAAGAAGGAAGAAGAAGAGGTATCACCGCTGTCGCAGCCAGAATTGAAAGCGGTAGGGTTAAAGGAGGAAACAGTGGAAGCATCGATAGCGGAACAGCCGACAGTGGAAGTGGCAGAGCCGACAGCACTACAAGTAGATGTCGGAAGCGCTCTCAAGGCAGAGAAAGAGAATGCGGTGTTAGCTGCCATCGACACGCCACAGATTGATACCACGGACAGAAAGGAAGAGGCTGCCGATACCCGCGCTCACGGCATCACGCTGGAGGATTCGACCTCTCGAAGCGCCTCCACGGAACCTTGGATCCACCTCGAAAGTTCGCCCCACCCGCAGACAGATGACGCGCAAAGCAACAGCGGATCAGTCGGCCAACAGGCCACAGCAGCTCCAGACACGGTGCGAGTCGCGGAGAACGCTCCGAGCAAAGTCGAGCCAAGTGGACACGCTCAACAAGGTGCGGCAGCGATACAAGCGCCCACCGTGCAGCAGGAGCCGATACAGGCGGGCGTCCGACAGTAATATAGCTATACTATCCTGGTTCAACAGACTTGACCGTTCGCGTACCTTACGGACGGCGTGCTTTGAGCGGTCCTAAGTTTGCACAAGCCGTTTTTGTTACAACCTGTAGATCTCCCAGCTAAGACCACTTTTGCTCCCTCTCTATCTCCCGTCTCACTACTGTATGTACATACAGTAGCGTCACAGTTTCGGCGGCGACGAATCCAACTTTTCGCGTGGTACAGCGCTTCGAACGCGCCAACAAACTCGCTCGCGTACCTGACCACCTCTTGCACTTTCAAATTCTCGTCATCTAGCTACAGCCGCAGCCAACAGCAGCAGCACTGGTTGCTGCGGCATGAAGTGGATATGCTTTGCTGGATCAGAGTGTCGATGTGCGAGTCGATCAATGCAAAGATGTACAAGGCACGAGGGGGAGGGAGGAGGACATTGCAATGCGTAGAGGCAGAAGAGGAAGACGGAGGCACGGCGGGAGGGCGAACAGGGGCAGGATAGAGAGTATTCACTCTGCGTAGAGGTTGAATTCGGGGCACAAATGTCAACGAAATGCTTGTCTGCATTGACGGGATGGGTTAATTGGCTGGCTGGCCGACGAATTGAGCCTCCGCCTTTGCCCCCTCTTCATTTCCTTTACTGCTCCCACTTTGATATGTATGGACTGATCTACGGTTAGGGTTGGTGCCGATATCTCTGTCGGATGAAGCGATGCAGAAGCAAGACAATCGCGCGTGTGAGAGTAACTTGGCTTGATATCGCTGCAGCTGCAACTGCAACTGCAACTGCAGTAGCAATAGCGATGCGGTGCGACAGCAGCGGCGTTTGTATGTGTGTGTGTGTGTGTGTGTGTGTGTTGAGTAAAGTGAGACCAGGCACCCACTCTGCTGCAGGTGCTGCGTGGTGAAATTGTCAGCTCACTGCATTTGAGCAGTGTGAGAGAGGGGGAGGAACCTCGTCGGAAACCCCCGACGATGCTGTGTGCAGTGCAGTGTGCAGTGTACAGTGTGCCTGCATCCACCCTCCGTCACCTCTGCTTCTCCCTTAAATCACACCCCCAACGTTTGTTGTTCTATCGGACCAATCCGAATGCTCGCCCATCACCCACCAATAGATGAAACTGATGTTGATCATCGAAACAAGACGAAGCAGTGGGAGACAAAGAGAGAAACAGGACGAGCTGGCAACAGTGGGGGTGGAGAGGGACAGAGGAGAGCCAAGTGGGAGAAAGCGGAATGAGAGAATTGCATTCGGGGGCCCAACACGGCCTCTGAATGTTGCCAAGTGCACATCTCGAGGCGCTTGCACTCGAATGCTCGGTCACCTCTTTGTAAGTTTAAATGGTGATTTTGAAAAATAAAAGCCAGTCTCGGTTCCTCGCTATCCTCACCGTCTGTCCGCCAGCATCTCATTGTGATATATGGATGGGCAGCGTTCCGTTCCTTCCGCTCTGTCTCGCTTCCTCTATCGAAAATTGTGACCTTGTAGAGCTTGTTGGGAAGGGAGGGAAATCTGGTAGATGTGATATCGGCAGCTTCCGACCGGTGATTCTCGAGGAGAGGATAGAGTTAAAAGCAACGCATGAACTTCATTTTCTCTTGTTTAATAATAAAACCTGTGACAGCGAGCGCAAGAAAGGCAAAGCATGAGTGAGCGCGTGCATTTCTGCCTCTCCTCCCACTCTCCTCCGCGATTTGATCAATTGAATTCTCCTCTCTCACTACGCCCTCTCTCGCTCTGGCTCGCTCCTCTCTGTACTGTATTTCGCCGCCCTGTCCCTTGTCGAGCACTGTTCGCTCGAGTGTTCCTCCTCGCCGTCAAGCTCCGTTTGCCTTTCTTCGCCGTCATCCCATCATCAAAGGGCCACTCGACGCTCTGGCTAAACACTATACCATCATACAGTCCCTTTGTCTCGTCGTCTACCCTAGCTAGACTGCTGCATCAACACACACACATACACGATAGTCCTGTTGCCACAATCTCACCCTTCTGTTGCCTTGGACGCAGTCTGCGCTCTTCCTATACAGCACTCGGCGGTCCCTTTGAGCATCACCGCTCGCCATCTACACACTCTTTTATATCACCCATACGCGGCGCTTTACATCCTACAGTATACCGTCACCGACGCGTGTATCTGAGCCACTTCCTAAGCCGGTCAACCCTGCTTCATCGTCATCGTCAGAGTACACTCTCAATACCACTGCGTTCCTGACCACCCTCGTACTCGTACTCTCACCATACCTTTTCGACATCATAGCGTCACCATTGGCCACAGCACGCAGCTGCATGCTCACCTACTAGGGCCGCGCACCCTCTAGCGCAACTCAACCTACGCCGCATCGACCTTCTCGCCCCCAGCGCCCTCGGGCCGGTGCTGCTACTTTAGGGCCGAGTCTCTCGTGCATCGCTGCTTCTCCAGCTCGACCTTGGCGTGGTCGCTGCCTTTCACACCGAGTGTTTGCTCGTCACCGCGCTCGCCGGCGACTCGGCCGTGCGGCCCCATCTCAACCGTCAGAATGAGCGACGCTGTGTACACAAAACATCCCTGGTGGGGGCGCTATGATGATCCTTCCATTCGCGTCGTTGCTGCCGACAACTCCACCAACGCCACTGTTACATTCCAACAAGAGAGTGTCGGTCACACTGGCAACATTGTCGACATGGTCGTTTGCTGCTTTTCTTTTCTCGGTGCCATCGCCATCATCTTGCCCTACATCTTGAACCGAAGAAGTCGCAAGCTTCGACACGCACTCATCCTCGGTCTCGCCACAAGCGATCTGGTGACTTCAATCGTTATCATTGTCACCACCGCCTGCCTTCTCGCCAATATCAACCTCGTCCAAGCCGAAGCGCCTTGCACCTTTCTCGGTTACGTCCTCGTCAGCTCCATCTTCTCCCAACATCTTTGGAACTTGTCAATTGCCCTCGTCACCTACATGATCCTCGTCCATCCCTTGTCTTCTTTCACCCTCACCGTAGAGAAGCGCGTCAGCTGGCTCTGGCCTGTCTTTTGGGCCATATCCTTCGCCATCAACGCTATCCCCTTTGGTCTCGGTGGTTTCGGCTTCCGAGGTGGATACTGTGTTTTCACCACGTCGTTCTACTTCGCCTCCATCTTTCAATTTGTACCGAGAGCCATCGTCTTTACCGTCATTCTGTGTCTCTACACACATCTCTTCTTTTTCCTACGACGCACCACCCTTTTCAGCAAGGCCAACAACTCCAACTCGATCAGCAACAGCCGACACAGATCTGCTCACCATGTCCAGTCCAAGCAGAACCTTGAGGTCCAGCGACTCCAGCAGAGGGAGCCCGCCAACACCATCGGTCAGCCTCTGTTGGCTTCAACACCCTTCAGCGAGAATCTTGCCACCCCGGTCGATGATGCTGGTCGCACAAGGCAAGGGCAGAGCCCGTCGGGTGCCTCCTCCGTCGCAGGTCACAGCAACAAGACTTCGGACGGCAGCCGCGTCACACCCGTCCTCAACAAGAACGATGCATCCATCGTGGGCCAACGACGCTCCTCCTCGCTTGTCGAGAAGGACGGCAGCGTCGAGTTGGCTACCTTTGAACCCTCTCAGCGCAGAATGTCGTTCGGTCGCGACCACGACGAGGACGCTTCCACCGCCTCAACAGCTGCACCCTTGGCGACATATGGGTTGTTGGACCCCAACTACTCGATGACTTCGCGTAAACCCACGCCTCCCGAGCTCGACATTGAGAAAGCCAGTACCCCGCACTACGACAGCTCGAGCATCAGCCCGCATTCCCCTTCCGACTCGTCCTACACAGTTGGTGGGGGCGCAGCTACACTTTCCACCAAAGGATCGGCTGCGCCGCTCAATGGCTCTTTCCCTCGCGGCTCGGGCGACTCCACCCCCGCTCGACGCGGAGCTACGTCTAAACAGAGACCCTTTACCGCCGAAGAATGCAGCCGCAGCCGTTTCGACTCGAGCGCAGACGCTCAATCGGTATATGCCGGCCAGCGTAGCGATAAGAATCAGCGTCGTGCATCCCTGGGTGACGCTCGCTACAAGGCTCCCAGCAGCGGCATGAGCAGTGATGCCGACAGCGACGACAGCGACGACAGCGACGAGTTCGGCAATCGCCGTATGCGTCCACGCAAAGATGCTGGAGATTTCAACATGATCACACCTCCGGTAGAGCACTTGAAGCACTATACAGCACCGCACACACGCAACTATGCGCGCATGACCGACATTCTCAGCATGGGTGAGGATGAGATGGCGCGCGCCCGTAGCGGTGCTGTTGAAGGCGAGCGCCGGGGCAGTGCTGTTCAAATCATGCCCGGCGAGGTGGTGGTCGAGATGCCAAGCAAGGAAGCATTCGAAGAGGCTTTAGGTAATGACTGGAAGTGGGGGATGGACGTCACAACAGGTACGCACCCACCGGTCGCGTCTCAGAAGAACCAGCGCTCTCGCAACAACCATCCGTCGAGCAAAGACGACACGGGCCTCAACACTGGCACGTCTTCCACCTCTTCGGCTGACGAGAACGGAGTCGAGTCGATTGGATCCACGCTTAACCGGCAAGCGTCGATCTTGCTGCTTCTCTACCCTGCTGCGTACTGCCTGCTCTTTTCAATCTCGATCGCACGTCTCGCTGTCGACCTCGCTGATCCCGGAGCATCGGTGCGCAACGCCCACGATTGGCTGCACTCACTGTCCAGATGGTTGATCTTTGCACAAGGCGTCATCGACGCGCTCATCTTCCAATTCGTCGAACGACAGTTCCGACAACGCATGAGGCGTAGACGCAGAAAAGCCATGGGAGAGTCGGTGCAGGACAGCTTCACGTACAGAGTCGGAAAGAAGGCGGTAGGGCAGATCAAGAGAGGATGGAACCACACGAGGGGACAAAGTCGCTCTGGAAGTGCGGAATCCACTGCGGGAAGGGGGAAAGAATGAAAGAACCGTCCAAGAGGAAGCGGTTGTGTAGCAAATCTGTCATCTGTATTTGTATCCTTGTTACCGGACTAGCTTTGCTCTTATATCTGTTTATTAATCAGAAGGGTCGCGCTTTCGTATGTGTTTGCGTGTGACGAGGAGGCCAGCATCACTCGGGGATCTCGGGTTGGAACAGCCTTCCATTGACATCGAGTTCAAACTTAACTTTCAGCTAAATTACTCTGCGCCAAATCAAAACGTCTTACTCTTATTCGGCCTCCTATCCGGGGCCACAAACCCCACCAACCCGACGCAGCCAAACACGAACAAATACGTCCCTACACTCCCCAACAGCGCCCCCGTCCAGCCTATAGTCTTGATATTGCTCAGCCGCCATTCGTCTGCCCTAGCTGAGAGCTGGACAAAGTAGTCGCGGAGGGCTGTTTTGTGGGGTGTGGGGAGGGAGAGGTAGGAAGCGATTTTGTCCCAGTTCTTGTTGTCGTTTGACAGCGTGAACTTGTGTGCGAGTTTCGAGAGGCCGGTTTCGGGGGAGGATTGGGGGAAGTAGGAGGCTGGGATGGCGTTGATTTTGGATTGCAGGCTGTCGAGGCCGGTGAATGTAGCTGCTTGGGCCAAGCGTTGGCGGATGCTGGCTGCTGGAGGGGGTGGTGCACCGATTGGGCTGAGCGTAATCAGCAGCGTTGCCCAGCCCAGAATGATCGACGCCGTCAGCAACGGGATGGCGGTGCTCAAATGTTTATCTCGCCTCCAATCGGCATAGTTGATACTATACCCCCTCGCAGGCAGCAAGATGACATAGGTGAAGATGACCACCGTCCCAACCAGCAGCGCGACGGAGAGCAATGCGAGGTTAGCGGAGGAAGAGGATGCGATGCCAAGGCTGAGCGCATCGGCAAGATGGGAGTAGACTTGGAAGTACGAGGTGAGCACGAGCCCGATGGAAAGATACTTGAGCTGCTTGCCGAGGTTGATAAGCGATTTGGGGTTTGGGTGCGAGTCGATGACGGTAGCGGTGGTAGAGGCGGTGGAGGAGGTGGAGGAGAGGGTAGGGGATAGAGGCGCGGCCATGGTGCCGCTGGATGGGTCCGACATGGCGATAGGGATGCTAATGGTGGTGTTGGTGGAGGAGGAGGAGGAGGAGGAGGAGGAGGAGGAGGAGGAGGAGGAGGAGAGGGAGGTAGGTGTACAGTATGTGTGTTTAGTGAATTGCGAGTGAACCGGTCGTCGGCTGCGCCACGTTAGTGGAGAATCCGAGAGCCGCAAAATCACAGCCGCATCCGCACGTGCTTTGCATATGCCGTTGATCCACTCAAAGCATGCGTGCCGCACAATGTAACAGCGCCTAAAAAAAAGAAAAAAGCAATATTGCAATGTCGTGCTTTCCGGGCTTTTGTTCCCACGCACGGACAATCAATCACCCAATGGGGGGGTTGGAAAAAAAGAAAAAGGAAAATCCAGTCATGCATTGCCCTCTCCAATTCTATAGCCGATGAATCTTCTTTGCGGCTCTTCTGTCCACCATCACCACTCCAACTTCATCCATCGATCCATACCAATTTCTCCCGTCCACTGGACTGGACTGGACTGGACTGGACTGGACTGACGCAACTATGGCGGAGAACGACCATCTCCTCCCCTCTCCCTTCGAGATCCCCGGTCCCACCTCTCCCCAATCCTCCCTCCTCGCAGGCCGACAGCGCTACCTCGTCTTCCCGCGCTTCACACTCGAATCGGGCGTTACACTCACCAACGTCCCCGTCGCCTTCAAGACCTGGGGTCGCCTCGCACCCGATACCAGCGACAATGCGCTCGTCGTCTGTCATGCGTTGACGGGCTCGGCCGACGTGGAGGATTGGTGGGGGCCACTGTTGGGCGTGGACAAGGTGTTTGACTACTCGCGGTTTTTCATCGTCTGCTGCAATGTTCTTGGCAGTCCGTACGGTTCGGCTTCGAGCTGTACGCAGGCGGGCGGTGAGTCGCTTTGGGCGAATGCGGTGGAGAACGGCAATTTGGATGAGATACGCAAGCAAAAGATTGGGTGGAAAGGGGATGGGTGGTGGGGGCCAGAGTTTCCCGCTACTACAGTGAGGGACGATGTGAGGATCCAGAAGCTCGTCCTCGAGTATCTTGGCGTGAAGAGCATCGCTGCAGTCGTCGGCGGCTCCATGGGTGGAATGGCGGTCCTCGAGTGGCCGCTCGTCTTCCCCACCCGCTTCCCCGGTCAACCTTCCTCCACGACTCGCTACATTCAAGCCATCGTGCCGCTCGCCACCTCGGCCCGCCACTCCGCATGGTGCATCTCATGGGCCGAAGCCCAGCGCCAATCCATCTACTCGGACCCGCTCTTCAAGCACGGCTACTACCATCCGGACGAGCCCCCACGCAACGGGCTGTCTGCTGCCCGAATGGCCGCACTATTGACCTACAGGAGCAGGGATAGCTTCGAATCGCGCTTCGGCCGCAGAGTCGGCAAAGCGCTCAAGGGTGGAGGTGTTCCAGGAAAAAAAGAAGAACGCGATGCGAAGGAGGCGGATGAGCAGAGGAGGAGGTCCGTTGCTGAGGACGCTGCTGCTGCGCACAACGAGGGGAATCTGTCGCCTAGGGTCATGCCGTACGGATCCAACTCTTCTTCTTCCAATGGCGGGTCGGGATACTTCCCAGCTTCGACTACGGCAGAGACAGGGCCTTCGCTTTCGCCAACAGCCACCACCCCACCTGTGCCGCAAACCCCACACCCACCCACAGAGCTCTCCGACGAAGCCATCACCACCGTCCTCCCCCCACCCCTCCCTGTCGCCTCCAAACTAGTCGAGCCCTTCTCGCCCTCCACTGCACCGCAGATCTTCTCCGCACAGTCATACCTCCGCTATCAGGGCGACAAATTCGTCAAACGCTTCGACGCCAACTGCTACATCCACCTCACTCGCAAAATGGACTCGCACGACGTCGCACGCTCCCGCTGGCACTGGCACCTCACCCGCTCCGAAGATTCCATCTCTTCCGTCTCCCTCGATCAAGGCAGCAAACCGGAAACAGCCGAAGAAGAGGACCAAGCGCTAGTCAACGTCCTCTCCTTCCTCTCCGCCCATCCCCCTTCGCCGCTTAAGCCGCAACCGCCCGCGGTGCTCGTGGTGAGCATAGAGAGCGATGGATTGTTCGCCCCGCCGGAACAGGTGCTGATCCATAAGCTGGTGCAGGGGAGCAGGTTCGTGAGTGTAAAGAGCAGTGATGGGCATGATGGGTTTTTGTTGGAGTTCGAACAGATTAATCAGAGCGTGGGCGGGTTTTTGAAAGAGGTGTTGGGGGAGGTGTATGCGAGGACACCGATTGAGGTGCGGGGGGCAGGGGAGGGGGGTGAGGTTAAGGAGAGCGTGTTTGGTGAGGTGGAGGATGTGACTAGGTGGTAGGCGGCCGAGGTGGGTCCAGACTTGGGAGGGGGTAGCAGAGGATGTCGTGATGGGGTGGTGGAAGTGTTTATCGGTTTGTCCACATCCTTTCTTTCTCTGCGAGGAAACTGCTCCAAGCACATCCGCCAAGCGTTTTATCTGCTTCGCACCTACCTCGGACGAAGACGGCTCCCCTCGACTCGATGTCAGATTCACAACACCAGCATCTACTTTGCTAACATCCGCATTATTAGGCTCCTTACCACTCCAAGTCCTACTCGTACTATTATACATGCTTCACTCTAGACAGGCTCCTCTCACCCCGCATCCAACTGCACCATCCTAACCATTCCCAACTTGTCACCCAATGATACCCCCTTCAACAAGCACTCTCTCTCCCACCTCCCACTTCTGCATTCTCCTACCCCCTAGTGCCAGTCCAACACTGACCCACCTCCTTTCCCCCTATCCAGCATCCAACTGCACCCCAAACCGTGCTCACTGCATCTCCAACCGTGTTCAGGCATCCAACTGCCCACATTGACCCGCTGTATTGCATCTCCAACCATGCATGTGCTTGTATTGTTAACTTAGCATCCAACTGCTCTATCCCTCACATGATACAGTTTCGTCCATTCGATGCGAGCAGGAAGTTGCCTTGCCGGTTTGGTGCGTGTCAGAGTTGGGTTCACGGTGAGCTATCCAGGCTAGGCTGTGCGGTTTGAGACGAGACGCGCGTCGCTATGGTCGTACTGGCGCCTAACATCGGCGAGAATCGGTGTTCCAAGCCTCCTCAGTTTCTTGCCCAAAACGCGAACAGTGAGACTCGAGGAGGTTGAGCACTGACTTATCCGAGAGAGCTCGGCAGCAAGCGATATCGATGACCAAAGCGATGGATAAAGTACAACCTGAAGCCGAAAAAGCAGGATTGGAGCGGCTCAAAGAAAATAACTGCAGCTAGCGTCGAATGCTCCGACTCCTCGCCCTCCCCTGCTGACTACCATACCCCCCTCCACCCCCTTCCACCTCTGCGCTGTGCCACACACCCTCCATCACCCTCGCTACCGACTTCAACCTCTCCCCCTGCACGAACCCCTTTGCGATTTTCTTCCTATCATGCACGGCGGCGAAGCTGAACTTCTTCTCCGCATACACGCCGTTGTTGACCAATAAAACCCTCTGCAGCTCATGCACTGCCAGATCGGGCAGCAGCTTGGGGGTGATGAGGAAGTACTGACTCGCATGCGGCTGGCAGGTCAACCTGACAATGTGGTTGTGCGTGACCCTTTCCGCGGTAGGATCCATGCCCTGGTTGATCTCGTCGACGAGTGTGAATGGAGAGCGGGAGAGTTGGAGAAGCGACATGATGTACATGATCGTACTGAGCGTCCGCTCGCCTCCCGACTGGTGCTGCGCGGAGAGCGGCGCGAGCTCTTCGGCATTGCGGAACTTGACCATGATCTCAAGCTTCCACTTCTCAAAATCGGGATCCTCCCCAATACGGAGCTCTCCCGCCAACCCCATATCGTCGAACGCCTTCGAGAACTGCTTCGACACCTCGGCAATAACCCGTCGCAGAGTCGGCTCCCACTTTGCGCGCGTGGAGGCGATCTTGTTCTCGGTCTGGATCTGCATTTCCGTGTAGTCATTGATCTGCTGCGTGATCTCGGCTATCTCGCGTTGACGTTGGCGATACTGGTCAATAACTTCAGGCCGAACGCCCTCTGCAAGTTCGAGTTTGGACTGCTCCGCGCGCAGTTCAGCGTTGCACCGGTCGAGATCGAGCATCTCGTCATCGTTGGGGTCCAGATCCGAAACCAAGTCTCCAGCCTGGTCGATGAGCCTCTGCACCTGATCGCGCAGCTCATTGAGCTCTCGGCGAGCTCGAGCGACCGCGGTGATCGACTCTTCCAGCGTCGTCGTGAGCTCCTTTTCGTTGTCCTCCAAATCGCGCAGCATATTGTCGAGCCGCGCTGCGGTTGCATCCCACTGCCACTTGCTGAGGGAGGCGACATGCTTGCGGTTCGCGACTTTGCTCATCTCCACCGTCTGTGCCACAAGGTCCTGCATCTTTTCACTGCGTTTCTGCGCGAGCTTCCGCACCTCCTTGTTGAGCCTCGCCCGCTTCTCCTCGAGCGAAGGCTCGCGCTCCTTATCGCGCAACTCTCGTCGCCGAGCTTCGAGCATGGTACGATCCATCTCCCACTGGCGCTGCGCACCGACACAATCGCGTCTTTGCGCTTTGAGGTCGCTGATCTGCTGATCGTATCGTGCAATCTCGGCTTGAACAGCTTTGTCCTCTTTGAGCAGAGTGAGCGTCTGTGCCTCAAGCTCCTTCTTCTTGACGCTGAGCTCCTGAATCTTAGTCGAAAGCGAAGTTTGGCGCTCGCGGTCGATGGAGCTGTTAAGGCTTCTTGGCGCGTTGATGCGGCGAGAGAGAGTCTGTCGTACGTCGTTGCCGTAGCGCGAGATGTTGATGGTGAAGTTCTCGTTGCCTGCGATGAATCTTCGAAACTTGCCGGATCTCTCGATGCGCTCCACATCCACGTTCGGATTGAGTGTCACTGGTAATTTGTGAAGATGGGATTGGCGACAGAGGTGCACAAGCACATCCTCGGGACCATCGATCTTGTCGATAACGTAGCCGTCGAAACCGAATTCTGCGAGCTGCTCGCGCGGAACATCGGGCGTCATGCTCTCAAGCGTGATGCCTTCGACTTCGGCCACCGTAAGGCGCATCTTCATCTTGTCAACGAGCTCGCGTGTAAACAGGTCATAATCCTCTCGTGTCTGGCACACGAACGATTTCTGCACGGCGAAAGGAATGCAAGACTCGACGGCAGCAGCATAGCTTTGGTCCTTGAGCGAGATCTCGAGCAGCACGGGCTCGTGGACGGGTTTCCGGAAGCGGTGCTGGTTCTCGCGAAGCCACATGGTGGCACGGTAGACATTCTCGTCGGCAGCGCGGATCTTTTCGAGACGTTGCTGCGGGACATCGTCGAGCTGGGCCAGCTGCTGACGATACGATTGGGTCCTCTTGTCAAGCGTCTGGCTCTCGATGTTGATGTCGTGGATTTGGCGCTGAATGTCGCCGCGTCTGGTGTGGCGCTCATTGAGCTCATCTCGGACACGACGCATGTCTGCTTCGATCGCGGCAGTGTCTTGTACCCCGGGCTCGTCGCCGAGACTGGCGGTGCGCTCGGCAATCTCCTTGCGCAGCTCTTGCACTCGGCGCGCGCGATCCTGGTCTTTTCTTGTCAGCGCCCCGACTTCTTCGAGCTTGCCCTCGATCTCGCGTCCGAGCTCCTCGACGTTCTTGTCCAAGTTTCTGCGCTTCTTCTCGTCGCTGGCATAAGTGGATTCGAGGCGCTGAAGCTCGAGGTTCAACTTTGCAGTCCTGTCTTCGAGATCCTTACGCTTCTGCTTGGCTGGCTGAGCCCGCTCGAGGGCATCGGCGAGTTCCTGGCGCCTCCGGTCGCGCTCCTGTTGAAGTTCAACGACATTGCGCTTCGTCCTGTTGTAGTCGGCCATGGCGATCATAACTTCGAGCTTCTCGATGCGCTCTTCGATCTGCTGGCGCTCTTCGAAGCGCTGAACATCGACCTGAAGCGCCTGGTTGCGCTGCTCGAGATGCGCCTTTTCTTCCTGCTTGGCCTTGAGCTGGGATGCAATCTCGGCGGCGGCTTTGCCATGCTCGTTGAGCCTTTCGTGCCACCTGACTAAGCGTGCGCCGCCGACCGCCTTCTCGGTCTCGACAAGACGCTTGGCATCGGTCATTTTGGCGAACTCGTGCACCTTATCTTGGGGCAGGAAAGAGCACAGGTTGCCGACGTCGATGTTGAGCTCGGACACCGTGGCCAAGACATCAGTCTTTGTGGTAAGACGACCGTCGACGAACCAGTCGCTCTTGTTGCTAGATGTGGTAATGGTGCGTCGGATGATAGGATTGGATGAGCCGGGCGATGCTTGCAATTCGATTTCGATCCAGCCGTCGGTCTCGCCACGTTTGACGAACGAACCCAGGTGGGAAGCTCTGCCAAGAAGACTCGGATGTCCACCTAGACCAAGGGCGATGGCGCAGGCAATACTGCTCTTGCCTGTGCCATTTGGACCGCAAATGAGGTTGAGATAAGGGCCGACGCGGAACTCGACCGAGTCGTAGGTGAGAAAGTTGGAAAGAGCGATGCGTCGGATGGCGCCGGGGAGGTACTTGTCTTCCGAGCGATGCGAACGATGCGAGCGATGCTCGGTGTCTGCGTCGTTGACCGCTTCGGCTGAGGCAGGGACGACGGTCTCTGTTGTTGTATCGGCAAGGTCGTTCTCCGATTCATCTTCCGATGCAAGCGCATGGCTATCGCCATTGACCGCTGACGGAGTGCGTCGGTGCCGTGATGGTGACCTTCCATTAGTTGTAGGTGCTTCGCTTGGTGTCCTTCGTCGCTTCTTGGTGGGTGAGCTTGATGCTTCCCTCGCAGTGGACCGCTTGATGCTGCTAGCGCCGTTGCTGGTGCTGGGTGTCGGCTGGGTGCTCTGTCTTGTCGGCGAGGGTGAAGGCAGCTCAAGCGTCTCTGAGGGCGATCGCTTCACACCTCTTTTCTGTGACAGCTCGATCTGCGACGTGGATTGCTTGACCATGGTGGTGCGAGCGCAATTAGTCCCTTCTACAAGTGGTATACGTGTTTTGGACCTGCCGGAAGATGCAGAAGAAGCCGGATTTGAGGCAGCAACTCCACGTTGAGAAGAATTTGGTGATGATGCGTAGGGGTCAAAGTCCTGATCCTGGGAACCTCTGAACAGGGAAGATGATGGCAGGGTCGAAGTTCGTCGAGCTGTCGCAGAAGGCATGTCGGTAGTTTACGGCCGCATGGCAGGCTTTTCGAGTCCCGAACAGGTGAAATAAGTCAGAGGAATCGCACGCACACGGTGCAAATCCAGTCCCCTCGATTGGAACGCTGTATGCGCATGCGACCTCGCTCGATCCTGTTCTTGCTTTCGTCGCCACCGAGTTTACCAAAGCCACCTCTGCATCAATTTCGATCGCGCTTGATTATTATGTTGGATGACTCTCACGGCTCCGACTGCTATGTGCGCTAGCTGGTGCCGATCGACTTGTTACTAGAGGCCGAGTAGGGGCAGCACTTGATAACGAGGCGTGTCGATGCGAGAAGGGGGGGAGGAAGGGGAGAGGCAGGATGTCGACGAGCGGATAGACATGACATCGGGCTAGTCAGCGTTCTGCAACTCGCGTCCAACTTTTGATAGAGAGAGAGCTGCGCAGCGGATGCAGAAGCTGAGACGCGGGTCGAGAGGTGTTGGACTTGGAGCGCAGAGCGTGTGCCGAATCGAAGCGCCATTTTCTCTAGCTTGAAAAGTGGAGAGGCACTTGGGCAGTCTGACTTGGATTCCTGCGTGTTGTACCTGTACAGTACTCTGGAGCAAAGCGCACACGCGTAAAGAGATGATGTGCTGCTCTCTCCACTGCCTTAGGGAGAAGTGGGGTCAACGTCTCTGAGCTACTTCTCTCATGGAACCAACACGGCTCTGTCGATGATGATTCTTGACTTTACAGATCATTTCGCAGCGCAAGACATCTGCAGACAGTGTGTGTGTGGTTGCTGCGCTTGAAGACGTTAGAACGTTCGTGAGATTGTAGGAGCGTAAAGTGAAGCTGAGGCTACAAGAAGCGTCGCGATCCACTGCCAAATCGGTCTCCAAGCGCGTTGGCATCTGCGAACAACTTTCCTCTCTTCTTCTCATCCATCAACCTTCCACCGATGCTCAGCGCTGCTTCCCGGTCCCAGATCATAGGAGCTGAGGCCTTGCCTTCCTTGACGTCCTGCTCTTCCCTCTCCTTGCGTGCCTTTGTGCTCCTGCGGTCCCTCTCCATCTCTCGTTCCTTGTCCTTGTCCTTGTCTTTGTCTCGGTCATGGTTCGACTCCTTTCGCTTCCTTCTCCTCTCCCTCCTCCGCTCATCATCGGACGAATCCGAATGTCGGTGGCGCGAGCCGTGGGAGCGATGTGAGTCGGTACGTCGGGAACTCCGATGTCGATGTGAAGAGGACGAACTGTGCTTTCTCTTCTGATCTTTGTCCCTTCCGTCGGGAGACCTCGATCTGGACCTGTGGCTGCGTCGTCGCCGGTCGCGATCATCACTACGGCTATGACTGTGTCGCGAGGATCGTCTTTCGTCCTGTTCGTCCTCTCGTCGTCTGCGCTTCTCCCTTCTCCTCTCTTCTCTCGCCTCGTTCTCGAGCTTATCCTGCATCTCCTTCCGTCGTCGCTCGTTGTGCTCTTCCACTAGCGACTTCTTTCCCCTCCCTTCCGCTACACTTGCTGCGATACTCGCGTCTCTCCTAGCGGACCTCTCCCTCTCCAACGCTGCCTTGTCGCCGATTCCCGAAGACCCTCTAGCTTTGACTCCAGACACCTCATCCTGCATTCGCTTCAGCCTCGCCTCTGGCATTTCAGTCCACAGGCTAGTGTCAGCATCATCGGCTCCTCCATCGCCGCCACCGCGAGCCGAGACACGAGGAGTAGACTGAGCAAATCCGCGCGATTTAAGATTCAACGGATCTCCTGCGACGGCTTGCAGCGATGAAGCGTTGGAAAGAGAGGGAGGTAGCAGCATCCATTCGGGCCGAGAAGTGGCTGCTTTCTCCGCAGCGAGCTTGGCCTCCTCTTGAGCCGCATTCTTTCTTGCTTCTCTCTCGAGAAACAGTTTTGCCCCTTCGCTGAGGCCGGTGTCGCGCGATGTAGGAGCTGTCGGGAGTGCCGGTCCGACGGTGGGACCCTCTTCGTCGGATGAGGCAGCTCTCGAACTTGAGCTTGAGGCTGAGTGCGAGCGCGAACGCGAACGCGAACGGAGGAAGCCAGCGGGTAATTGAGGTCCCGCGATGGCAGCTCGCCTTTGTTGGCCAGTAGAGACGTCCGAGTTGGATGGCGAGCGTGAGCGTCGGCGCGAGCACCGCGTTGAGGACGAGTCATAGGACGACTGCGACGATGCCGAGGACGATCGAGCCCGTCCGCCTACTGGGCCTATCTGCGGTCCAATGGTGGGCATCGTGACGTGTTGTATGCTGCGACAAGGAGGTCAGACGGCAAGGATCACTCACAAAGATCAAGCACCTTTGCCTGCCGGTGTCATGTGTCCAAAAGATACGCGAGTGTTCGTGTGGAGTTTTGGTTGAAAGTATCCGCTCCGACTTCCGAATTCTTATGCCTTTCTCGATCCTTTGCGCTCCGCTGCCTATCGTCTTCTACGCTTCTCGTATCCTTACCTCTTGTGACACACGCCCATCATGGGCGACAACGCAGCCGGGCCGTCCAGATTGCTGCCCCCGGGCTGGACTTCTCACATCAGCCCCACCGGCCGCACCTACTACCACAACGCTGCTTCGGGCGTCAGCACCTACGATCTTCCCCACGCCAAGAAGCAGAAACGCGAGAAACCCACCTCCAAGACTCCCATCCCGGGCACTTCTGGATGGTTCAAAATCACCACAAACAAGAACAATGCCTTCTACTTTCACCCAGACACCAAGATTAGCGAATGGCTTCCTCCACCACAGATCGCGGATGCAGTCAAGCAGATGGAGGAGAACGAAGCGAAGGAGAAGGAGAGGGTGAAGAGGGAAGCGGAAGAGAAGGAGAAGGCGGAAAAGGAGAGAGTGAAGAGGGAAAGAAGAGAGAAGAAAAGAAAGGCGGAAGAAGGAGTGCCAATAACAGAGTTTGATGCCGTTAAACGGGCGCGTCCCGACGACGAAGACAGCGATGAAGAGGACGAAGAGGATGAAGAGGCGGATGCCATATCGACAGCATCAAGTGATGCGCCGATCGATCACGATATGGAACGAGGCTCTGCACCTGTTACCACAGACGGACAGCAAGATGGAGCTACCGCCAACGTTGCAGCCGACGATGACGATGATGAAGAATGGCAACGTCAAATCGCTGAGCAAATGGCTGCCGAAGCTGAGGCTGAAGCTGCAGCTGACGCACAAGCCCAAGCCCAAGCCCAAGCAGATAGCACTCCCACTCTTTCTCCCCAACCCGAGGCATCGGCCTCCCTCGAAGAGCAAAAATCAGCGTTCATGGCTCTCCTCTCGTCTCTCAACGGCACCCCGCACCAGATCAATCCCATGGCACCCTGGGATCTCGAGCTACCAAAGTTCTCTCATCACCCTTCCTTCCTCGCTCTTCCCTCCCAGAGCGAGCGAGAGGATATCTTCAACGAGTGGTGCAAACTCCGTATCCGTGAGAAGCGCGCTGCCAAAGCAGCTGCCTCTCCGCCTGCTTCTGCTTCTACTTCCTCCTCCAACAAACCCGCACCTTCTCCAGCGAGCGGTGTTGGAGCCACAAGCAAAACGGCAGAAGAAGCTTTCCTCGGATTGCTGCGCGAAGAAGTGCGCTCCACCCGAACAAAGTATTCTGATTTCAAAAGCGCATTTTCCCGCGACCCCCGCTTTGCTTCGTTCGGGCGTAGCGATGCAGATAGGGAAAATCTCTTCAAGAGACACCTCATCGAGTTGGGCGAGCAGAAAAGAGCGGCTGCGGAGAGGGCTGAAGAATCCTTTCTGGATCTTCTCTCCGACCGTCTGCCCGGCAACTATCGTAACAAAGTCGCTACCGCCAAAACTCAAGCTAGTAGCAAGGAGAAGGAGAAAGATGCGGTCTCGGCGGTGTGGATGGAAGCCAAACGCACACCCGGACTGGTGGAGGACAAACGGTATGATGCGGTCGGCAGTTCCACCCGCCGCTTCGAGCTCTTCTCTTGCTGGGCAAAAGGAGAACGTCGACCTCACGTCTCAACGTCCACTCCGGCGTCCGCTTCCACTCCATCCACCACCTCTACAAACAGGGATGCGCCGACGTCGGCGGAGCTGAAAGCGAAGGAAAAAGAAGAGGCGAGACGGAGAGCCCTCCGCGAGCGAGAAGAGAAGATGCGTCGAGAGCGCGATCGGATCAACCGCCTCAATCGAACCGCCTTCAGTGCTGCAACGAGGGAAGAAAGCATGCTGTCCTTCCGCCAGCTTCTGCTTGATGCGGTCCACTCTACCCACCTCACCTACCACTCTGCACTGCCTCAGCTTGCACGCGACCCACGATTCAACGCTCCCCGTCTGTCCGATGCCGACAGAGAACGGCTGTTTGAAGAGCACCAATCCCGCCTCGCCGCCAAGGAAAGCGATCGCATCGGCAACATCTTTGCTCGCTATGCCAAGAGCTTAGATACTCATCCGGAAGACGTGGTAGCGTTGACGCTGCAAGACGACGAGCTCTCCCACGGTGCACTGAAGGTGTTCAAAGATGACCCGGCAAAGCTCGAAGCAGCGTATGCAAAGTGGGACCGGGAAAGACAGAAGAAGGCTGAGGAAGCGTTCAAGGAGATGCTCACCGAGAGCGCGTTTGTCGACTTTTGGGGGAGGTTGAAGAAGCAAGCCAACAACAACACTGAACAAAGCGGCTCGGAAAGCGCTTCACGAAAGGGAGGAAGGGTGGATGACGAAGAGGATGGGGAAGAGGGCGAGGGCATGACGCTGCTGGATATGGCCAAAGGCGTGGATTTGAGAGAGATCGAGTCGGTGCTACGCAACGATGCGCGGTTCAGAGCGTGGAGGCATCAGCCGGGGCAAAGGGAGAGGTGGATTCGGGAGCATCTGGAGCGGCTAGCCGAGCCCAAGAAGAGCGTACATCGCTAGGAGCCTCCGCATCATGTCCCGGTCCAATGTGAGCCAGCAGATTCAAGTAAACGGTGACCAGATCTGCGTCCCTCAGTTAAGGACGGTGCGGCTGTGTGTGGACGACGACAGAACCAGATGATCTCACTCAAGGTCTTCCCTAAAACCTGACAGGCTTTGTCACGCATCAACTTGAAAGAGTCTTGAGTCTTTGGGGTTCAAAATCATTGTTCACTACTGTATACTAAGTTATCTGCATCTCTGGTCAGCTAGTTCTTGAGCTTGGCCGCATTTGCCTCCTCAATCCTCTTGCCCAACTTTGGACCCAAGCTGGCATAATCGCGTGGCCTAACGGGCAACAACCACTGCCTGAACCTCACCATTGCTCCCAAACCCAGACCGACGTCCTCGAGCGTGTCGTCGATCGAGTGCAGACTGAAGGGGACCAAGTTGGTCCCATGTGCATGTTTTCCATTGCTCCTTGCGTCCAACCACTCGAGCTTGAGCTTTGCCTGCTGCATCATGACCTCTTCGGACGGCAAGTTGGTGAGGCCTGCAAGGTGGGCTGAGATCCAGAGCGCGGCGGCTTCGGACGAGGTAGGGCAGAAGAGGGATGAGTTGTAGCCGTTGAAGGTAAGGTTGGGAACGCCGATGGGGAGGATGTGTTTGTGGAGGAGGAAGTTGTCGTTTTCGTCGAGGAACTTCTTCTGCACATCCACGGGGAGGAAGGGAACATCCTGGTGGAAACCCGTAGCACAGACGAGCAGATCGCAGGGGAGGGTGGTGCCGTCTTTGAGAATCGCAACGGGGCTACCGGTGGAGGGGTCTTTGGTGAGACGCTCGATCTCGGCATCGCGCTTGACGCTGACTTTGCCCGCTTCGATGTTCTTGTACAGCCCCTCGGTGGAGAGCGAGATGGTTGAGCGTGCGATCTCTTCGAACGGTCCTTCGGGTACCAACCCGAGATGGGCAAGCTTGAGCTGACCGGTGACGACCCACTGGAGCGAGTTGAGCATACCATTGCGAATAAAGCGGCCGGAACCCGAGTTGAACCACTTTTCAAACGCAGAGGGTGTAATATACTCAAACAGCGACTCTCCCAACCTCGTCAGCAGCAAATACTGGTACGGAATGCCACGAATCACCCTTGGCAGCTTCCAAATCAATCTCCTCGCCACGAGCGTAGTGCTCTTCGCCTTGTCCGATACCGCATTAGCCACATCGCAAGACGACTTGCCATACCCGATCACGAGCACATTCTTCCCCTCGATCGTCTTAGGATCCAACCCAAGCTCGCTCGAATGGCAAATATGGCCACCAGCCGCCTTGAACTCGTCCACGCCCTTGTAATCCGGAATCTTTCCCCTCGAAAAGGTGCCCGTTGCGACGACGAGGTGCTCGAACTCGTGCGTTTCGGTGGTTGCACCTTTTTTCGTGGTGATCTCCCAACCGGTCGGGGTGGGATCAGCGCGCTCGACGCGTGTGCCGAACCGCATAAGACGTCGCAGATCGTGCTTGTCAGTGTATGCATCCAGATAGTCCTGCACTTGCTGGGCGGCAGGCCAGGTAGGGTAGTGGCGCGGCATATCCATATCGGACAAGCTGTATGTTTCTTTCGAGTTCTGCGTGGCGAGGCCGGGGTAGCGGCGCGCTTTGGACCAGACGCCACCCACGTCGTCGCACGCCTCAAAGACGGTGACGTCGTGACCGTACTGAGTGAGGTACTTGGCGGTGGAGATGCCGGCAAAACCAGCTCCGACAACAGCGACGCGCATGTTGACTCGTGGTTATCTACGTGGCTGCGGTGGTGGTGGTGGTGGTGGTGGTGGTGGTGGTGGTGGAGAATACAGGTGTGTTGCGCCGGTGGTGAGAGCAAATGCGAGGTGAGTGCGCTAGGCGTCGGTGTTGAAGAGGAGGCTTTGTGAGGGCAGAGCAGAGGCTGAACTCGGGTAGAAGGGATGGGGACCCAGCGAAGGGTGAGGTAAGGGAAGAGGTGTCGCGGCTATATACAATGTGCGGCTTGAATGTCTTTCTGGGGCCGAAGCGGGGTGCCAGATGTACACAGAGATAGCGGAGAATGAGATCACGGAGGACGTGCGAGGGTTGCGCAACAGGAGAGAGAAAGAGGGAGAGAGATAGGTTGTGCATGTGCGGAGAGGAAGAAAGAGAGCGCAAGATCGAGGCACACGAAGCGGACCCTTGTCCTCGGGCCCACACAGCGCAAGACGGCTCGCCGTGTATCGTCCGCGCACTCTGCCGGCCATGAGGTCCGTCGTCCTCCTCCGAGCTAAACGCTATCAATCTTAAGTTATCGCGGAACATCATTCCGAGCAGCGGCAGCACAACAGTCTACTGTACCGCGGTCTCGATCAAGGTTAACGTTAAAGTGTCGCCCTGGGCTTCCGTGTTGCAGCTTCATACCATTGTCTGCACTCAGCAGCGGAAGTTGGCCCGGTTTCAGAGTCCTAAGATCTGAACCTTGTATAAGAACAAGGGCTGCATCCTTCTTTGCGTTTTTTTTCTTGGGCCAGCCAAGGTTTAGCGACAACAGCGACAGCGACAGCGACAGAGCTGCCTGTGTGCTTGTTCTACTCGAACCTCGCGTGTGTGAACTGAACAATGGAAATGCGGGGAACAGCGCAGCGCTCTGAGAAAATGACTCTTTAAATTGCCGCTTTGCATTGATTAGTGCCAGCCAATCACAGCGTTCCCAATCCTTGCTACACTGTAATTAACGTTAATTTTATTTTTGGTTTTCTTTTTTCTGTGCCTCTAGCCGCTGTTACTGATAACGATCACAACAAGCCTCTCGGTGCTCGCTATCCTCTCTGCTCACCAGCATGCAAAAAGCAAGCCATGCAACCAACACCGCTTCACAATCGATCTCACGAGCCACGGGCATGCAGGTCGAGCTGGCTCTTGTGCACCACAACCCTGCGACGAAGGGAGAGCATGAGTTGACTGTGGTGCATGCCGAGTGAACGCAAGCATCGTTCGGATGCTCGATGCGCAGGTGCCAAGGGGTGTGTTGACACCTCGAAACTGATCACGCGGTCACATCACCGAAAAGTGTGAGGACAGAAGCGTGTCAAACTGCAGCATGACAGTGCCGGTGCGCAGCATGCTTGGCCTTACGCACATCCACCAACCCAACCCAAGCCAACACTGCGCACACCAAGGTGCATTGCAGGTGCGGGGAAAGCCAATAAGAACAACCGTTCAGATAAGCGAACTCACCCAACAACTGTCCATTCAGCGGCGCACCATGCAACTTTTACGGGCGAGGATTGGCATGGAAGGGAGTAGTGTCGGAGTGATAGGCAAGGCGAGCCAGGAAAGATACGCGACGCGTGGACAGGATCCGGTCCGCGGGCTCTCTTCCGAGCTCTCTCTTCTCCACAGAGACTTTTTGCTCGGCTGGCCCAACGGCTTATCTCCTGCCACATTTGTGCGTCTCGGCGCATGCAGACTCTAGCAGAAGATCAGACTCTTGACCATGCGACTCCACTAGGTAGCGTTGGCAGTCGCACTCTGTGACATGCTGTCCAACACAGAAATGTCGACATTCGAGAGAGCCTTAAGCCTGCTAAGACAGAGGTGCAGTCGAGGCTTGATGGAAAACATGACAGTGGGGTGATTTGCCACACTTTCATGTCATGCCAATGAAGCAGACCGGTGATTTTTAATTCGGAAATTCAGTTGTACAGCACAGCACACCAAGCGGAAGGGAGAAAAGAAGAAAAGCGCTAGCAACGGGCCAGGACCGCTTTCAGTGCGAGCAAAGACTGCAAAGAGGATGGGGGGGAAATAAGTTATGTGCTTACTTTTTGGCATTGCTGTGAGAGAGAGGGCAAAGCGACTTCGCTTGGCCCACCACCGCGGAGTTTTGGTTTGCAGATCTGAACCCCCCAACTCGGGAAAGACCCTTTATTAACCCCTTCCTCCTGTTTCATGCTTGCTCCCTTGTCCCACCGACGCTTCCCTTCCCCCCACCAACTCAGCCAGTCGTCAACCTCACACCCCCTCTCTCTCTATCGTTCACATACCAAATCTCTGCTGGATCACGCCTTCCTTCGCTGTTGGACTCAAGATGGCAGTCACACGACCCAAAGTGACCTCGGACGGCACTTGGCACTTTTTCGACGGTGCGCTCAAGACCTACTTTGTCTCCTCAACCAACGACTCGTTCACTTCTGGTCAGATCTTCCGTGCTGGCGACCCGCACTCAGGTGTCGGCAGGAAAAGCACTGCTACACCACCATACCACATCCACCTCTACCAAACCGAAACGTTTGACGTCAAACAAGGCACGCTCTGCTACCTCATCGATGGCAAAGAAGGCAAACTGCACGCAGGACAGAAGGTCAATATCCCTCCTTACCGTCCACACACTTTCTGGTGCGATCCAGAGACGGGCAAAGATCTGCATGTCCACATTACCGTTCGTGGCGGACCTAACCCTGGGTAAGCATGTTTCTCCTCCGCAATCTCTCCTTGTTTACATTCTTCTCCATACTAACGCCACTTTTTGTTTCCACTTTCGAACGTATTGTGATGGTGGCGGAATTCGCAGTTTTGACGAGGACTTTGTACACAACTTTTACGGCTACCTCAGCTCGCGCACTATGGCGGGTAAGGGACCTAACCCATTCCAAATGCTGCGCTTCCTCGATGACGCCGATGTCATCCTCGTACCACCTCTCCCGTTCTCTGGATTGTTCAAAGCTCTCGGCTTGCTCTGGCCCATCGGTAGAGCGATCAACATTGTCTTTGGTCGTATCATCGGTGGATGGGTGTTGCGCTTCCCCACGCGCTACAAGGAGTTTGACGACGAGGCCACCAAGTAGCACACACACACACACACACACACACACACACACACACGCCGAGTATTGTAGCATTGTTGTTGTTGTTGTTTTTTGTTTTGGTTGCATGCAGCTTTTGGAAGGATCGACAGTATAGTACGGTAACTATACCGCGCCTGTGCTGTGAAGGTGGTGGTGGTGACGGTTAACTTACAATACAGCGTGAAAGCGTCAGAGCAGAAATTTGGCCGACCATACAGGAGTGTTAGAGCGTGCCGTGGTGGCGGGGATGTCGGATCTCGGGTAGAAGCATGATCCCGATGTGTAATTTTTAGAAAAAAGAAAAACAAACCTTCTTCTGCTCCTTATTAGATGTCTCCCTCGGAGAACCAACTTACAGTACTCGAAACCTGCCGTTACAGTGTCATGCGTCGAGCGGCCGAGTTGGTTTCCCGATCGGATAGCAACTCCCATCCGTCCGCTCCATCATCGAGCTTCACTTTCAAGCAAGAAGGAAGAGAGAGAGTGTGTGTGTGTGTGCGCCACTGATGGCACTTGGGTGTATGCAAAAGCTGATCGCAATCCCGATCTGGAATTCTCCAGCTGGAGCAGTAGGTGAGCCTCGGCCACGTTTGTGTTCTGATGATTGCAGACAAGAAGAGTGCAGGTGAAGTCTTGGAGCGACCCTGAAAGTGGTCAATAGATCGAGCTGCAGTTGCAGTCGAGTTGTTTTGGGTTTGATTTCCCAAGCAAAAGGCAGCGGCGAATTTCCGTTCCAGCTGAGTGATTTGCTGGTTTGGATACCACAACCGCTACCTAACTTGGTCATACTAGTCACAGCAGCATGATCGTCGCTCGCTCATCACAGTAGCGGCGGCATCATGGTGGTTTGACTGTTTGACTCAACACTATAATGTTTTCCTCGATTGGCCGATGCGCATGCAATGGCAGCGTTATCACCAGGCACAGACACGAGCAGAGTTGGGCAAACCACAAGCCCAACGTGCGAGACCAACAGAGACCCCGAATTCCGAGCCCAACACTCGACGAATATCGACCGAGAGAGAATCGGCAAAGTGTCGAATTTGGGGCGAGATGTGATTGCGGCGTTGTGAATGTGTTACTTACAAAAGCAAAAGAGGGCGGCGAGATTTGTAGCTTTCTCAAAAGTGCAAGGCTTGTGCGGCGAGCAGGATAGCGTTGGGTGTGTGTGGGTGTGTGTGTGGGTGCCTCTTCTCAGGGGGGATTAAGAAAAGTGTCGATTCTGTGGGTTGAATCGAGTGTGATTTATCAGAGAGCATCCGAGCGTAGTACAGTACAGTACAGTACAGTACAGTACAGTGGGAGAGCACACTTTCCAACAACTCCTGAATGTGTGTGTTTGCTCGCTTGCTCTCAACTCGTCGACAACCACTCCTCCTCCTCCTCCTCCACCACAACCACCACTCTCTTCTCTCATCATCCCTCTCCTTTTCTCGTCTTTCCCGTGTGCAACCAAGCCATACTCTGGTCCGACACTTATCCTTTCCTGCCTTATCCAGTGCGAGGATCTGATACTGTACAAGGCCGAGTCTCGTTGCACCACCCATCAGCTCCACAGCCTCGCTAGGGCTCACACTCAGCTTGGTAGCATCAATAGTTACGCCCGCCATTTATTCTGGCAAACGCAGCTTCTTACGACAATCGCACGAAGACACGTACTGACAGGCTCCTCTTTTGGGTAAGTAAATCCTCGCCCAGCCCTTGCTCCTACTCCTCCGCTTGGTGACGGAGCAAAGCGACGCACTTGACTTGTGCACTGCCTGTGCCACTTTGCGTCCCGTATCCGTCTGACCTGCCTCAACACGCCGCTGACCTCTCTCTCGCTTCCCTCTCTGCTTGCCCATTCCCTCCTGCAGCATCATCACGTTGCTTTGACAAGAACACACCACTTGGCTTCCACGCAAGATCCTCACACACTGTACCAATACTTCATCCTCCTCTGCCTCCATATCTTCCTGCGCAACCTTCGGCAAGCTGCTCCCCATCCCAGCTCTATTCTCCGAGATCTCGTTCGCATGGACTCCTGCATTTGATCATCAACACTCTCAATCGCATTGTACGTCTCATCCCTACTTTCCTCCACCATACTCGCCTGTCGCTCAAAAATGTACAGTGTACTCACCTCGCTCGTCTTACCGCTGCCAACAGTCTCGTCCCTTGCATACCTTGTACAATTCTTGTAACACCACCATTGCAACACTCAAGCCCGCCATTACCGCATTAGACGACCTTTCTCCAATTCGTCTCGCCAGCCATCATCTCATCCCGTTTGGTACGTTTTTTCTTTTCTCCTTCCGCCGCCATTCAGGCCAGATGCGGCAAAATCTCTTACACTCTTACCGTTGCTCTGCTCCCACAGTACAAGATCTTGACAACTTCAGCGCCCACCCAGCTTCGTCAGCTACAACCATCTTCTTGGCCGAAGAAGATTGCATCCTTTCACCAACACCTCGACCTTTCTTTATTCGACCTCTGCCCTTGTAGCCCGGCTTCTCTCGACTTGGCGCGTGGATCACTCAGCGCATTACACGATAAGCTTTCCCTCAATACGCAATCATGTCGGCAAAGGATCGCGAAGCAACGGCGACCGACGCCGCTGGCACCGTCATCGAGTCTACACCGGGGTCGGTCTCGCTCTCCGAGTCTACCCCCTCCATACTCCAACCCTCCGAAGGCGAGACTGCCGTCACCTCTTCATCGCAATCGCCCGTTCAGCACCCTGCCGACGGTGCCGAAGTCGACACCAAGCCTGCTTCTGACGACGATGATGCCAACGACATCCAGGCACGTATCGAGCGAAAGCGTCTAGAGCACGAGCAACAGCGCGCTATGCACCAAAAGGCCTTCGAACAGCAGATGGCTCTGCTCGAAAAACAACAGCGAGAAGAAGAGCAAACTCTGCTTCTCCAGCGACACTCAAACAGTGCCGGCGCTGCCGTTGCCGCTGCTGCTTCCGCCCCGACAACGCCGCCCAACGAGGCTTTGGCTGCCGACCCCAAGGCTGCCGCTGCTATCGCTTCGTCCGATTCTTCCTCACCTGCTTCCCGAGCCAAGGCTCTCTCGCACCTCTACCGATCCATGCCTTCCTCTCGTCGACCGTCAGGTGAGGTGCAGCGATCCGCCGACGAGCTCGCCTCTGCTGTTGGTAACATGTCGATCGCTGGCAAGGGCGCCGCCGCCGACAAGAGCCTGCTCTCTCGCGCTGTCCACAATGATGGGGCCGCTGGTGACGCTGCTGGCTCCACCGACCATGCCGCCGCCGCCAAGGGCGAAAACTTTACTCCCGTCTTTAACGAGCAGTTCCTCTTTGACGATGAGCTCGACAACGAAGACTCGGCTTTCGTCAAGAAGTACAATCTCAAGGGCACTGACGATCAGTTCCCTGTCCTCGTCGACACCCAGTCTGCTGCGGCTCGCGGAGCTGAATGGCCCAAGTTTGGTGGCGTTGGCGCCAACTCTGACGCTACTGCTACGCCTGGTCACGCCAACGCTGCTGCCGACACTATCTCCTCCTCGCTGCGTAGCTCGGCCCCGAGCAAGTCGCCTCCTCCTGGCACGCCGGGCATGGCTGCTTCTTTCGGCACCAGCGCCAGCCGTCAGCAGAGCGCCTTCCCTCTTCCTTCGCCCTCGCCTCGTCTTTCGCAGACGGGTCGATCTTCGCCTGCCATCAACGCTTCCTTTGCCGGCGTCGCTTCCCGACAGGCCAGCGGTCCCGCCTCGCCTTCCCCCGGTCTCGGCGGGCTTAGTGGCGAGGTGGGTCGATCTGGAGGTGGCTCGCGCTTTGTCAACACCGCCGTCTCGATCCCTGCTGCCGCTGCAGCTGCCAACCTCAAGAGCCACGGCGTTGCAGCTGCTGCTCCTGGAAACGCTCCCTTTCCCAGCTTCAACTTGGGTGCCTTCTCGGGAGCCTCGACGGGCAGCGAGAGCCCAAGCCGCTTCGGGCCTTACTCGCCCAGCAGCTTTGACGCCGCTGAGGCTCGACGTGGCAGTCGACCTTCGTCCGGTTTCTTTGACGCCTTCAACCCGACTGCTGGCGCCAACGCGCCCGGCTCGCTGTTCCCCACCGACAAGTACTCGATGGGTATGGTGGGTGGCGACGACCATGCCAAGCTTGGCGGTCTTGGACCGCATGGCGCCGGCGCAGCCAACGCTGCTCTCGCCAAGCACGCTCGCAAGGGTGAGCTGGATGCCACCACGCAGCTCGAGGATCTGCAGGGCGACATCTTTGCTCTTTGCAAGGACCAGCATGGATGCCGATTCCTGCAAAAGAAGCTCGAAGAGAGCAACCCGGCGCACCGCGACATGATCTTTTCCGAGACCTTTACGCACTTTGCCGAGCTGATGACCGATCCGTTTGGCAACTACCTCTGCCAAAAGATGCTCGAGTATTGCACCGACGAGCAGCGCAACTTGATTGTGGAGCTGGTGGCGCCCGAGCTGGTGACCATCTCGCTCAATATGCATGGTACGCGTGCCGTACAGAAGATGATCGACTTCCTCTCGACGCCGCGCCAGATTCACTCGATCATCGTGGCTCTGTCGATGAACGTGGTGACGCTGATCAAGGACCTCAACGGGAATCATGTGGTGCAGAAATGCCTGAACCGGCTCGGCGCTGAGGACAACCAGTTTATCTACAACGCTGTTGCCGCGCACTGTGTCGAGGTGGCTACGCATCGCCATGGCTGCTGTGTGCTGCAGCGGTGCATTGATCATGCTTCCGAGAGCCAGCGCGTGCAGTTGGTGGCCGAGATCACCTACAACGCGCTGACGCTGGTGCAGGATCCGTTTGGCAACTATGTGGTGCAGTACGTGCTCGATCTCAGCATTCCGCGCTTCACCGATGCCGTCGTGCGCCAGTTTATCGGAAACGTTTGCCTTCTGTCGGTGCAGAAGTTTAGCAGCAACGTCATCGAGAAGTGCATTCGGGTTTCGGAGCCGGGTGTGCGCAAGCAGCTGATTGAGGAGCTGCTTAACCGGAGCCGGCTGGAGAAGCTGCTGCGCGACTCGTTTGCTAACTATGTGGTGCAGACCAGTCTGGATTATGCGGACCCGGTGCAACGTATGCGGTTGGTGGAGTGCATTCGACCGATTTTGCCAGTGATTAGGAATACGCCGTATGGAAAGCGGATTCAGAGCAAGCTGCAGCGCGATAATCTCGAGCTGGGAACGACGAATGGCGTACCGTATTCGGTGCTGCATGCTGCCCACCAGCAGCAGCAGCAGCAGCAGCAGCAGCAGCAGCAGATGCATGCGATGGCTGCGATGGTGGGCCATCGTGGCGCTGCTGCGGGTTATATGGGCATGAGCGGTTATGGTCCACCTCCGACGGGGGGGCAGGCACATCAGATGATGCAGCCGCCACCGCCGCTGCACCTTCAACATCATGCTAGCCACTTTGGTCCTCATCAGCAGCCGATTATGTATGCCCCCCATGCGGGGGGAAGCCCGCACATGCGTCCCGGCGGAGGCGGAGGGGGGGGACCAGCTCATCACTCGTTACCACCACCCCACTTTGGCCAAAACGGCGCTTACGGTACGGCTGGGTTCAATGCCAACACCCCGCCTCACCCTCACATGGCCGCCGGCGGTGGCGGTGGCGGTCGTGGTGGTGGTGGTGGCTCGTTCAACAACAATCCCGCCGGTACTAACACTGGCGCGTTTGGAAACTACTAAGTAGTAGTCGACATCCCGCTTTTCTTCACGACCATCGCCCCATCTTGGCTCACGATTAGGCTGGCCCCCGGGATGACTGGACTGGTTGTACTTGTCTGTTTCCCTTTCAGATCTCGCAACGAAGCGATACCCGGAGCCCAATTTCTTCTGCTCGTTCCGATCAACCAATTGTACAATCGCGCCTCATCTCAAGTTTACGGTGTTTGGGCGCAAGTGCAAAACCCTCTTGGCCCCGCGCCGTTGTGATACTATGTTTGTTTGTCTCTCTATCGTTATCTTGACTCTGACATTTGTTTCTATATACATGCGTTCTCATCGTCATCATTATTATTATCGAGTGGTTTCGTAGTGCAGGGGTGTGGTTGGTGTTGGTTTTTGTGGGCTCCTTTTTTCTCGCACGTTTGGTCCAAGGCGAAGATTTGCGATTGGCGATTTCGAAGTGGAATTTTGGGATTGCGTGGCGCTTTTGGGGTCGCCACAACACTCTGTGTGACTGACTGACTGACTGACTGACTGTCAGGCAGAAGTATGCCTGCCTGCCTGTCTTTTCTCTGGCTGATCCTTTTGTCCACTTCACCAGGCAAATGCGAAGCTGGATCATATCACGCAGATTCAAGATCAACAACTTTTGTATAAGTTTATTTGTGCAGCTGGTAAATGTGGTTTTGCGTCAGTGGGAATGTTAACTGTACAGTAACTTAGTGTCTGTGCTTGCGTTTGAAGGGCTGCAAACTGCAAGAGTGGCCCAAGTCGTTTGTCGGCATTCCACCGCGGCATACTCTGTAAGTCTTGCTTTCTTTTGTTCCTCTTTCTAAATACCCCCGATTGATGATTCTTTTTGTGTGCTCAGCCTTTTCCCAAACCGTGCAGCGTGTGTCGAAGAAACGAGAGAGAAAGGGACCGGTGAGGCTTGGGAATCAACGAGCAGCGGTTAATTTCCTCGCTTGGCAGTGCAGCTCTGCAACTGTCGGGATCGAGCGTCGAGCGTTGGAAATCACTCGATTGTTGCTTTGCCTGGCTGACAACCGTTGCGATCCTACAGTAACTTAACTTTACCCCCCCCCCCCCCCCGTTTCCTCGACGGCAAGGGGGGAGGGAGCGGAGAGGCGGAGAAATCGGCAGTGATGAGCGAGTGCGTGTGTGTGTTCGAACTTCGAGTTCTGTCGAGTGAGTGAGTGTGTGTGTGTGAGTGTTGGATCTCCGGCATCAAAGCGCACCAGACAGACAGACAGACAGGCAGGCGGCAGTGCTAGTCCGGACCTGTCCCTGCTGCACTCGAGACTCCCACACTCCCACACTCCTCCCACACTCAACACACACACACACACACACACACACTCTCTCTCTCTCTCTCTCTCAGTCAGCCAAAGTCGCTCTTTCCCAACTGTGAACTGACACTGGGTGGCCCGGTCTTGCCCCCCGCGACACCATCCTTTTCCGAAGCGGTCCGTTCCCCACTCCCTTCATCAACGTCGCAGTTCCGGTCCGTCTCGTTGCTTCTTGTCACCGGTTAACCACAACCACATCACGTTTCCTCGCCCAGAGCAGAACCAGTTCAGCACGATACCACCACGGAAAGCGCACAATCGGAGCACAGCCGAAAACCACTCTAACTACGTAACACTGACGAGCAGGATAGCTTTGCTCGCTGCCATCACATCTCTAGGCGCTCCTTGCGCTCCATTGTCAGCATCGGAGCTGTCGTATCGACGAGCTCAGGGACCGAATATATCATTTGGTGATTAGTGGCAGCATCGAAACACGGACTAGTAGGTCAGATACTCGGTTTATTCCATCTCAGGCCCCTTTCTCCGATCAACTCTCGCAATACAGTGCCATCTCAACCCCGCTTCGAACGCAGAATCCCCCCCAATGATCCACTCGAGACGAGCATAGCAACCATGAGCCGTCCACCAGGTCGACCAGGTCCACCTTCCTCAACCTCGTCCTTAATATCTTCACCCTCCCTGAGCGCACCACCAATACGACTGCGCCATCCTCTTCCTGCGCCACCCCATCATCACCAACAGCATCACTCCTCCTCCGCCTCCTCCTCCTCCTCATCTCGAGGACGGTCCACCAACCCTGCACCCTCTGCATCGAAACCTTGTACATCGTGCACCTCGACTCGCTACTCCCCGCGCCACACCTATCCTTCAGCTTCGCCCTCCACCTCTCCCTACTACTCCAGCTCGCACCCCTCCCCCGCTGCCTCCTCCACAAGCAGCGGCGCCAGCAGCAGCGGCAGCAGCGGCAGCGCGAGCAGCACCAGCAGTAGCAGCTTGCGCACTCCCCCTGACCTTCTCGTCAACGGCAGTAGTGTTGGGCACTCGGTTGCAGGGAAGGGGGGTTTGTTGGCGGTGAATAGCTGGAACGGGCTTCCGCTTAAGCCGCGCTTGCCTTTACGCTGTCTTAATAAGGAGGAGATTAGGCGCAGGAAGAGTTTGTTGCAGGATCTTCCGCAGTTTGCTGTGCTAGAATTGCCCAGTCCGCCGCCCAGTCCTAAGCGGGAGGAGCCAGAAGCTCAGCCCGAATCTAGCCGCAAGCGAAAAAGGGAGGTTGCCTCCACCGAAGAACAATCCACGCTCCCTCCGATACCCCACACAACATCGCCCCCGCCATCCACCACAGCTAGCATCGCGTCGCTCGCCTCGGCGTACCGCTCGGCCGCGCGCACGCTCAAGCACACCGCCGACGCCCGCGCATCCACCCTCTCCACCTCGCGTCCCTCCTACCTCGCCTCCCGTCCCACGCAACTCTCCGCCTTGGAGCAGCTAGACGCGGTGCTGCTCTTCGCACACGCGTTCTGGCTCGACGACCTCTCCTCCTCTTCTTCTTCTCCTGCTCCTTCTTCGGGTACTGGGTGCATAGCCAAGAATTGGATAAGCCTGTTTGGGCTGCTGCGGTATGCGACGAATGCACACAGCGATTTGGGCAACGAGGTGCTGTTGGGCGTGTGTAGGTTGGTCGAAGCGGCCGTGTTGAGGAAGCTGCACGCGCACGATTCGGCCTTGCTGCTCAAGAAGGTTTCTGCAGATCCAGCGATAGGGGAGGAGGTGAGGCAGTTGATCGAGCGTCAGACAGCAGACCTTGAACGCAGCGATCGCCTCGCTGCACAGGCACGCAACCTCCTCTCCCTCCCCACCCTCGCATCTACCTATCCAGAACTACACTCGCTAGCCCTAGCCTCCACCACGCCCAACACCCAAACCGCAGCAAAGTCCGTAGACCCCTCCCACTGGCCAGGTTGTGCAAGGTTTGCATTCCCGCTAGATAGCATCACGCCAATCCCGCATCTGGTCGCCTTCGGTCGCTGTGCTGTCTGGCTCCATGCGCAAGCTAAAGCAGTGGCGGGTTTCCAGCTCGTACACGTCACAACGGGCTAGCTCTCTACAGTTACATCTCCACCTCCATGGTTGCGGTTGCGGTTGCGCTTGCGCTTGCTTGTCTCGACTTGCATTCACACATTGATACATTGATACGGACTCACTCTGGCATTGCTCGGTGCTCGCCCATCATCGCGTATGTTCTTGATTTTTTTTTCTTTCTCTTCTTTCCTCGCTCTTGCTGCTTGTTTGCGTTGTTTGCATCCTGCATTCCGTTCTCTGTACACATTAACATCAACCAATCGCCTTTGTCCTGCTGCTGCAATACACATCCCGTTCTCGCATGCACCTTTCTAAGCTTACCCAAGTTGATACTCGTGCCCATTGAGCTGATTGGATTGCAAAGCATACACATTCACATTCACATTGATTCGAAGCGGGGGGTTTTACTTTTTTCCCTTGGAAGCTTTCTGCTTCCCCTTGGGAGCATATTTGGGTTTCTTCACCAGCCTGTCCTTGCTGATCTCATCCTTATCGTCCATATCATCCTCCTCTTCCTCTGCTGGTACGTCCTCCTCCTCCTCAACAACGTCTTCCAAATCGGGCGCCTCTGTTTTAACCACCTTGGTCTTGCTGTTCGCGATCTCGGTCGGCTTATTGAACGCAATTGGACTGCAACACCGCCGATCATCAAACCAATGCAAGGTGTCAGGTGTCAGTAACGAAACGCGAAGCATAAGACAAGGAGAAAGGGAGAAAGGGGACGTACTGGTTGGAAGCGTTGTACTTCCGAGTGAATCCCGCCTTAACCGCGCTCGGAATGCGCTTCATCAAAGCTTCCGCATTGTTAGGCTCCAACCCCAGTTCCAAAATAGCATCCCTATCCTCTGTACCGAGATAGTATTCGTCCATCAACCTAATCACCTCCTCCACCCCCTCTACCCCGTTCTCCACCATGGGCTGTATCAGCCTCGCCCACAACGACGGCAAGTAATGCAACCGCAAATCCAGCCTCTCGCCCGAACACACCAACCGCATCTTTGCCTGCAAGTCCCCCACCGCCCTTGCCAAACGCTGCTGTTTCGAGTTCTGGCCCAACCAAGCCGGAAAGCTCGGAAACCCGCCCTCCATCCCCCCATAAATCAACGAACACGGTCTCACCGTCGACACCATCGCATGCAACGGCATCAACGACCAATGCTGTTCCCCGCCATGAATCATCCTATCCACCACATCCCCATCCGAAACACTCTCCGCTGCCATCTTCACCAGCTCCATATGCCTCCTCTCCCTCCCCCCCACTCCCGTCTCCCTCGCCGCCAACACCGGTCTAGCCTTTACATAATTCTCCGCAACCATAAGCGGCACAAACGCATGATCCTGAAAGTACAGCTCCGCCTTATCGTTCAACGACTTGCGCGACGTCGCCCCAAACATGCCTGGCGAAGTCAAGTCGCTGTACAGCGAAAACGGCGTATGCATACCCGGCTTTGCATTCTCCCCACCGAGCGCTTTCGACTCGTCAAAGTCCATCGTATCCTTCATCAGCTTCCACGTGCTAAGCATATTGATAACCGAGCGAATATCGCTTTGCGCCGATTCGATCAGCTGCGCCATAACTTCGCCCGGAATCTTCAGCTTCTCCTTAAACGCGATCGAAAGCATCCTCGACTTAACCTGCGCCGCATCCGGCTTCCTGAAAGACAAGTTATACGTCGTATGCTCAAAAGGCCGCATCTTCTGGTTGCGTCGATCATTGCAAATGCAAATGATAGGCACCTTAGTCTTCTTGATCAACGCATTGATAGCGCCTACCCCGCCTCTATCGCCGCCCGACATGCCATCGACCTCATCCATGATCAAAACAGTGCGCTCATGAATGCGCGGCATATCGCTCCCGGACGACGCCGACTTCTTCGCCGCATTGCTGTACCAGCTATCGAGCGACTTATTGTTGATCGTATCTTGGAGCATCGACTCGATAAGCTTCTTACTCCGTGTGTCGCTGGCATTAAACTCAAGCGGCGAGTAGCCTTCCATCCTGGCGACGAGGTGTGCCGAGGTAGTCTTGCCAATACCGGGCGGACCCGAGATGAGAACGGCTCGATAGATGTTCATGCCGGTAGGACCTGGCTTCTTGAAGTTGCTCCTGTACGAGCTGGGCCACGCTTTGAGCCACGCAGCCAGCTTCTCAACAGCAGCCTTGTTCCCAACCAGATCCTTCATCTGCTTGGGCGCATACTTGGCGGTCCAAAGCATACTGCCCAAATCGACCTCATCACCGTCCCCACCCTTGTGCGGGCCCATCTCCCTTGCGACCTGCCTAATCTTCTCCTCTTCCGCCCTAATCTTCTGCTTTGCCTTCTCATCCAGCTCCCCAGCACCCCTTGTGCGGATCATATCAAGAAACCCATCTTCGTCCAGGGTCGGGATCTTATTCTTCTTAATCGACTCGAGCTTTTTCGGACCGGCACCTTCTCCAAGCACGACAAACGAGGTCTTGGACGAAGGAGCGCCCGTGATGCGTGCCCCATATCGCTTGGCAAGCTCCGTGGCTTCGTCACGGCTGATGGAGGATAGCTCACCGGTAAAGACCAGCGTGAGACCGGCAAGACAGTTGGGTTGACCCTGAGGAATCTCTTTGGAGCCGGGAGCCGACGGACCTGCAGCGCGACGCGCGGCCATTTCTCTCCATGATGGCTGCTTTTTGTCTGCTGCCGGGGCTGCAGCGGCAGGTGCAGGTGCAGGTGCAGGTGCAGGTGCAGGTTCAGGCTGGACTGCTACTTTGTTGGCTGGAACGGGTTTGGCTGGAGGTGCTCTCTTGCTGGCGTTGCTGGTGGCTTTGCGGGGTGGTGCGTGTTCAAACTCGCTGTCATCGCTGTCATCAATCTTGATCGGCTTAGCGTTGGCTGCGGCTCGACGAGGTGGTTGACTGGTAGCGTTGGACTTGATTTTGGATGCCGTGGTGGCGGGTCGCTTGGGAGCAGGTGCGAACTCGTCGTCGTCGTCATCCTCCTCCTCATCATCATCATCGCGATGCCGATTCTTTCGATTGTCAACGGAATCGTCTTTAACTTTCCGCTTTTGTGCCTGCTTCCTCGGGCTCGTTCTCACAGACGTGCTGTCCCTCCCCTTCAACCTTGACTTTGGCGCAGACTTGCCGTTTTCATCATCCGAGTCGTCAATCACCATCGGATCATTCTTGGTGGCAGTGCCCGATCGTCGAGTAGACGACGCATCTGCTTTCGACCCAAAATATTCGGACGAAGAGTTGCCGTTGTTCTTGTTGGTGGTGGTAGTGCTGGACACAGCCTTCATCGGCATCGCTGCAGACGGACGAGTACCGGAACGCGCCTCTTGCGACAATGCGGGGCTTGAACCAGCACCCTTACCACCAAAAAAGGTGGAAAGCGAAGCTTGCCCCTTGGGCAAGGGCAAGGGCAAGGGCGTAGAAGGCTTCTTGGGCGGCATTGCGAATTGTTGTCCCGCCCCCCCTTGCTATCAGTCTCTCGGTGAAGTTATAGTGTTGGACGAAGAGCAGGATGTGAAGAGACGAGACGAGACGAGACGAGACGAGATGGTGCAAGGTAGGACTAACGGCGGGCTGCGACGTTTACTGCGCACCTTTGATACCGATAGTTTAGTCGCATTAAGCCAGTTTAATTTACACGCTTTAAGTTACTGCTCACAGCTGAGTGTGGGCCCAAGAATTCTAAGAGAAAAAAGAAAGTGGAGAACAGCAGAGAGAGAGAGAGAGAGAGAGAGAGTACACTCAGTTAAATTAGTCATTACACAAAACGCGTCGTCGAGAGCTCAAGCGCGTGTTCACTCCCACAACTGCCTCAGCCGCAACGCACAGGTCACAGGTCACAGCCCACCCATTGCAACTGTTACCTCCAGCGATCCGACATGCTCAAATATCGAGCTTCAACTTGCCGGGCCCGTTCGCAATGCATTCAGCTTACCAGCTACGCTTAACTCAGAGGACCCTGGAACACCAACTGCCTTCAAAACCGTCATCTCTGTCTCGACACGCCCGCTGCGGTTCGCACCCAAGCACGCACAGTATGACGCATCCAGTGGCACAACACCACTCTTCGCTCAAAGTCTCCATCCGTCCGCTCCAATCCTCCTTCTTTGCCGGCGAAGACTTTATCTGCCACATCACCTTCACCAACACCAACCCGCACGTCGTACATACCCAGCCGCTCATCCAGCGAGAGTTTGCAGCAGCGTCAAATCATCATAATGATCCAGCGCAGAGGCCTTCGTTCGACGACAAGCCGGCAAGACGGGTCGTTTCTTCCATACCTACACATTCCAAGTCCCGCAGCGTTGATGTGAGGGCATTAGGGCGAAACAAGGATGAAGGTGGATCGTTGGGAGGGCTTTTTGGTGCGGCGCGGTCGAGAGTGGTGCTCCGGAGTCTTGAGGGGGGTGGATTGCCGGATCGCAGGAATCTTATTGGCAAAGGGATGCAAGTGTCGTCAAGCACGGCTTTTGTTCATCCGTGGTCGGTTTCGACCAATCTTGGGCCGTCGAACACGGCTCATCGCTCTACCAAATCCACATCCATCACATCTTCGAGAACGAGGTCCGACCTGGGACTTGGTCGCCCCACGTTGCCCGATTGCACACCCACAAAACCGCCCGCATCCTCGCATCTGGACGCGAATCGCAGTTCCCCACACCCTCCATCCAGAGTCTCCTCCTTACCCGGCTTGAGCACCAACAGAACTTTATCTGCTCCCATCTCTCCCAACCACGCCCATTCACGCAAAAAGTCGGTGGCGCAGCTGCAAGCAGAAGACCTCACCGAAGCCTTTGAACTCGACTCTCCCTCCGCCCTCTCCTCCCCCCCCTCCTCCTGGCTTGGCGCGCACACCGACCCGAATGCATCTTCAAGCTTCTACGGTATGGCGCGCAACGATACGATGGAAAGCGTGTTCCGGGAATCGGTTACCGATTGGTCGCAGTCCAAGCAGCGGCGAGCGTCGATTGCGAGCAGTTCGGGTCATAGTCCGATCTACCCACCGCCACCGCCGGATGCAGTTGGTCCGGGGAGTGAGAAGATTTTATGGTCCTTCGCGCAGTTTGGGGGCACGATCGAGATCGATGAGAGTCTTATCAAGCCGGGCGATTTTGAGAATCTCAAGAGGAGGTTGGCGTATGGTGACCTGACGGGGGTTAGTGCGTGTGCCGAGCCGCAGTCTGTTCCGGGCACGCCTAGGACTCTGGGCGGGGGGGATCTGGGGCAAACCGCGGACTCACCACCAGCAAACCAGGCTGGTTGGAGCAGCTATCTCCGCCCCCCGTTCGGCAGTCGCGCACAACAGCACCGCCGCAGTGGCTCGACGATGCAAGACGCCCAGGAACGCACGCTCCAGAGCCGCAGCGTGCCCACCTTCTCCACCCCCCCCAGCATCGTAGCTGTCGACTTGGTGCTCGCGCCGGGGGAGAGCAAAACGTATGAGTTCAAGCTCCGGTTGCCCGTCGATCTGCCGCCGTCGTACCTGGGGAAAGCGATATGTCTCAAGTACGCGCTTACCCTGGGCACCAATCGTGCTGATGCGTCGGGGGTGGCTGCGAGTGCGAGTGCGAGTGCGAGGACGAGTCGGATTATCCAGATCCCCATCCGCATTTACAACCATGTCGGTGCGTCCGGGTTTAAGCCCTTTTTCGACCTGATGAATCCCGTCATTCTCACCAAAGAAGACGCTTCAATCACTGTCCTAGACGAAGACGCCAAGAACACAAACCGTCAAATGGCGAAAAAAACATCATCCACCCGACCACCACCGCCGCCGATCCAAAAAAAGCAGCTCCAAGCATACACCACCCAGCTGCTGCTGCAAACCAGCACCGCCTCTCCACCACCCGAGTTCAACCCCCCCACCTCCACCAGTGCCAGCACCAGTGCCAATTTGGGCAGTAGCACGTGCAAATCCGCCATCCAAACCCTCACCCGCTCAGCCAGCAAAGTGTCCTACGATATCTCTAAAGACGGCAAAATCGCCGCCATCCTCACCCTCGTCCGGTCGCGCTTCCGCCTCGGCGAAACCCTCACCGGAATCATCTCCATCAACACCCACCACTCGCTCGCACGCATCGCTCGCATCAGTGCAACACTCGAGACGTTCGAAGAGATCCAACCCAGCATTGCAACTCTCCCTCCTGGCAGGGCGCAGCGCGCAACGAGAATGGTGCATGCAGAGCATCACCAGAGCGTGCTGGATAAGGGCAGGGCGAGGGTGAGATTGTGCATCCCCAGTGGCGCAGCGCCAGAGTTCGTCACGAGTGGGGTAAAGCTCAATTGGATTCTCAGACTTGCATTCCTCACGATCTCCCCTACAAAACCCAAACCTATCGAGAACCCAGTGCGCAATAACAACAACCAGCAACAGCAACAGCAACAGCAGGAGGAGGAGGAGGTGCGGCCACCACCGCACTTGCTACCTGCACCATCAGACGGCTTCTCGCGTTACCACATCAGCGTGTCAGCATTGCCCAGTCTAGCAGGCCCTGCAACGCACAGTAACGCACTAGCAGATGTGTTGACCCAGCTAGGCTGCGCAACAGAGACAAAACTCGAAACGGTAGAATGCGCCGTTCCTGTTTCAGTCCTGCCCAACAGCACATGTTTTAAAGTCGGCGATGCGGAGTTCTACGCCTAGCCTAGCCTAGCCTTTTCCCCCACCTCTGCAGCATGTCAGTCCCACATGTGCATCACGTGATCGGCGTGTTCATCTGAGCTCGCTTACGCGCCCACAGCTTAGCTCACTCGTCGTTCCACACTCCTCCCTCTCACCATCATCTCTCTTTTGGCGAGCGCCGTGGATAGCACGCACTCGCCTTGTTCTTTTCACCCACCCGATCCCTCCCTTGCGTTCCGCCTGTATGTCCCGCTCTCTTCTGCGCTCGACCGGCCCCTACGGCGGGCTGGGAGCCTTTGAGCCAGCAGACTTCGTCGCTGACCCGCAATCCATGCCTATGCCCATCTCTGTGTTTCTCTCGGCCGCGTAAGTGTGAGCTGGGATGTGAAATTATTTTTTATTTTTTTTTTTTGGATTGGCCAGACTTTGACGGGACGGAAAGAAAGAGTGAGGGCAACGAGCTAAATGAGCGGATTTGATGAGAGAGTAAAGAGGGAAAAGATCCGCACAACACGACGATAGCCAAACGTAACCGATAAGGTGGGAGAGAGAACGAACGAAAGAAAGAAAGAAAAGCCACAACGAGCCGTGGCATGGAGTGACGAGTAGCTCGAGACTAGACAGTACAGACAGAACGGAGCAGCAAGGACGATAACCTCCTGTTCCCGAGAGAGAACAGCCACACTAGCGTCGACAGAATTCATCATCAAGCCGCTGCATCAAAGCGCTGGTCGCTGCTCCATCTCCGGAGCCAAATCCTCCGGATCCATCGTCTGCATGATCGTATCCTTAATCCCCGGGAAAACCGTCCTAAACGCATCCACGCCAAAAATCATATCCAGATGCTCATACCCCTGCAACTCCACCGTATGAACCAACTCCACATTCCTCTCATACCTCTGAATGCGCTGTACCAACGGCTTACCCAACACCAAATAATCGATATCCCCATAGAACAACGAGTGCGGTGGGAACGACCTTGGGAACCACGGCTCTTGGATGCGAGGGTCGAAAATGCAACCTCTGTGCGAGAAGCCTGACATGTACCAGTAGAGCAGTTCGGAGGAGGTGGGCACGGGGACGGTGCGGAAGATCTTTGGCTTTTGGCGGTTGACCCAGTTGTGGTCGTGGAAGCCAAAGAGGAACGAAAAGATGACGTAGGCTATGTGGCCGAACCAGAAGGTGGGGAGGAATTCTTGCGCTATGCCGATAGCAGGCATAAACTCCCGCACGCCGAAGACGAGGCCCCACCACTTGCGCGATCGGAACTGGCGCAGCAGCGAGAAGGGGAACTTGCGCAACACGGACCCGGCATACACCGACGGCCCGAGAGCAACAAAGCAGCTAAGCTTGTCACCAATCTCGGGACAAATCCCGGGACTAAGCGCAAGATACATCGATCCCGAGCCCTGAGAGTGACCCACATACGCCAGCTGAGCCCGCCCCGTAGCAGCCGTAATGTAGTCGACCACGTCTCGAAGATCAAACGCAAGCTCCTTGAGCCCCCACGCCCAAAAGCGAGGGTCCGAGCGCGAGTATTCCATGTGACCCGCCTTAAAGTTGGACCTGATATTGGTGATCCACACGTCAAAGCCCTGGTCTACGAGCCAAAACGCCATCGAGCGTTCTTCGTTTACCACAAAGTGCGACGAGTTGCACAGAATCCCATGTTGCAGCACCACCGGATGCCCAACCGGCCCAGCCCGACGCGGGTCCGAAATCCGATGCGCTTTAAGAATCCACCCTCCTTCCGTGACGATCTCGTGTTCATCACACTGATAACCCCAAAACTCGGCGTAGTACGCTGGCCTTCCCGACCCCCGCTCACCCGTAATCCTCCGCTCGTACTCCCTATCTGTCTTAACCTTAGCTGGCGACTTCTTGAACGGGTTAAAGTACGAAAAGTACGCTGCCAACAGCACCGTACCCAGCGCCGTAGTGCTAACAACGAACGACAACATCTGCCGAACATTAAGTCGCAACCGTTGCAACATACCATAATTGCCATAGTCTGCCACGACATGGTCGAAAAACGGCATCTCCAGAGGCGCCTCCGCTTGGTAGTTCGGAAAAGTCGGATCAAAAAATGGCCTCTCATCCCGATGAGGATATCCTCCACTCGCCCCCGGATCCCCCATCACCTCCACCCGAGCAGGCCGCTCCGGCTCCACCTCCCTCCCGTCAAATTCGTCGGACGCATCCTCAAACGGACCGTCGTCTGCATCAGAACGACGTGGCACACGTGCGCCTGCTCCTGCATCGTCCTGTCGACGAATATCCTCTTCGAACGGGTTGTTGTTGTTCCTCGTCTGCGACACACCATCCCTACTGGCAGTGTCAGACGCGCGCCTGCGCCTGCTGTAGTCGATAAACCCAGATGCCATGCTGTTTGGCCGTCTGCTATTATGTCCAGATGGCGCAGCGTACTCTGCGCAAGATCGCCAGAGAAAAAAAAAAGGGGGGGTGAAGGATTTGTAGTGCAAGAGACTATCACGCCACCTTGCTGTCGATTCGAGCAGGTCCCAAGCTCGTACTCTTGCGGTGGTGGTGGTGGATGATGATGGTCAAGAGGAAAGCGCCGCGTCCAAATTGAGTCAGGCACCCATTGGCAAGAAAGCACATTCACATCAGGAGAATGGCTGCGCGCGCCAAGCAGCTACAGTAGTCGAGTTTGCAGCTGGGCCTAACTCTCTCTCTCTCTCTCTCTCTCGCCCCGCTGTGCAGGATAAAGGCACCAGAGCAAAGGCTTGATCTCGAGCCAGCGATCCGAGCCAAAGAGCGGGCATGCACCTATGGGATGCGGGGAAAATCCGCCCTCCCTCGATTCAATCCAGGGTTGAAGCAAGCCTCTTTATTTGTGCCTGATGAGCATGCATCACACCTTTGCTATTTTTTCTTTTCTTTTCTGTCCCAGTCTAACCGAGCTCACCAAGCCGCCAAACCTCCTCGTCCAATGCTCGTCCTCTTCTCTGCACCCACCGCAACCTGTGCTCCACATTTACCTGGGGCTGCATGGACCGCGTCCCCCAGATGAGGCAGCAAGCATGGTTCAGGGCATGCGCATCACATTTGCAAGCAAGCAATTTCACGCTCTGGGAGCGGGGCTCAATCGAGCAGCAGCTGAGTTCAGGGCAAAAAACAAAAACAAAAAAGCGGCTGGTTCAAATGCGGATCAGCGCAAAGTGCTGAAAGCCTCAAGCCTCAAGCCTCAAGCCTCAAGCCTCAACAGTGATGCAGTGCGGGCTGCTGCAAAGCAGGCGGAGTTGATTTGGGATTTGGCGCTAACCGAGAAACTCGCTACGGCAGCCAGCGTCGTAGCGCACACACTCACTCCCTTTTCAGCCTCTAACTTATTTTTCCCCTTCTTCTCTTGACTAGAGCAGAGCAGAGCAGAGCAGAGCACAGCACAGCAGTAAACCTCTCCTCGCTCTCACCTTAACATATGATACCTTTACAGGCGCGCCGACTTTCCCCAGACGCTGAGCTGTGATCTCTTCCAGGAACAAATCACAACCTAACACGCCATCATGTTTCTCACCGCAAACCCCTTGAGGTTGCACTCTCTCAGTTGCGAAAACAACGGGCCTAACACAGCACAGTCTCATCCCCCGTACCACCCCTGTAGCAAAACGTATCAATCATAGGGGGCACTGCGAAGGTGCGGTGCTCGCCTGCAGCCCTTGAAAGATTTGCATCATGGACTGCGTAGTGTTACAAGTATGAGCACAGACGCATATGCTCGCCCTCACAAGCGCCACGTACATCGAGTGAGCTGCGCACTGCTCTGAGCCAGATCGCAAAGGGGCCAAAGCTTAATGACAATCCCATGCATGCCGTACCGATTTGCTCTTCTCCCAGCTTCTGTTCCCCCAACTTGCACGCCGCGGCGGCGGTTGCGCGGGAACTTGCCCAATCCTTGCCAACCCTAATCCGAGTCCTCATCGGACCCGCTTTCGTCCGATGAGCTATCCGAGTGCACCAAATCATCATGCCCTCCTACCGCCGCCCCCCCACCCCCACCCGCTGCGATCGCCTCCGGATTCCCAAACTGCTCCAACTGCTGTTGCAGCCGCGCAATCCTCTCCGCCTCCTCCCCCTCATCCAAATTCTTCTTCTTAATCCCCCCCGTACCACGCTTTCTCCCATCCAGCGGCGCCGACTTGCTATCCTTCACCACCGGCGCTGTCTTTTTCGGCCTTACCACATACTTGTACAGCTTGTACAGCGTCTTTGGCGACAGCTCGTCAATATCCAGCTCGATCTCCTCGTCATCGTTCTGGTTCGGCGGCTTGTCCTCGTTGATAATCCGGATCGCACCATCCAGCCGCTCCTCGGATAGCTCGGTGATTTTAGCCGCCAGCTCCTCCTTCTGCTCGTAGGTGACGGTACGGATATCTTCATCGCTATTATCATCCCTTCGGCTCGAAGTCGCCTTCTTGTTGCTGCTGCTCGCTGGCTTCTTCTTACCAGCCGACGGCGTCGTGGCAGACTTAGCTTTCTTGGCCGGCACATACTCGGCCGCAGCAGCGGCGGACGAAGGGCTGCTAGCAGGTTTAGCCTTGCTCTTCTTCCTATTACCTGCGCTACTTTCCGATGCCTTCCTCTTAGTCCCAGCCCCCTTGCTCTTAGTCTTTTTTGAGCCACCCGAGCTAGCATAGCTCTCCTGCAGCGATGTCAGCATAGCCTTAGTGTTAGCAATCAACCCTGCATTCTGGTTCTTGGCGCCCTCGAGCATAGCAAGCGTAGAAGAAAGCTGCGAGATCTGATCCTGAAGCGTCGCCAAAAAGTCAGGATCCACATCCTCCTCCTCCTCCTCCGCATCCTCCTCATCCTCCTCGCTCTCCCCATAGTCCGGCAACGGAGCCGGCACAGGCTTGCGTGCCATCTTCTCCTCATACACCGCCTTAAGCTGCTCGCCCATCTCGTACACATCCGACCCCGGCGGATTAAACGTAAAGCAGTTCCGAAACAGCAACTGCATATCCGCATCAAACTCCTCCGCATCTGCATACACTCCCGCTCTTATATTTTTCTGAACATCCCTCAGCGCAATCGGCCTCTTGATCATCTGAAAGTAGGCCGGAGCCCAGTCAAAGTCCATCGTGGGCTTGTCATAAAACACCCAAGCGACATTCGAGTACGTGGGCTTGAGCAAATCGTCAATGATCCTGGTGCAGAAACGCAATTCGTCCTGGGCCACTTTTGCATAGTGAGCCTGCTCGCGCGCCGACAATCCGCCTGCCTTCTTTGCCGCCTTTCGTCGCGCCGCTTTTCGCGCATCCGAAGACGAAGCGCTCTGAGGCTCATTGGCCCACGGCAGATCCTTGGGCGGGGGAGGGTGAATCTCTCTCTTTGGTCGGCCGCCCACATCCGACGAAGAACGTCGGATGGTAGGTACGGGATTGGATGGACGACGAGCACGCGGTGTGCTCGAATCTGCCGCCTGAGCAGACGGTGCAGTGGCAGCAGGAACGTCCTTCATATACTTGTCGAACGCTGCTTCGAGCACACGAGCATTCTGCGTATAAGGACTGTCGGGCCCATTAAAAATGGCGCAGTTGTAAAAGACCTGGCGAACATCGTTCTCAAAGTCCTTCATACGCTTGTAGACATCTCTGGTGGGATCCAGACCCCACTGAGGCGCCGACTTGGCCTTCTCTCCCGGCTTCGAGTTGGGCTTGAGCACCAGCGCGGTCAGAGCGAGCTTGATATCGATGGTGCCAAAGTCCATAGGCTTGGTGACGATCTGCGGATACTGAGGAATGCCAAGAGCAACCGGATCCACAGGAGCGAGGAACGCAATGGCTTCCCGCCGACTTTTAAGCGATTTGAGCGTGCTTTGCGCAAACTTGAGCTGAGCCGGCGTCATCTCCATCGGACCGTCGTACGGCTTGACATCTTCAGCAGTGGAGGCATTATGCTGAGACACTGAGGGTGCTGCACTGTGCTGGGACTGAGCCTGGACCTCGCTAACAAGAGCGGCGGGCTGGATGCCCACGCTCGACAGAGGTTCCGCCGTAGGCGGTACCACAGGTGCATGCGACGGCTCCGGCTTGACCGATGTAGGCTGAACGCTGCTGTTGCCCGCATCGTGATTGACCTCTGCTTTAACAGCAAACCCAGAGGCATGACCGTTGACGGGTACCCCGTTAAAGTCAGCGTCAGACATGATGGCCGAAATGCGCGGAGCACGGAGATGCGACAGAGTGTTTGTGCCGAGCGTGCAGGATGTGTGTACCGAATGCGAATGCGCGCAAACTTCAACACCAGACAGGACGGACGCACGGATAGTTGCACAGCCTGTTCCGACGCGACGAAGAGCTAGGTGATGACGACAAGAGGACGATGGGGTAAGATGAAGACGGCGCTCTTCGACAAGGAGGAGGGACAGGATGATTGTCGGTTGAGAGGAAAGTGTGGATAGGTGGCGATGGACGCGATGGGACGGATGGATGGATGGGATGGATGGGATGGATGGGATGGATGGATGGATGGATTGAACGGTGCCGACGTGTCTGGCTGTGGATGCGGAAAAGACGAACTGACAAATTAGAAGGGAAGGGGCAAAGTCGCAAACGCGTCGTCTTCAAATACTTTCCAGCTCTCTCTCCCTCCCACCCTCACTCACTCTCTGGCCTACGTTTCCCGCTTTTTCCAATTTCCTCCACGCGCCGAGCGACACGCGCATCCAAGCTTCGACACGCTCACCCGCTTTCTTCTCGATCCAAGCCTATTGAGAGAACCCCCGATATCTTTTTTTCCGATTAGTAATTTTCGATTTCGCTTCTCACTCCCAGGCCTTGTCGGAGAGGGCTCAGTCGATGCGACTACAATAATTTTTTCTTTTCCGCCTTCGGGCTCGGCACCAACCTAACACGCTACCGCCTTGCTTTTTTTGCGGTGGGCTCAGTTTGTTAGGCTGGCAAAAGCATAACGGCAATGCTATTGTTTTTCCAAATCCTGGCGCTTGTCAGCCGGTTGGTGAGACGGCCCTTGTTTGCTTTGCTTTGCTGGCGCGTCGTTCCACGGCCCGGCTACTAAGTTATACAGTACCACTTTTTAGCATACACTTGTCTTGCTTCGAATGGCAGTCTTAGATGGGTGCCAGATGTTGGAATCCAGCGCAAACTTCTTCTTCACTGGTAATCGCAGTAGTTCGCCGATGCGGTCGGCTGGCTCTACAGTACATACGGTTTCGTGGTTTCGTCTTCCCCAAGTCAGGCCGTTTGGATGAATTCTTCTCCCTTTTTTTTTTTTCTCCCCTTTCCGCTTTCCAATTTGCCTTCTTTTCTAAATTTTTGCCGACCGATTGCAACGAGTTGTGCGGCTGCAAAGGCACATTCCTCCGAACACACCGAGTTTTGCTTGTTTGCTTGCTTTGTTGCTCGTCGGCCTTTTTTTTTTTTTGGATCCATCGTGACTTAATCCGAACCAGATCTCTGTTTGTCCACAACACCTTTACCGTCTTTCCTTTCCTTCACCTTCCCATCACCAGTGCAAAGCTACGCACCCTTTCGCCGCTGCTGAACCCGTCAGCAGACAGGTCTCAGTGGCTGTAACTCGCAGCACTCGGACCTGTACCAGCCGCAACTGCCATCCCATCCCCATCCATTCTTGCAACCACTTCTCTCCTCGTCTTGCGCCTGCATGAGCAGTCAAGCGCATCACCCAACTCTTTTGACATGGGCGTGAGTGCGGTCATCCGCGGAAGCTTGCACTTCCTTCTCGATCGCCACCAAAATGTGCCCGCTCCTACCAACAACATCAATGTCACGCCAGCCAATGCTCTCCAATCTCTTTTCCGTCGTCAAAGAGACGCGCCTCTTCCCATCACACCCGCAGCCATCTTTCGATCCATGCTGCAGCTGGACGACGTTCAAGCTCTTCTCTGGGCATGGACTCTCGTTGGTATTCTGCTCCTATTTGCATTTTGGACAAATCCTACCGAAGCTTCTTTCCGACCTTTTCTCACCGATCTCGTGTTTCGGGAGCGGTTGAGGCTCCTCAATGATCAGGATGCTGCAGAGTCGCCAGAGCAGAATGCAGATGTTGCGATCGATGCTTCTTCAGCAGAGCCAAGACCGGCTCGTAGATCAGATCCCAACGCTTTTTCTTCCTTGCTTTCAACCGCTTCGTATTCTTCTCCTTTTGCTCTCATCTTTGGCTCCAAAGTGGCGCTCTCGGTGCGCACCCCGCCATTTCATCGCAAGGACCTCGGATTGCTTTCGATAGTCACTATCTCCCAGAGCATGCCCATCACTAGCGCTCACGACCAGCAAAGAGCAGACCAACAAAGCGGACCTCATACTCGCAGCTCGGCTAGAGCCGATGGGTGCATCGATTGCACCTCTCTCTTCATTGGCGCATTCGGTAAATGGTGGGTGCTTGGCTTTGGGATCCCTGATCCTCCGAATGCCAGGTCGCAAACCCCTGGTGCACCATCCAAGGCTGGTCGCGAGGAACTCGAAGAAAACCTGTCCGATATGACCGACTGGGGTGTTCTCGAGATGCGCTCCGTTGATCCCGAGCCCGAGTCACGTCCCGTTCCCCCCCTCGTATCCAGCGGTGGTGTCCACGAACTATCAGTCCAGCCTCAGTCCCGGCGTATAACTGGCGTGCATCCATCCTCTCAATCCGTATCGCCAACCCCTTCCCCGACCAAAGATCGTGCTCCGGATGCGGAGAGCGAAGACTACCTCAGCATCACCGCCTTGCTATCTCGATCTCAAAGCGACGTTGCCGATCTCCAAGAACAACTCGCTCAAGTCAAAACCGCCTCGACCCGCGTCTGCGCAGCGCTCGAGGCCGATCTCGAAGAAGTGCGTGCAAAGAAAAAGGACGAGGAAAGGCTCCGGTCCGATATCAAATCCAGAACAAAAGCATTGGATGACAGCAAAAGACAGGTCGAAAGCAGTCGACGCGAAGCCGAAAGGAGGTTGAAAGCCGTCAACGCCACGCGCGCTCTCAAACAGGCCAACATTCAGCAGAGAAAGGATCAGATCGAGATGCTAACCAAACGCAAAGCCGCCATCATTACAAAAAAGCGTGCCAGCGCAGAAAAGCGTCACCAGCGATCCAAAGAGCTCGAGGTGCTCATCAGCCAAGCTAGGGAGAAGGCCGACAAGCTACGCGGAGAAGTGGATGGGCTGCAGAAGCAGGTTGTGGATGCACAGGATCTGTTGCAGCTCGAAAAGATGATTGCGAGGAATGCACAGGATACTGACGCTGCGCGCGATCGTGGTCGGATCGACCAGCATCCTTACATGTGGAATCTTGCGATGGATGCGAGCCAGGGAAACGGGCATGAGGCCATGTACGCGCATCTAGCTGCAACCCCGGATCCATTGGTGGATTCTCTCGCCCGCATGGAAGAGCGCGCTCTAGCCGTCCAGCGCTTCACCCCAACCCCCTTCGACAACTCTTCAGCCTTATCGATCAACAACACGCTGCCAAACATGCATACTGACAGTTATGCCGATCTCGGCACCAGCGTGCTGCGCAACGCCTTCCGCCGTGCCAACGCTGCAGCAGTCGGCGTACTCGCCGACGCACGCTCAATCCCACCTTCCACCTCGCCAACACATCCCAACCCTTCTCTGCAGAACACGTCCAACTTCGAAGCGATCAAGCAAGCCTTCCAGCCAACCATCGCGAGCGACGAAGAAGGCCGACGTTCCTGGTCCGCCTTCGATGTCTGGCAATCCGACCTTCGCAGCGGTCAACGCCAACGAATGCAGTACGCAGCCTCGAGCGGTGGCAATGCTAGCGCCGATTCTCTACCCCATTTCAGCGCTGGTAGCGCCTTTTTGCCTCTCGACCGAAGCAACAGCGCTGACGCTGACGCTGATGTAGACCAATCACGCAACATGTTTAAGGTCAAGAGAGCTTTCCGTTGGCCTTTCCGTCCCAGCCAAGTGCAGGAGGATCTAGTCTAGCTCGTTCGTCCCACTGCCTCTGCCTCTGCCTCGGCCCACCTAGATGCGCTATGACGTCTGGATTTTTGACCCCCCCGACCCACAAGTCCCCCGTCTTGTACTGTTCTGAAGCAAACGCTTGCGCCCAAAATGGAATTCCACTCACAAACTCACTCACTCACTCATATATCATCTGTGCTAGTGCATCAGAGCCATCGTCCGCCAAATGGACTTGAACAAGAAGCCTCATTTGCAGTAACCCCCAGCCCAACCCCACCAGCCATTAAGTTACTAACATGTCCTTCACCTTCGATCCATGAGTGCTTCAAACAATCATGTCAAGTTTTGAATAACACAAGCGAAACGTCATAGGAGTCATTTCGCAACATGTTCACTTTGACAGAGATTGTTCGAAAATAGCACGCACCTCGAAACACCGCACTGTGGAAGTGAGCTTCAGTGACGGTTGGAAAACATTTGCTCCAGATGAAGAGCTCCGCCAAGACCGCACAGCTTCCTCTTCGCTGCAACCCTGTCCTGCAGCATGCTCCTCCATCCTTGTTTCAACCGAACCCTGACCTCTCTCAACCGTGCGGTTTCCATCGCCATGACTGTTCATACACTTTCTGGCTTCTGTCACCTTCGATTGATGTAAGGCAGATTACCAGTTCAGTAACACGAAATCGGCACAGATTGTTAATCGCTCTGCCGCATGGCCCATAAACTTGTGGAGAAGTTGTACTGCTGACCCGGTAATGGCCCACTCACATTGATGCATTCAGCTCCCTGACTCCACCTGGATATCAATCAACATAACGTGTTTGGCCCATTTGTGGGACAGGTAATGGTGTTGGAAAACAGTCTTCCTTCACCTCAGTGATACTCCCTGCTCTGCCAGTCCAGGAGCTCTATCACAACCACATGCACTTATCTCCTGTATTTTCCCACATGGAGAAACCTGCAGTTTTCTGTCAGCAATATTTGCCAATGTCAGTATTGGCTACTCTTGGTGGCTGCCACCATGCCCATTCCAACACCATGCTCAAGTCTTCGGGATGACTCTTCCAAGCATGGCACCATACATAGTGACAAGTCCTTTTACCTTGCAATGGGTACCTGATGATGGAACATATATATATCAAAGCACACTCTCTTTCAGTTCCAGTCTCATGGTTATACAACCACCCCACAGTCCTTCCACATGTTTATCTTCTGTTCTTGCCTTGTATCTTAGCATCTCCCTACATCATCACCATGTACACAATGTAGGCAAGGCATTCACTATATATGGATCACCCTTACAGCGATTCCACAATCTTTTACTCAATTGAAAACTTTCTTTACTTTACCATACCTCTTCATCATCTGTCTGCCTTATTCCTTCTGCCATCCAGGCAAGTGTTGTACCACCATTCGTGGTTCCCCCCTCAGCCCTCTGCAAGTCCTTTATCATCATACTCAGGTGGTTATGGAATGTATCTAAGCTGAAATATCCTCAGACTGAGCTCTACATGCAATTCCACCATTGGGAAGACTTTAGCAAGCTAGCTACTTGCTTCAGATCTCTTGGCAGATACTGGACACTTTTCACCTGGCAATTCTCCACCTTCAGTAGCTCCTTGGTGGTGGTCAATTTCCAATAAATGGAAGGTGGAATGTCAAATAGCTTCTTATTGGGCAATGGTGTGCAATTGTTAGTTGTGCACACCCACCAGTTGATGTACAACACCAGTCAGTTGACTGTGAGATCAACCATGTATGATGCCTAAGTTGCAATCTTGAGCAACACATTGTAAATCCTAAGATATCCAACTGAGAGTCTGAGTTAGGATACCACAAGACCAATCAGCTGGTGATCAACACCAGTGGTGAATTGTGCAGAGGCTGGAAGCAGAAGGGAAAAGTTACCACAAATACACAAACCAATCAGTTGGTATGTCCAATTGTTGGTGAGTATTCAGGGTACATGAGCAAGATGAAGATTTGATAGTATTTCAATGACAGGTGTGATTGGTATGCACATTATATATATGTGTTGAGGGGGCATGGAGACTTGGTGCAACAGTCAGTGTAGCCTTTGCTGCATTGGTCAATGTATCCACTGTTGAATGTCTGTATCCCTACAGTGGAATGTACTGTTGCCCAATGTATGTCTCCATTCAACCAATCACATACCCATCCTGCAGTGTGTCACATCAGAGTGTGTATATATCATGGAATTTATTTTTTTTTTGCACTTGATGTTGAATCAAGTGCTCCCATTGGATGGGTCAGGAGATCCTTCAGTTGGCTCCAGACCAACAAGTTGGTTGTGCATATGGTGGTAGTTGAATAATATCACATGTCTTGCATGTGGGTTGGAAGTGGGGATTCTCCAGTGGTCATGTGGAATCGACAGTTGGTGTGATGATCTGCCAGAGGAACACATAAATAACTGGTTGGTTTGAGGACCAACTGATTGGTGTATGCCTCTCATGGTGGAGCACCTGAGTATGAGATGAACTGTCAACCTACTGCATACTCCAACAGTCCCCCACATCGAGTACTCACACCACATGCAGCACACACAAGGAATCGAAAAAGGAGTGTTCATTACCTGAGGGTAAACATCTAAATGGAGGGACCAGGTTGCTTGGCATCCTTGGTTTGTTTGTTGCACCTGATCTCGCTGACAAGGTCTTGGGTGTGCTTCACCAGCTGGATAATGTTGGTTGGCTGGTACTCTGCTGGATCAGGTCATGGCAGAGTGCATAGGCAGGTGTGGATGGTGGCAGCACCTGCCCTCACAATCTCATCAACTGTGTCTGCCAGGTCATTGGCCACCATGGCATGCTGGCTTCATTTGTCCAGGGTATCCAAGCCTGCAACATGTCTTTGTCATGATGATGCAGAGGTTGCTGGACCCCTTGGATGGCTTGTGCCACTTGCCCTGCTTCATGAAACCTACACCAAAGGTGCAGATCTTGCTGTGGGCCTGGCAGGTCCCACAGCCAGGGTCAACAACCACAAAGTTGGGGTGGATGTCTTCCCTGACATCAGGAAAGTGCATTATATGGTAATGCACCTCACCAACAGGGACGATGAAGCACCATTGCACCTGCAATGGCTTCATTTCATCCATAGGACCAGACCAGGCATGGTCTTGGTCCAATGGCCATCATGTGCAACCACTGCTGGGCTGGACATCTGAGAGAGTTTTTGGTATGCTTCTTACATACATAGCTCAAGCTCAGCAAATGGATCTTACACGACTCCAATGCATGCATGCATAAGCGAATAGTGTCTCCTGAGTTCGAGATACATAACACACAATTTACATTAGTGGAGTCATGTATGTAGGGTTGACAAATCCAGGAGCACACAGTTGGACGAAATGGCATGTAATCGTAAGGAATGTAACATGTTTGTATATACCTGATTACCAATCATGAGTGGTATGTGCAAGTATAGTCTATGGTGAGCAAGCAAAAGGTGTGTCCATCGCACTTGACAGTCTGGCAGTAGTACTACCATCATACATCCTGTACCCTGCACTCTCCTCCAACCTTATTTATTGTTTATCCGGTGCATCCGTTGGCAACTGGAGCCCTCTGACATGATCATGCAGGTCGAAACCTTCGAAACATCAGCTCAGGATGCCATTCTAGAAGCTGCCATATTCATTACTGCTATGCAATGGAGGCCAGCAACCAATTTGCAGCCTCATGCATATGCGACCATCATGGCTCAACTCGATGAGACACACTTCCACACTGACACAGGCTTCACAGTCAAGCAATTCGAAGCAATACATCAGGCATTGAAGCTTCCCAACCCAGTGCAAATGCATGTGCAAGACTGTGTTGACTCGAAGACTGCCTTATTTATGCTGTGCACTTGGCTCCGAAACCGCTCACAACGCTCACTCAAGGGCCAGTATGGGTGGTCACACAGCAGGATCAGCCATACAGTGCGCTTCTTGAGCGATTGGATATACAGGCGCTGGGGTCACCTCCTCAATGTTCAGAGTCCAAGACACAGGCTGGTATCCCCTCACAAGCTGGAATACTATGCTGCAGCTGTGGAGCGGTTGATCTCACTCCCACAGATATGGGGTGCAATTGATGGTACTGTATGCCCAATTGCAAGGCCAAAGACTCAAGAAGACCTTGTATATAATGGACACAAGCATACACATGCTCTCAAGTATCAATTCATTTTGGTTCCTGATGGTATGATCTTCTGCTCAGTTCCATTTGCTGGCCAGTGGCACAATTCGCACATTGTAGCTGAGATGAAGCTTGTGGAATGGGCCAAACAGCATGCAAGGAACGAGGCAGGGGAGCACCTGTACCTGTACAGTGATCAAGCATATGGTGTATCATGTGCAATTCTCACCAAGTTTCAAGGAAACATGATATCCTCACATCAAGAGAATTACAACTTCCTCATGAACAAATTTCATGTGCAGGTGGAGTGGACACTCGGCCTTATACCAGCTCAATGGCCAAGGTTCAGCATCAAACAGCAGCAGAAGACAGGCATGGCACCAATCAGACAGGACTGGATGGTTGGAGTACTCTTGTACAATGCTAAGACTTGTTTAACAGGTAATCAGATTAGTATATGTATGCAATGCAACCCACCCACCCTCGAGGAGTACTTCTCCAGCATTCAGGTGAGGAGGACATGGGTTACACCTGATCCAAGTCTTGGTGAAAGTGGAATCAATTCACAAGCATCTGCAGATGGCAAAGAGGAAACAATGGTGGAACATGTTCTTTGATTGCTATGTATATACATCTTGATAAGAAAAAGTAATGCTAATGAAAACCTCCAAAAGTACTTGTGCAAGACTGTGAGCGAGTGCAAGCACTTCATTGTGGTCATGTAGGAGTACTGACATCAGAGAGAATGGAAGTACTGCGATAGCGCTGAGCTTGAGTGGGGTATGCACACCAAGGCAAACATTTCATCTCACAGATGCTGACAAACCTACAATTGCATGATCATGACAAGCACTACTAACACCAGCTAACCATCCGAGAATCACTCATATCAGCCATCAGGGATGATCTACAGCCTGAATAGCCGATAATTGTGTCATGTGGAATTTCAAAAATTTTCATCCACAGTCTGTGATCCGAGTCTTGTTAACAAAGCATGTGATCCATCTCACTACCTTCCAAACCACCACCACCACCACCAACCATACACAGCTCAGCTACAAGCTGTGTATGCTGTTTCGATCTCTACCAAAAACTATCTCTGGGATGTCAGCAGCTGCAGCGAACTTCCCTCCATCACACAGCTGAGCAGTAGCAAGTTGACTATGCCACTTGATGAGGGATAGGGCATGAGCACTGCTCATGTGAGGAGGGCGAGGAGACAGCAGGTGGTCAGGCAGACCTGCCTCATCATCAGTCTCACCAACAGCATCCTCACTGCTGGTCTCCATGCTCTCCTCATCCCAAAGGAATGTGTTGGAGAGGCTGCTGGCCTAAGTGGGTGCAGCAGGAGGAGCGCTGGCTGCAGAGGGCACAGCAGAGGGAGAACTGGCCCCATTGGGCTCAGCAGGAGAATGTGCTCAACCCTCCATTGAGGGGAGCTCAATGCCAACAGGAGGTGCAGCCGGTGCATCCTCCAGGCCCAGATCGATGGGCATGTTGGCAATGACAGAGGCCCTGGCAGAGGTGGTGGTGGCATCCATGCTGGCTGCAGAGGAGGTTGTGGTCCCACCAGTAGGGGTGGAGACCAAGGGAGAGGAGGGTGCTGGCCCAGGAGGGCTCAGTTTGCACCATATCTTGGCATTTCTTCCTCTCAATCATAAGGGTCTTTGTAGACTCTTGCCCTTTGTTGTGCACTCAGGTGAGATTAGCAGTTGGTGTTGGGGACCAACCAGTTGGTCCTGCTACATGGCTGTGGGCCTTGTGTGATTGTGATCTCTTAGCTTTGTACTTCTTTTCAGATGTGATGTGTGTGCAGTGCGATATTGATGGGATGTTTTGAAGTTTGGGATGCATGTCTTGATTATTCGGTGATTTTTGAGATCAATCGGTTGGTCTGTCATTTTGCAATGAAGTTTTGATGTGTCCAATATCTTGTTTTTGTCCTTTGGTGGGTATCGCGATTTTTTTTTTTTTGGTGGTTTTCTGGATGTGTTGATTGGTGCAAAGATCAATTGGTTGATCCTTTTTCTTGTTCTTTGGGAAGAAACTTGCAGTTCAGAATTGTATTCATTGGGTCTTGAGGGTTATGCTGTGATCTTGAGGCTAGCCACCTGTTTCTTGAGGTTAGTCAATTGGTGTTGATGATTTGTCAGTTGATGGGGGAGCACTTGTAGTGCTTCTCGATTTGCTTGCACTTTGCCTTTCTCAAGTGCCTTGGTTAGCATGTCTGCAAGTTGGCAGTTCATAGAGATCGATCAAATGATGTGTATGCCATTTGCTTGGTACTCCCTCATGATGTGATACTTGAGGCAGAAGTGCTTGGTCCTGTTGTGGAACTTGGGTTCCTTCATGAGTTTGATGGCTGCACAGTTGTCAACCATGAGCTCAGTTGGTTGGTCAACTTTGAGGCTGAGTTTGGCCACCAACCATCAAGTCCAGATAACCTCCTTTGCAGCTTCAGCCATTGCAATGTACTCAGTGTACATGGTTGAGTCAGTGACAATCGACTGGAGTTTTGAGACCCAACTGTACAGCATGGACTGTACAATGTTGATGATTCCTGATGTGGATTGTGATGTTGATGTGTCCCCTGCATGATCTGCATCAGTGAATGTCTGGAATAATCTGCCAAAGTTGAGCTCCATCAGTGGAGTTGAGGATGCATTGGGGGAGCGATAAACCAACCTGTGGGTGTCAGTACCCTTCAGGTAATGCAGAAGATGCTTCACCTGAACCATCATGTTGGCATGGGGTTTTGCTAACTCACAGCTGAGTTTCTGGACAGCAAAACTGATATCAGGATGTGTGCATGTTGTGATATAAAGAATTTGACCAACAATGCTGCAATATGTGGAATGCTCCATCGGTAGGAGTGGCTCACCAGCAGAGAGATCAGTGCTTGGGTTGAGAGGGGTATGGATGATGTTTGCCAAATCAAGCCCATAAGTGAGGAGCAACCGCTGAATGTAGCTAGCTTGGCTCAAATGAATGACACCAGGCGATTGGTGAACCTGGATACTGAGAATGTAATCGAGAGGCTCACCACCAGTCATCTTGAAGTGCTGACAAAGTTGTGCCATGATGGAATTGGTGGATCTCTTGTTGTGAGCAAAAATGAGGATGTCATCCATGTAAAGTGTGAGGACCAGCAGGAAATCTTGCCCATCAACTGATTGATGTTGGAAATAAAGGGCAGAGTCATGACTGCTCCACTTGAACCCTATGGAATGGAGGGTGGAGTCTGCCTTGTGGTACCAAGTCCAGCCAGCTTGCTTGAGGCTGTAAAGGGACTTGTTGAGCTTGCAGATCAATCATTTGTTGCCAACATCATCACTTGGTGGCATTGGGCATGGTTGCATATAGAGGTCCTTGTCAAACTCTCTGTTGAGATAAGCTGTTGCAACATCCATTTGGTAGATGTTCCATCCAACATAAAGACTAAGGAACATAAGCAACTGAAGGGTTGCCATTTTTATGACTGGTGTGAAGGTTTCATCATAGTCAATACCATGCTTCTGAGCAAAACCTTGTGCTACCAGGTGAGCCTTATATTTGTCAATGGAACTGTCTCCTTTGCATTTGATCTTGAAGACCCATCAACTACCAATGATATTCATGCCTGGAGGTGGCTCAACCAATGTCCAGGTGTTATTGTCCTTGTGAGAAAGGAGCTCTTTGTTGATGGCTTGCTTCCAAAGGTGCCAATCAGCACATTTTGCTGCCTGGTTGATAGTGTGCAGTTCATCATCAAGTAGGCCCACTGGATTGTTGATGTCAACATCAACTGGTGGGTCTTCACATGCAGTGATGAAGTCAACTGCAGCACATGCTTGTGGGTGCAGCAAACCAGGGGGCTCTATGGGCAGCATGGTGAGTCCAGCCACTTGTTCCTCAGGTGTGAGGTAAGGCCAAGCATCGAAGTTTGGCCCCTCAGCAGTGGTGTCATTGAGATGCAGCACTGCATCTGCTGCACCAACCATCTCGTGCACAGGGCTTGTGGGGGGAGTAAATGGCACATTGATGGATGGTGACTCCTGTCAGCGATCATGCACCAGACACATGAAATCAAAGTTAACTCGAGGTAAACATCAATTTCATTTGAGTTTGAGGTTAACAGCCAGTAAATGTCGATTTCACTTGAGATCGACATTAACTGCATCTTACACTCGATGTCGACTGACCACCATTGCCACTCCATTCAGAGGTAATGTAGCACATTCTTGGTAGCCAGGTGTGTGTCCTACACTTGACAGGAGTGGGCTAACTGTCCTTGTGTAGGTATGCAGTGCAGATGAACTGCACTGCCATCATTGGGGATGATGCTCGAGGCTGTATGATGCCAATAGTCAGTGTCATCATATAGTAATGGTACTGGTGGAGGTTCCAGGACTGCGGTGTAGGTTCCACCTGCACAGGTGAGGCCTGTGGCACCAGTGGTGGTTCTGACTGCTGTCTATATGTTCTCCAACTCGACCAGAGGCACACTGAGTAGTAGCAATGCCTAAGATTGCTACTCTACAAGACAATGAGTGTGAGTATAGAGATACTAACTGTACTGACAAGTTAATGAATGATAGAGTGGATGAGGGCCCACCTCTCCACTCATACAGGGAATGTGTATATATATCTGCCTGTGTGTATGTTGGCAGCAGTTGCTCCAGAGCATCCCACCACCAGCATCAGGCCAGTGTCAGGGCCTGCCCTACTGTCCTAGAGACTCATCACTGGCCTCCAACCAATACCTCTTCGCTGGCTCCACAGCCTCAAGCCAGTGTTGGGCTCTCCTTCCCTTCCTGCAGGTCCCCCTATCTTCGCAGGGGCCCCTGTGCCTCACCCAGCCATTACTGGTTGGCCCAGGGTCATTGACAGCATCCTCCAGGTGCTGCCAACATCATCGCTGATCACCCTGACCCATTTGGGGATGGTGTCATCATAGTCATTGCTTGTCGTTTTTGTTCCACAGCATCATACAGCCCTGTAGGCGAAATCGATGATAAGGCCTGCTTAACATCGATTTCATCTGAGATTGACCATAAGATGCATTTAACATCGATCTCAATTTGAGTTCGATTTTATGTCCTGTGACAACTCCCATGTGTCAAATTCAGGAAAATCAGGCAAATCTCTAAATCCTGCAGTAAATGGAAAAGATCCTTCATCAAATGTTGTGTGCATTGTGGTAAGGTATTTACCAATCATGGGATCATAAAGCTTGAACACTTTGGTACCTGCTGCAACACCAAGGTAAACACAAGGCACAGCTCTCTGGTCGAGCTTGTTGCAGTGTTCAGTGGAGATATGTGCAAAGGCAGCACACCTGAACATTTTGATCATTGATAAGTCGATTGGTCTGTGATGCAGCAACTGGTATGGTGTTTCCATCCCAATTCCTTTCATTGGCAGCTGATTGTTGAGGTACACTGCATGGAGCAGTGCATCACCCCACATGGTGTTTGGAGCCTTCAACTGGATCATGATGCAATGGACAATGTTGAAGAGCATCTGATTAATGCACTCTGCAACACCATTCTGTTCCAGAGTGTATGGAGCAGTGTGCTCATGGATGATACCATTGTCCTTGAGGAAGGTGGTGAGTTTGTGACTGATGTACTCACCACCATTGTCTGATCTCAAGCACTTCATTGTTTGATCCATCTGCTTCTCCATGGTGGTCTTATACTCCTGAAGGTAGTTGTAGACCTTGCTCTTCTGGGACAGAAGGTAAACCATGGTATAATGAGTGTAGTCATCGATAAATGTTACTGCATAGCAGTATCTCTGGGAAGTCTCATCAGGCATCAGGCCCACCACATTGGTGTGGATGAGCTCCAGGGGTTTTGTAGCACCAGTCAATTGATGCTTGAACACCTGCTTGTGGGATTTACCCAACTGGCAAGTTTCACACTTCATTGATGATTTGTGAACATCAATCACAGCATCTGGGACTGCTTTGGCAATTTCCTCTAATAGCTGTTGGCCCAGATGGCCTAGCTGTATGTGCCAGTTCACCTGGCTGGCACTGTGGTCTGCAGCAATGCCTGTGAAGTCAATTCCAACTTGGTCAATGTACATCAATGGACCTATGTGGACACCTCAGCAGGTAACCTGACCATCAGCCATCTGGGCAACAGTCTTGTTCTCCTTGATAATGATATTCACCTTCTTGCACATCAATCCAGTGGACAGGAGATTTATGCCAAATGATGGGATGTATGCAACATTTGAGAGGGTCACCTGATTGGTTTTCCCATTCCCAATGTTGACAACCATAGGCACCATACCAAGTCCTTTGATCTTGACTGGTACTTTGTTTGCAACCCAAATGGGGGCCATTGAGACACCCATGCAAAGCTCTGTGAAGAGAGCCTTGTTGCAGCAGATGTGGCAACTGGCACCTGAGTCCATCAGCCACATAGAATTGTGGAGGGGTGCAGATTTGCTGGTGGAATACACACTCAATTCCTTGGAGTTTGGAACTTGGCATTTGGGATTTGAGGTTTGATGGTTGGTACTGTTACCAACCAATTGACATTTCAGTTTTGGGCACTTGTTTGTGTAATGACCCTTTTCTTGACAGTTGAAGCAGGTAATTTGTTCGATGGGGGTTCCACTCTTGGATACTTTTGTCCCCTGGTTGGTGTTCTGCTTCCTGTGGCTGGTTTCCTGCCCTGCAAAGTAGGCTGACACATTCTGCCTGGTTCACTGGTGCAAGCTGTGGGAGTTGAGTCCCAATCACAATTCTTCACTGCATATCCATGTGATGATGGAGTTGAACTCCACCTTCTTGTCAATGATCTCTTGTTTGACTGTGTATCGTTCAGTCATATCACTGATGTGATGAATGACCATTCAGTTGGTCTCTTGCCTTGTACAGTAGGTTTCTTGGATTTGGGAGGAGATGTTCTCATACTCCTTGCAAAGGCCTTTGATCAGGATGTTGTACTTCTTGCCAAAGGTTACAACAGTTCCTGCAAGCATCAGATGGTCCAATAACTCATTGATGCATCCAACAAATCCATCAAATGATCATCAGTCTTGGTGGAGGCTGTTGAGCTCCACTTTCATTTCTTCTAGTTGCCATTGCATAGATTTCATGAAACAGTCCTTGAGAGTCTTCCAGATCTTGTGAGCATTCTCCAGGTTGTTGATCATGTGCTTGATATTGTTCAACAAGTAGCTTCATAGCATACTGCATGTGGTAAAGTTGGCATTGAGCCAGTCCCCATAGGTGGGGTCCATTTGCAATGGTTTGGGAATCGTCCCTCTGATGATTCCATAGATCTTAGCACCTTTTTGCATCAGTATGTCGATGCATTCATCCTTCACCATTAGTTTGGGTGACTCAAGCAACCACCTCTCAGGTGTCTCTGCTTAGCAAGTTGGTGTTTGGTCCACTCCTCTGGCTCCACCCCAAGCATCGCTGGTCACAGACCCCTTTGCAGGACTGCCCTGTGCTATTCCACACATACACATTCCATTTCTCCCTCTGCAGCTCATTGAAAGGCGCTTGTAAGCCTGTATCTCACTGACCCTGACACCTGTCTCCTCACATACAACCACTCACCTCTTCTTTTCAATCGCCTAGCTTTGCAATCAAACTGTCATTCACCATGAACTGTGTGTGCTCAAGTTGCTTGATACTGCAGGACAGGAAGAGTACACTGTGCTCAGAGACCAATGGATTCGTGAAGGAGAAGGCTTCCTTCTTGTCTACTTGATCTTGGCAAGAGTGATGTTTGAGTGAGTAGAGAGGTTCTGCAGTCAGATCTCATGAGTCAAGGACCAAGAGCCACATACTGTGCCATCATGCTCATCAGCTGCAAGTTTATTGAATCGAGTGCAAAAACCTGCATCATGTCAGGGTCCTGACCCCAACCCTCCAGCAGAGCAGTTGGCCTCCCAGCCAAGATACCTCTCACCCAGAGCTGACTGCACAGAGGTGACCACTGCAGTCAATCCTGTTCCCTTAGTTAGTTACCACTTGTCACAACTGATGAGGTTCCCTACCAACCTCCATCACATGTATTACTTATCCTGCTATATAGCAACTGAGTAGTATCATGCCCTGACCCCCAATGGTATCCAACCATCATTCCTAGCATTACACCATTCCCTACATTTCCCACTGCAGATCCCTATGACCTCTCCATACCTGGCCACCTAGCTGACTGTAGCTGTAAGAATGGTACTCAGACTCTATGGTCCTGACATTACATGTGACCTCCCCTGGGATGACATCATAAGTGATCATGACCCATACTTCTCACTGAAACCCTCCTCTGGATGAGGAACACTCCCTCATCAATGAGAGCCCAACTGATGTTGGAGAGATGCTGGAGCACCCTCCACTGGTGTTGCCACCTCCAGCTGAAATGACCATGGCAGACATAGCCCAACTACAGTATGTGTCATTCAGTTTTTAAAAAATGTCAGATAGTGCAAATTTGAATCATGTTTCTTCACCACCATCATCCACAAGAATCACCATAGAGTCATCAAATCTTGCTCAAACACCACCTTGCAGGATACCATCAGAAACCCCTGGACACAAGCTACTCACTGATGCTCAGAAAACTGCATGTTTATCATTCAGAACAGCTGGATGGAAGCTCCCAAAGATTGCAAGGCATCTGGACCTCAACTATCACACTATATATCAGTTTTTCAAGTGCTATGATGCCTCTGGCAGCAAGGAGAATGCCTACCACACTCTTGGGAACCCAAAGTACAGCCCTCGAGCTATCAGGAACATGGTCAGGAGCACTCAGAAGGATGCACAGAACAGGAGGACACCACTCAGGGAGATAGGCAAGCAAAATGGGGGTATGTCAACTAGCACAGTGGGGAGACAGCTCAGGAAGGCTGGGATCAACTGTTACAAAGCCACCAGAGCTCCCCTGCTCTCCCCTGCTAACAAAGCCAAGAGACTGCAGTTTGCTATGGAGCACAGGAACTGGACACTGGAGGATTGGAAGAAGGTGCTTTGGACAGATGAATCTGCAGTGGAGAAACAGGACAGAAGGCACAGGCATTTGCTTAGGAGACCACAGGAAAAGTATCATCAGGCATGCATTCAGCTTACCACCAGGTCAGGGACAGTCAAAGTGATGGTTTGGGGTAGCTTCATGGGCTTGCAAAAAGGTCCCCTGGTCAGGATGCCAGCTGGGAGGATTGACAGCAAGGTATTCATGGATATCATGGAGCAGGAGGTCTTTTGTTGGTTCAAGGGACAGCCAGAGGATACTGTCTGGATGCAGGACAATGCTGCAATCCACAAGAGCACCTACAGTAAGCAGGGGTTTGCATTATATGACATTCAGACCATGTCATGGCCACCTCAGTCACCAGACCTCAATCCCATTGAGAATCTCTGGGCTTACCTCAAGCACAAGCTCCATCAAAGCTCCCCACACCTTTACCTGCTATCAGGAGGACCAGAAACAGTCAAAGAAGCAATCTTCCAGGCTCTCCTTGAAGCATGGAACACTATAGAGGAGGATTACCTGTCAAAGCTCCTGGAGAGCATGCCTAGGAGGATGGAGGCTGTAATTCAGGCCAAAGGTGGCCAAACAAAGTACTGATTTGTAGTACATGCACCCCAGCATCCACAGAAAGCATCCCCAAGAGCATAGCAAAGGTTGTGTTGTGAAGTTTATTTCAATGTTGATGTATGTTGACAGATATATGTGTCACAAAAAAAGCGATTTTCATTTTTTAAAAACTGAATGACATGTACTGTACTCCAGGTTCTTATCCTGGAGGTGCAACAGAGCTGAGTGTCACCTTCACCTCCACAAGACACAGGTGTTGCTCCTACCACTCCCCTGCTGGCTGCCTCTCCTATGCACCCAGTCACAGCAACCCTGCACCAGCTCCCTGGAGAGCTGAGCATCTGTGACCCCAAGCTCTGTGTAAATGCTCCAGAATGGGATGGAGCCAAGGACATGCTGGAGGATTTCCTCAACCAGTGCAAACTTAACTTCGAAGCCAACCCTCAGAAGTTCATGACAGATGCCCACTGCATCATGTTCACCATTGGCAACATGACTGGTCCCCCCTGACTGCGCATCTGCAACATCCACCAGCAGGCCATGCCTCCTGCCTGGATGGACAACTGGAGGGATTTCTATGCAGACCTCCATTGCATCTATGGTGACCTGGACCTGAGCTACACCACCCACCTCCAGCTCAACTCCCTCTGACAGTGAGGCCCTGTGATGGAGCACATGGCAGAGTTCATGTTGCTGGCCACCAAATCCAATGCTACAGACCAACAGCAGATGCTCATGCTCTTTGAGCAGAGCCTCCACCCCTGCCTGCATGACAAGCTGATGCATGTCCTGATGGACAATATGTGCAACTTCATCAATGCCACCATCCACATGGAGTGACAGATGCAGGTCATTCAAGAATCCACTGCTGCCACAGGAGGACCCACCATCTGCTCCCAAGTGTCAGCGGTCATGTGCCAGACACATGAAATCGAAGTTAACTTGAGGTAAATGTTGATTTCATTTGAGTTTGAGGTTAATGGCCAGTAAATGTCGATTTCACTTGAGATCGATGTTAACTGCACCTTATGCTCAATGTCAACTGACTGCCATTGCCACTCCATTCAGAGGTAATGTGGCATGTTCATGGTAGCCTGGTGTGTGTCCTACACTTGACAGGAGTGGGCTAACTGTCCTCATGTAGGTGTGCAGCATGGGTGAACTGCACTGCTGTTGTCAGAGATGATGCTCGAGGCTGTATGACACCATTAGTCAGTGTCATTGTGTGTGGTAATGGTACTGGTTTAGGTTCCAGGACTGCAGTGTAGGTTCTGCCTGCACAGGTGAGGCCTGTGGTGCCAGTGAAGGTTCTGACTGATGTCTTTATGTACTCCAACTCAAATGGAGGCACACTGAGTAGTAGCAATGACTATGATTGCTACTCTATGAGACAATGAGTGTGGGTGTAGTGATACTAATGTACTGACAAGTAAAATGAATGATAGAGTGGATGAGGCCCTGCCTCTCCACTCATACAGGGAATGTGTATATATGCATGTGTGTGTACTGGCAGCAGTTGCTCCAGAATGTCCTGCTGCCAGCATCAGGCCAGTGTCTGGGCCTGCCCTGCTGTCCTTGAGACTTGTGTCACTGGTGTCTAACCAGTGGCCCTTTGCTAGCTCCACAGCCTTGAGCCAGTGTCAAGCTCTTCCTCCCTTCCTGTGGGTCCCCCTATCTATGCAGGGGCCCCTGCACCTTACCCAGCCATTACTGGTTGGCCTAGGGTCATCAACAGCATCCTCCAGGTGCTGCTGACATCATCGCTGATCACCTGCAACCCATTTGGGATGGTGTCATCATAGTCATTGCTTGTCGTTTTTGTTCCACAGCATTGTACAGCCCTGTAGGCAGAATCAACAATAAGGCCTGCTTAACATCGATTTCATCTGAGATCAACTGTAAGACATGTTTAATGTCGATCTCAATTCAAGTTCGATTTTATGTCCTGTGACACTATGTCTCATGTGTGAGTGAAGCTGAGAAAGGATGTACAGAGGTGAAGAAGAGTGTTTTGATTACATGAATTGAGCATCTATTATACATTCTCCAGTGTGATCATTCTTGGCAGAACACAGAAAAGCAAGCACTACCACCATCACAAACAGCAAGCATGACAGACTTAGAGCCATGCAATGGTGAGTGTGCTACAGCAGAGGAAGAATGTGACTGTTCTAGTGCTGGTACATATGTGCACTCAGTTGAGTGGGTCCAAGCACAAAACCTTTTGCTGAGTCACATTCTCAAGCTATAAAGGTTCTGAAGTGTGCTGACACATCCTTTTTTCCTTTCCACCACCATCCATTCCAACCTCAACACCCTGTCTTTGCTGTTATGTTACATCCATTCCATAGCAGCCCTTATGGTCGCTCATGCAGCCCAACATTGTGTTGACCTCCAGCCCCTCCTAGCATGCTTGCAGTGGTACTTTGCCTCCATTCCAACCTCAACACCCCTTCTTTGCCATTACATTACATCCATAGCAGCCCTTATGATTGCTCATGCAGCCCAACATCATGTTGACCTCCAGCCCCTCCTAGCATGCTTGCAGCAGTACTTTGCAACAATGTTGTGCCTCAGGCCTCCACACATCATTGTCACCATCATCATTCCCATTGTATGACCATGAAGTGTGCTGTCACTGCTGCATTGGCTGCCTTTGTCCTTGCAGAGGTTGTCTCTGCCAATGCTCCCCATCCCCAGTTCACTTCTCATCTCAGGCATAGGGCTGAAACACCTTCCTTGCTGGTCTGACACTTTACTTTCTCTGTTTTATGACTTTACAGGATTTATGAGGACTTGTCATCACCCAGAGTGGTGCCCAGGTGAAGTAGGGCCTCCCTTCCCCTTAGCCAAGGTAAGTTCCTCTTCAGCATTCTTTTTCTTTGTCATTGCACTCAACTGTGACTCTTACTGACCTCCCATTGCCTCCATCTCTGCACCTTCCCATTGTTATCACCACATCACCACTATAAACACATGCAATCACACTGATGTTCATCCTCCTTCCTGCTGCTCATGATGTATTCATGCACTCAGACTTCTTGTGATCATGACTTAGTGGAATGCAACAATCACAGTGAGTGTCTTTCAGCAGCAAGCACAAGCAAATCATGACCTCCATGCAATTGACTGACACTGTGCTCTATCTCTTTCTCTTTCTCCTTTTTCTCTTTCTCACTCTTGACACCATCAACACCACCACTGCCACCACCCTCTCGATCTCTCGCTTGGTCTCTCGCTTGCTCTCTGACTCTCTCACATGCTCTCTCCACTGTCAACACTGCTGCTGCTGCCCTCTCAGTCTCTTGCTCTCTCTCTCTCTCTCTCTGTTGCATGCTCTCTCTCTCTCCACCATCAACACCACTGCCACCACCCTCTCAGTATCTCACTTGCTCTCTCTCTCTGTCACATGCTCTCTCTCTATACACCATCAACACTGCTGCTGCCACCCTCAGTCTCTCTTTCAGTCACTGGCTCTCTGACTCTCATGGTCTCTCTCTCTGCTGCCACTGCTGTTGACACCACCACTGCTGCCCTTGGTCTCTCTGACTCTCTTGCTCTCTGACTCTCTTGCTCTCTGACTCTCTCGCAGTCTCTCTCTCCAACATCAACACTGCTGCCACCGCTGCTCTGTCTCTCTTTGATTCTACCACCATTTTCTCTCTCACACAACACCATCAACACCACTCTCACACAACACATTCTACATGATGTCTCTCCCTATCTCTCCCTCCAAATGGCACTGCAAGCGCTGCAGAAAGCATCTCGATGTGCACACCACCATTTGAGGCATGCTAAGCCATGGTTATGCATGGTTCTGCTCACACCATTGCATGCATGATCATATGGATGTGATCTGATTCTCAGTAAGTACATTGTCTAACCCTTTGAATGTTGCAAACAGCTTACTGACCATACTGATACCATTGCTAGCTCGAGTTCTACATTTGCTCTGTTGTGACCCAATCTGTACTTAGCACCCTGCTCCTGATGAATCTGTTCCATGTATACTCTTTCTCTCATGTGAGTGTGTGCTTGTGTGTACTCCATGTCTTACTCAGGCTGACAAACTGTCTTTGCATGTCTCACTCAGGCCAACAAACTGTATATACATGTCTTACTCAGGCTGACAAAATGTATTTCTATTCCTAACACAGGCAGTTGGTCTGTGATAGCATGCCTGAGACCCGCCGTTCGCCTGTACATGTCAGGCAGACGACCTGTAAGCGTCTTGGGCTCAGGGCCTGCCTGAGGTTTGAGGCACATGACCGGCCTGACACCCTGCCTGACGCATACAGAATCGAACTTTTTACGATGTGAATCATACCTTTACGTAGCCATGAAGCAGAGCTTTCTATTGATGTAAGGAAGAACATGAGTTGATAACGTAATTCCTGTAGTACTACAGGCGTTCGCGTACTACAGTAATTACGTTAACGTAAGGCGTGGTTGACGCCAGCCCCACCCGCTCGGCGATGCGGCTGAGCTGGCTGTCTCGAGGCTAGGCTAGTAAGCTCCCCCTTCGCGGTCACGGTCTCGGTCTGCGCCTCGTCGTGCCCCCGAGCCTCTTCCGCCGCCTCTTGCCCTGTGTCCCGAGGGGGGAGCAGAACGCGATCCTTGTGCCTCATCGTCACCTTCCGGCTGCGCATGTTTCTTGCCTCTGCTGCCGCTCAAGCCAGGAATGGAAGTGTGAACTGGCCGGTTTAGGGTTGAAGACGAACCAGCGCCTTGGGGAAGCAAGTGGTTCCGACCGACGCCTTGCAAAGCGAGCGTAACCCATTCAAATTCCTTGGTGATCGGATCCGCTCGTGCCGATGTGCATTCCGTCTTGAGCATCTTCCAGTTTCGCTGGAGAACGTCGTCGTCGAAAGCGAACAGCAGGTTGAGAGCCTTGCGCGCATCCTCGCGCAGGTGCGCGATGACATGCAAAACATTGGCGCTAGTGCCACCGACAACCATGTTATAACAATTGTTCGGACGTAGCTGACGCTGGTCGCAATCGTCTGACACAGTTGCTCCCTGTGCCTTGCGCACATCATAGCTTTCGAACCCTGGCGCCACAGGCACTGCCCCCGTTGCCTCCTCCATGGCCACGTCGATCGTGTCTGGCGAGGTTGGGTCCACTTGCATCCCCTCGCCGAATGTGTCCGGTGTGGCCTTGCTTTTCTTGGGCTTGTAAAGCGGTCTCGTTTCGGTAAAGGTGCGGTGACATACGCCACTGACTCCACGTAGATCAAAAAAGATTTCAAGACAGTCGTCCAGCAGACGCGGCCACGGTTGTTGGATTGATGCGCCTGCGCCTGCCCCGGTGGCGGTCGGGTCAGCGGGCGAGGGCGAGTGCGAGGGCGAGTGCGAGTGCGAGAGATTCGCATACCAGCACGAAGGACCAAAGCGGTCGGCGGCTCGAACGGATTTCAGGCCATTCTTGACTTGGATGGCTACGTAGGAAAGCTGATTCGGATCAAAAGTGTCGCTTAGGCTTGGTGTACCGCCGGTCGAGCGATAGATTGGGATGAGTAGGTCCCAGGCGTGTTGATTGACGATCCCATAGACTGCGGCTTGACGACACCAGTACTCGACGAAAAGGTTTGGATTCACCTTGTCGGGCACAATCGTCACACCGAGCCTGACAAAGTGCGTAAAGTTGAGGTAGTAGTCGGAAGCCCATTCCAAGACCCGTCGTCCAGCTTTACGGTCGTTGTCGTGCTGTAGGCCATACCAGGCGGCCTCTTTGGTTGTGTTGAAGAGCTTTTCGAGCCAATCCTTGAGGCAGATCGGGTCGCATTGAGCCCGAAAAAGGGTGAGGTCGCTGGCGTGTGGTTGCCCGCTGCTGGCACACGCTCTCTCCACTCGATCGGCGGCCACCAGATCGGCGGCCATTGTGAGTAGCAGACGAACGCATTCTTCGCCTTCCTCGCCAAGCATCATGCCAACGCTGCGGTGTGCAGTCGCAAGGGCTTCGACGGCATCGGACCATCGTTGTTTGCACCCGTCGACGGCTGCCGGGCCGCTGCCGCGGAATTCCGAGGCTACGGCGAGCGAGACCGCAGGCTCAGATGGAGTTGCGGTGATGTACGAGTCGGTCCCGTTGACCTCGCTCACGATGCGCAGATAGCTGGAGACCTGCTCCTGCAAGAACGCTCGACTAGCGGCCAAACGCTTCTTCAAAGCTGTCTCTTCTTCGGTCTCGATGTGGCTCGAGCCAAGCGATGATTTGCCCTTGGAGCTGGAGAAGCGAGCGCCTTGACGACCAACGAAGACCAGCGGGATCCGTTGACCAACGGCTGCCATGACAATGTTGAAAGCGCCCGTGGTTCCGTCGCTGGGCCAGAGCTTGGTGATATCGAACTGCTTGAGGAAGAGCTTCTTCAGAATGTTGCTGAAATGCGGCACGCGGAGTCCGCGCACGTCTTGAAGTCGGCCGTATAAGCCTGTACCCCACAATGGCCTGCCGAAGTAGCGAAGCAGGTCGAAGAGGTGGCGAAACGTGAGATTGCCCGCGTAGAGCTGTTGACGCAAATCCGTGTGTTCGAGTCGGTGAGAAAAGTGGACGTCGAAGGGCAAGTAGGTGAAGGGGGGTACAATGATCTTGCCTTCCTCATCGCCGAGGCGAAGCGATGCATCTACCACACCGTCACCGGCTAGATGTGCAATGCTGGATTCCGTGTCAATGAAGATGAGCCAGGTGTACTTGGGCTTGCTCTCCCGCCAAAGGCGGCGGAGGACGGGCAGCAACTCCTTAAAGTCAGAGACTTCATCCACTGCGAGGAAGAAGAAGGATTTCTTCTTGCGGCCCAAGCCGTCGGGAAGCGTGTCCTCGAGTTTCTTGAGACGCGATTGGATGTAGTCCTCGGCCGCTCGAAGAGCCACTTCGGCGGGCATGTTTTTCTCCTTGTCTGCTCCTTGGCTTGTCGAAGTGGCCTGCTTAGAAGTATCACGACGTGGTGCGGACGTGTCTTTGGCCTTGCCCTTGTCCTGGCCCAGCTTGTCGTCCATGGCCATGTCCTTGTCCTCGTCCATGGCATCGTTGACGTTGTCGTCTCTGGCCAAGCATCCTGTGGTGTTGTTGAGGTCGACTTGAGCTAGGTCGATGACGTTTTGCAGGAACGTGGTGCGGAAGTGGGAATCCTTGACAAAGAACGAAGTCGAAGCACCGCTGCCTTGCGAGGGAGGCAAGGGGGCGGCGTCGCCGCCTTGAGATGGTGTGTCGGCACTGATAGCTACTGCTCGAGGTGCGGCTTCTGTCTCGAGCGAGCTCTTAGGACATAGTTGCAATTGAGACTGATTGCTGTCAGGAAGGAACGAGTAATCTTGGATGAAGTCGGTGCCGGTGTGGATGCGACGGGCGAGATGGTAGACGACGGTTTGCCAACAGCGTTCCACGTCGTCATGAAGGCATCGGCCATCTGGACCAAAGCAGCCGCTGAGCTGCTTGAGTTGGGTGACGCAGTCGGCGAGAAGGGAAAAGTAGGCACCGATCCAAGCTGCAAGGCGCTTGTGTTGGACGGTGAGTTTGCTCTGGTGCAAGCTTTGCTGGTGCCAGACGCAGTTCTTGGTATCTTGAAAGTACTTGTAGACGGGCCGGTCGAAAGGAGGAAACGAGGTGGGTAGGTTGATTTCTTTGCGCGTGCAGATGAGCATGCCCGGTTGGGAGGCCGAGAGCTGGACGGCGAGCTTGGTCTTGCCGGTGCCGGAAGATTGAAGAATGGAAACGGTCTTGGCATAGACTACATCGACGTTGCGGCCCTGGTTGATGAAGGCATTGGCGCGGTTGATGAAATGCTGCAGGAGTCGGAGGGCAGATCCGTGAAAGGCATGTCGGAAGTCGGTGCGCACCTGTTCGGTGGATAGTGAGTCGGATGAGACGACCTCGGTCGAAATGCTGTCCTTGAAGATGAGAGGGATCAAGAGCCAAAGGAGCTGCTTGCATTGATGCACTGACAACTTGTCGCCAGCTTGGGAGGCTTGCGAGAAGGTCTCAAAGGTTTTCTTTTGCTCGCTGATGCACTGGATAAGCTGTGCGCCGTCGCAGTTTGCGCGTGGGGCATGCGACTTGAGGCTAGGCCAGACGAGCTGACATTGGCAAGCATGGGTAGCGGCGGCGCGGGTGGGTGTAGGGCTGCAACGCTCGGATGGCTTGACGCCTTGGAAAGCTTCCTTGAGCACTTCGATCAGACAATCAGCCAAAAGAAAGCGCCGTTTCTCGGCATGCGGCTGGTTCTCGAGAGAGAAGAGCCAGTCAAGATAGGTAGCGAGCTCCTCGGACTGCGTGAGCATCCTTTCCATCACGCCGAAAAGTCGGCATTGGTCTCTGTGCTCGTCCATGGCTGCTCAAGCTTCCGAGGCGCTGCGATCTTCGCAGACGGTGTGCGGTGCAGCCTTGGCACGGATGCGCAAACGGTTCTCGTATGTGTGCGTTGTCGTATGTGTGCGTTGTCGTATGTGTGCGTTGTCGTATGTGTGCGTTGTCGTATAAAGGATGATGGAATTGCTGAGACAAGTGAGACCGACTGATGACTGAGCCTTGTCCGACTTGCTCGATACCATTTGGCGATCAAAGTAACCAGCATGGTCGGCTGTGTCCAGCTCGAGCTGAGCCTAAATTTGACCTACAGGATACACATCGTAAAATCGTGAGTGGTGTATTACTAAGCCATGGGCTAACCAACAGGATGTTTGCTAGCTCATCCTAACAGAGAGGTAACCCACCATTTCGAATCAAGCTTCATCTTAGTTCTGACCAACAATTAGTTATCATTCAGCTCTGGAGTAGCATCAAACAATGATGGCATTTGGCATGATGTAGGTAGTGTTATGATGTGGACCCCACTGACCTGGTGGAGGTGGCCCATGCCTGATCAGGGGAGTGGGGACCCAATGTGTGTGATGAGATCAATGGACCCAGCTGAGTGTGGGATGACAGAGTCCCAGGTCTGCAATCAGCTGTGGCAATTGCTGCAGGATGTGTCAGCCCCAGTGGGGTGGTTGACCAACTGCAGCAAGTGACTGGGGGGTATTTAGGTCCCAGCCAGAGCACTGGGCCCCTTCCCTCCTGACTTTGTCGATTGTATTTTACTCTACTCACTCAGTAGGTGGAATACCAGACTATCTTAGCATTACCAGAATCCTTCTAGCCTGCCAGCAATGCATCAGACACCACTGTGCCTGATTACCCACCTGTGGCCTCCACTGTCATCACCATACCTGGTGAGCCTGAGGTTCCCAGACCCCACACACACAACATTACAATTGACCTCCCCATCACTGATGAACCTGTTAACAATCATTCACCATGTGAACTTGAAGTCACAGCACTTCTCAGCTGCCCAGTCCCAGGGAGAGTCCCAGTGAGCTCTTGTCAGAGTCCAGCAGTGATGCCTGGTCTGAGGACAGGCTGGCAGCTGCTATCGGTGGCCTCCAACACCTCATGGTCAATCTGACCCAGGAGATTTGCCTGCTGAGGGAGACTCACAGCACCAAGTCTGCCAGGGGACTGGTGCCTAGTACCACTCCCATTGGTGGACAGCTGGACCCCCTCAGCTCAGTGCCTGATGATGCCACCATCAAGGGACCCAGAGGACTGGCTCCTGTGCTTGCAGGTGAGATGTCAGAGCAGCAATTCACTCAGGCAACCCACTGACTGGAGAACCCTCACCTGGAGCTGGTGAGCCTGCCTCCCAGCTCACAGGGTCATACCCCAGAGCCCTGGCTGCTGCCTGATGAACCTGGTACACCCCAGACCCCAGAGGTGCACATCACCACACCCACTTGGGATGGGAAACAGGAGGACCTTGAGGCCTTCCTGGAGCAGTGCAACCTGCACTTCAATCTCAACCCCACCTGGTACCCAATGGACAATCGCTGGATCCTGTGGGTGCTTGCCCACATTACCAGGGTCCTGAGGGAATGGTTGCACAACCTGCATCAAGCCCAGCCTGACATGGCCCTGTTCCACCACTGGGAGCAGTTCAGCACCAACCTTCGCTGCACCTATGGTGTGTCACAGGACATAAAATCGAACTCAAATTGAGATTGACATTAAACACATCTTACAGTCAATCTCAGATGAAATCAACATTAAGCAGGCCTTATCATCGATTTTGCCTACAGGGCCATACAATGCTGTGGAACGAAATGACAAGCAATGGCTATGACGACACCATCTCCAAATGGGTCAGGGTGATCAGCGATGATGTCAGCAGCACCTGGAGGATGCTGTCGACAACCCTAGGCCAACCAGTAATGGCTGGGTGAGGTGCAGGGGCCCCTGCGAAGATAGGGGGGACCTGCAGGAAGGGAAAGGGAGCCTGACACTGGCTCAAGGCCATGGAGCCATCGAAGAGGTATTGGTTGGAGGCCAGTGACAAGTCTCTAGGACAGTGGGGCAGGCCCTGACACTGGCCTGATGCTGGAGGTGGGATGCTCTGGAGCATCTGCTGCCAGCATACATATATATACACATGCCTTGTGCGAGTGGAGAGGCAGGACCTCATCCACTCTATCATTCATTTACTTGTCAGTATGTTTAGTATCACTACACTCACACTCATTGTCTTGTAGAGTAGCAATCTTAGGCATTGCTACTACTCAGTGTGCCTCCATTCAAGTTGGAGAACATATAGACATCAGTCAGAACCACCACTGGTGCCACAGGCCTCACCTGTGCAGGTGGAACCTACACCGCAGTCCTGGAACCTCCACCAGTACCATTACTATACAATGATGCCAACTATCAGCATTGTACAGCCTCGAGCATCATCCCCAACGATGGCAGTGCAGTTCATCCATGCTGCATGCCTACATGAGGACAGTTAGCCCACTCCTGTCAAGTGTAGGATACACCCCAGGCTACCATGAACATGCTGCATTACCTCTGAATGGAGTGGCAATGGCGGTCAGTTGACATCGAGCATAAGATGCAGTTAACATCAATCTCAAGTGAAATCGATGTTTACTGGCTGTTAACCTCAAACTCAAATGAAATCGATGTTTACATCAAGTTAACATCGATTTCACATGTCTGGCACATGATTGCTGACATTAGAGTGGATGGTTCAAGCAGTGCCCCACATTCACCATGGCACCTGATGATCAGTCTGAGGAGCACCTCAGGGCTGTTGACCTTGGGTCAGTGGTAGCCATGCTCCAGCAGATGATGGAGCAACAGCAACAAGAAGCAGAAGCAAACCGAGAATGGCAGTGAGCCATGTTAGGTAATTGGTGGTTGTACCAGGGTGAGGAGCTGGCTACACCATTGCCAGTAGGCCAGACAAGGTCAGCTCCTCCTCTTGGTGAGCCAACAATGGCTCAGACCAGGTTTGCACAAGAAGAGGATCCCCAAACACTGATGCCTAGGTCCACAGCGAAAGTATGGCCTGCGGAGTTCAGCAACATCAACATTTATGTGACTCCCATGGGTCCTAGGCATCATCGTGAGCCTCTCAAGCCCATCACCATGTTTGAAGGTGAGGGCCAAGAGCCTAAGGCACTCCCAGCAGACATGAAGATCCCATTCCCCAAGCTGGACACCAAGGATGTTGAGCTGTTCCTCATCAAGGCCAACAACTGGTTTGCTCAAAATGGTATCACAAGCCATCAGCATCGAGTGGCTATTGCTTCAGAGCGACTAGAAGGTTTGGCCAAGGAATGGTGGGATTCCAAGCTATGGGTTGACCCTAAGCTCCAAGGACAGCTGTTCCATGACTGGGACATGTTCTGTGCCCGGTTGAGGGACCAGTTTGGTCAGACAGTTGACTTGTTCACTGCCTACGCTGAGCTCTCCATCCTCTGTCAAGCCAGCAATGAACCAGGCATGGCCACTCATTACATTGAGCGCTTCTGGGACCTAGCAAACTGTGCAGGCCTCGATGGAAACCCTAAGCTCATCATGGGTCTCTTCAAGACAGGTCTCACTGCCAGGATGTGTCAAAAGTTTGAGTGTGATCCCCCTTCTGACCTCTGGGAATGGTATCACAGCATGGAGAGCATTGACTGCATTCGAACCTTGGATGCCAACAATGCCCATCTCCTCTTGACCCCAGCTTGTCCTGCTAGCATGGCAGCACCCACCATGGACAAGGGGAAAGGGAAGGAGGCACCGCTGCTTAGCAACAGGACAAGCAGTTGGGGTCAGCATAGTGGAGCCATACCCAATACTGCTCCTAGGAGGCCCTTGCCCCTTCACTTGGCTCAGAAGCTGCTGGTGACCAACATCAGCAGTGTTGGAGTATGCAGTACTCTGACAGTTCATCTTGCACTCAGACACTTCACCATAGAAGCACACACCAACCAGTTGGTCCTCGAACCAACTGGCCATTTATGCACTCCTTTGGTTGGTTGTCACACCAACTGCCAAACTCTCACAATCATCGAAGGATATCCACTTTAGCCCACACACCAGACATGTGGCATCCAACTTTCCCACTTATGCAACTCCTTGCATGCCCTTGCATCTGATGCAAGGAACGAATTAACACCACCAACACTGAATATACATGATCAACCCATTGGTCTGGATCCAACCGAAGGATCACTCAATTCACCCAATGGGAATGCCTGGTTCAACACCAAGACGAAACTTCTCCTGTGACATACACACACCGACATGACACACCACATGGTGGAAGTATGATTGGTTGAATGGAGACATGCCTCAGGCAACATCACTCCCCAACGAAGGGACACAAACATTTGATGGTAGATACACTAACCATTGCACTGAGTCTCCATTCCCCCTCAAAGAGTATATAATGTACATGCCAATCATACCTGCCACTGAAATATCATCGAATCTTCATCTTACTCACATATACAAAATACTCACCATTGCTTGGCCATACCAACTGACTGGTTCATGTATTTGCAGTGACTCTTCCTCTCACTTCCAGCCTCTGCACATTCAATCACTGGTGTTGATAAACAACTGATTGGTCTTGTGGTATTGTAACTCAGACTCTTGGTTGAATATCTTAGGATTTACAACATGTTGCTCAAGATTGCAACTCAGGCATTGTACATGGTTGATCTCACAGTCAGCTGACTGGTGTCATATATCAACTGGCAGGTGTGTGTGACTCACGATCGCACACCACTGCTCAATAAAAAGCCCTTTTGACATTACACCTTCCTTTAGGTTATGAGCCCAAACCTCTCCAGAAACGAAAGAGAAGGCCACCCCAATACTCGTTCAAGATCTCAGCTTGGTGATTCGATCAGCCCTGACAGTGAACATGACAATCAACCAGCTGATATGAACATCAATCAGCAAATTCCCATGATCAATGAGGTTCACCAAGAACCAATTGCAATTATGATGTCCAACAAAGTGATCCCATATTCCAGCCAGCAGCTACCCAAGCTTGCACAAGCATGGGACTATTACCACTGGAAGGATGAGTGCATCGACATATTGATGCAAAAGGGTGCTAAGATTTATGGAATCATCAGAGGGACAATTCCTGAGCTGTTACAAACAGACCCCACCTATGGGGACTGGCTCAATGCCAACTTTACAGCATGCAGTATGCTATGAAGCTGCTTGTCGAAAGATATCAAGCACATGATCAACAACCTGGAAAATGCTCATGAGATCTGGAAGACTCTCAAGGACCGTTTCGCAAAATCTATGCAATGGCAGCTAGAAGAAATGAAGGTGGAGCTCAACAGTCTCTGCCAAGACCAATGATCAATCAATGGATTTGTCAGATGCATCAATGAGTTAGCAGACCATCTGATGCTTGCAGGAACTGTTGTAACCTTTGGTGAGAAGTACAATATCCTGATCAAAGGCCTTTGCAGGGAGTATGAGAACATCTCCTCCCAAATCCAGGAAACCTACTGTACAAGGTGAGAGACCAACCAAATGGTCATACATCGCATCGGTGATATGACTGAATGCTATGCAGTCGAGCAAGAGATCATCGATGAGAAAGTGGAGTTCAACTCCATTGTCATGTGGCTGCACAGTGAAGAATTGCAATTGGGACTCAACTCCCATGGCTTGCACCAGCAAACCAGGCAGAATGTGTCAGCCTACTTTGCTGGGCAGGAAACCAGCCACAGGAAGCAGAACACCAACCAGGGGACTAATGGATCCAAGAGCGGAACCCCCATCGAACAAATTACCTGCTTCAACTGTCAAGAAAAGGGCCACTACATGAATAAGTGCCCAAAACTGAAACATCAATCAGTTGGTAATGGTACCAATGGCCAAAACTCGAATTCCAATCATCAAGTTCCAAACTCCAAGGAATCAAGTGTGTATTCTGCCAGTGAATCCACACCCCTCCACAACTCTATGTGGCTGATGGACTTGGGCACCAGTTGCCACATCTGCTGCAACAAAGCTCTGTTCACAGAGCTCCACATGGGCATCTCAATGGCCCCCATTTGGGTTGCAAATGAAGTACCAGTCAAAATCGAAGGACTGGGTATGGTGCTTATGGATGTCAATGTTGGGAATGGGAAAACCAATCAGGTGACCCTCTCAAATGTTGCATACATCCCATCATTTGGTGTAAATCTCCTGTCCACCAGCTTGATGCACAAGAAGGTGAACATCATCATTAAGGAGAATGAAACCATAGCCCAGATGGCTGATGGTCAGGTTACCTGCAGAGGTGTCCATATAGGTCTGTTAATGTACATCAACCAAGTTGGAATTGATTTTGCAGGCATTGCTGTGGACTGCAGTGCCAGCCAGGTGAACTCGCACATATGGCTGGGCCATCTGGGCCAACAGCAATTGGAGGAAATCACCAAAGCAGTCCCAGATGCTGCAATTGATGTTCACAAGTCATCAATGAAGTGCAAAACCTGCCAGTTGGGTAAATCCCACAAGCAGGCATTCAAACATCAATTGACTGGTGCTACAAAACCCCTGGAGCTTATCCACACCGATGTGGTGGGGCCAATGCCTGATGAGACTCCACAGGGATACCGCTATGTGGTCATGTTCATCAATGACTACACTTGTTATACCATGGTTTACCTTCTGTCCCAGAAGAGCAAGGTCTACAACTATCTCCAGGAGTACAAGACCACCATGGAGAAGCAGATGGATCAAACGATGAAGTGCTTGAGATCAGACAATGGTGGCAAATACATTAGTCACAAGCTCAGTGCCTTCCTCAAAGAGCATGGGATCATCCACAAGCACACCACTCCATACACTCTGGAGCAGAATGGTGTCACAGAACACATGAATCAGACACTCTTCAACATTGTCTGTTGCAATATGATCCAATCGAAGGCTCCAAACACCATGTGGGGCAATACATTGCTCCATGTGGTGTACCTTAACAATTGTCTGCCAACGAAAGGAATCGGGATGGAAACACCATACCAATTGCTGCATCACAGACCAATCGATTTGTCGATGGTCAAAATGTTTGGGTGTGCTGCCTTTGCACACAACTCAGGCATCGTACACGGTTGATCTCACAGTCAACCGACTGGTGTCATACATCAACTGGTGGGTGTGTGTGACTCATGATCACACACCACTGCTCAATAAGAAGCCCTTTTGACGTTACACCTTCCATTACTCTGGACATGCGACACAACTCGAATCAGTGAGATCGGTAACGAAAAAGGGGCCAACATCGCCGATTTGTGGCCAAGATCTGAACTGGTCTACTCAAAACCTTGCGCAGAGCGCGGAGTGCTGAGTCGTCAGAAGCGCATGTAGCATGCGTGTTGGCAATCGACCATCATCTCCATCATTTCTTTGACAACGGCTAGCTGCTCACTGCTTGCCTTCAAGCATCGATCCAAGCCATCTGCATCCCACCCGTCTACTCCACAGCTGACCCAGTACCCCGTCGGTCCCCACACACCTCTAACGCTCTCGCCGTTGGCTCTTTCGCCCGCCTGACCATGTCGGGTGAATGCCGCCTCGCCGCCGTTGTTGAGCAACTTCTGCGCGAAAACAGCCGAGCGCGACTCGCTCTCGATGGGCTTCTCGATCCTAATTCGGAGTCTGAAGAGCAGCATCTGAGTGCAACGGTACTTCTTCTTCGCCTTAGAAAGTTCTTTGGCAAGCTCGATCCACAACAGCGCTGTGCACATGCCCATCTTGATGCCGTCACCAACAAGGCCTACCCAGCTTCCACCCTCTCAGCGTGCTCGGCGCACCTCATCTGGGACGGTCAAGGTGATCTTAGGGCTACGTGCTCGCACTCGCAACTTGTCGACGCGATCAAGAGCCAAGGACTTACGCTTGCAAGCCTCTCAACGCCGCCGCATGCAACCTGCGAGAATGTGACCACCGAGGCCCTGCTCCAGCTTCTTCCGCTCGCTTTTCCTGCTCCCTCTGAAATCGCTGTGCAACACGATGCGGACACGTATCAACAGGTGCGCCGCGACTTTAGCTCGCCTTTGCACGGCGACGCTGTCCTCGAGCTGCAACGCTATACACTGGCGACCAATACATACATGCGCAATAACCCCAACGTGGTATACGCAAAGACGTTCCCCATCCTGCAGTCTTCCGGTACTGGAAAAACCAAGATGGCGGTCCAGCTCTCGGCCTTTCAGGCTGGACTCCTCGTCTGCACACGTTCGCCTAACAGCGAAACCAAGGCCAACACTTCGTTTCCACCTAAAGATGACACTGTTTACGGATTTTTTCGTGAAGCTTGCCCCGCAGTGTCCTCGTTCAAGGCACATCGCCGCATTGCTTGCTGGCTTGGGACCTACTTTGATCAACTCAAACATTGCCTCCAAGAACGCATGCAACGTAGCGGCTGCTTTCGAGGAAATAGTACGTGTCTTCATTCAGACGTCAAAGCATGTTGGTCCACCATCGTCTACGATCTCGCTGTCGCCATTCACGGTGGGGCCGACTTCATCGAGAATTACACCTTCTTCGACCGGACCGCCGGCGCGAGCGATGCCACGCGCTTCTGCAAAGACAGCATGCTCAAACCAGTCGAGCCCAACACTTCTGTTGGCCGTGCTGGAGTAGGCGCTCCACCCCAACCTGGCCGTCTCGACAATTTTCGCACGGAATTCCTCAATAAGGTTACCGAGCAGGCCCGCAAGAAATATGAATCAAGCACCGCTCCGCTGCATTTCGCCTATGCCCAGCCCCAATCCGAGTCCGGGCCCAGCTCTCACCTGACTCGCGAACTCGAGTCCCAACCCCAGCACAAGTTCGAGCAGGAGCCGGAGTCGGACTCGGAGCCCAGGCCCAAGAAGAAGCATGCGCCAAAGAAGCGCGCACGAAAGAAGCAGCAGTCGAAGAAGCAGGGGCCAAAGAAGAAGCAGGAGCCAGAGGAGGAGGAGGAGGAGCCAGAGGAGGAGGAGGAGGAGGAGGAGGAGGAGGAGGAGGAGCCAGAGGAGGAGGAGGAGGAGGAGGAGGAGGAGCCCGAGCCCGAGCCCGAGCCCGAGCCCGAACTTCAAGCCCAGATCATGGCTAGGGAACACATGGCTCAACCCCTGCAAGAACTCGAGGCGCTCCTGCCCACCGGTCTGCAAGACAGCCATTACTTCTTCTTAGCCATCGATGAGGTTGTGGATTTGCGCGATCTGTTGCCCATCTTCCGTCGTCTCTGGAGGGAAACCAAGCCTACGTGCACCTGGCTTATGTTTATCGATACAGATTCCAACGTAGCGTTGCTCGCGGGCCAGGAAGTAGTCGAGACCTCGGCACGACTCGGCGCCACGGATGGCTTGCTTGTCGTCGACCCCTTCAGCTTTCTCCCCTTCGATGTCATCTTGAAGCATCGAGGTCTCAGCCGCTTGCCGGATCTCCTGGCCTCGCGCCTTACCTTTGGCGATCTACTTGACATGCTCAGGTACTTTGGCAGGCCGTTATGGAGCACAGGCCTCTACCTAGGCATCGAGGACCGCCAAAGATGGCCCCAGCTCAAGCCTATATTACGCAAGTTGCTCCCCCACGGACAGTCCATCAGCCTCTGGCCTGGCAAGAAGGCTATGTTCCGGGAGCACAGTATCATGGCCGTTGTCGCACAACGACTGCCATTGCGATTCATTGGTGTGCGAGGCGCTCGTCATGAAAGTTGCGCTACGGACGCCGCCGCCGGGACCACAAACAAGGCGGCCGAGCGCAACTCTATGCTCAAAAGACAAACCGCCTTTCTGCAGACACAGGTCTCGCACCACCTTCGTGTCATTAGCGAAGTCAACGGTACGAGCTACTTTGTCACAACCAACGTGTCCGAGCCGCCGCTGTCGCTGGCGGTGGCCTCTTTGCTGCGTGGCGACGACGCAAATGCTCGTCAGCAGTGTTGCGATCGATGGTCCGACATCATTGAGACCTTCAGCCACATATATAAAACGGTCGGGCTGATGCTTGGCGAGGAAGGAGAAGAGTGCGTGCGCTTTCTCTGCAGTTTTGCCATGGATCTGGCAGCGGCGAGTCGAGTCGCATGTGTTGAATGGAGCGGCGCTCGGCCGCCATCCGAGTTGACCATTCTCACCGCGCAGTGCAATCCAGTCTGTCTTCGAGACTGGCTGTGCGAGTTTCTTGAACCCGAGCACCTGGACGAGGACCTGCTCGATTGGTCATCTGGATACTATCTCAACTTCACACACTATCTCGAGCTCACCGAGTGGGTGATTCCTGGCCAGATGGATCCCATGATCCTTGTCGAAGGCTGGTGGCGCCAGGTAGCTTTCTACGGTGTCGCCAACCAACCAGGCTGGGATCTGCTGATTCCGATGTATCATTCCGAGCATCTTCCGAACCTGTCCAACACGTTCCAACCGTCGCAGTTGTCGTACGTTGCGATTCAAGTCAAGAATCGCTTGTCTGACGTCTCTGCTACCGAGCAGTTCGGCCCATCATGTCGCACCGACGCCGACGCTGCATCTCGTTCAGCAGTTTTGATGCGTGACGAATGTCTCGAGATCTTTATCGATCTGCGTTCACCGGTTCGCACGCCGCACCTGTACAGGCTTGCTAGCAGGGCACACACATCGCAAGCTCAGAGACCGAGTCAGTATCGTCACCTGGTTGTCAGTGGCTGGAGCGCCGAAGTCTTTGGTGTTATCGCCAAGCTGTCTAACGAGGCACGGATGCAAATGTGGCCTTTGTTCGACCTTACCGAGTCGGAGACGGAAAAGTTGACGCGCGATTTGCGAGCGTGCAGCAGTACGCCAGGCATCACCGACATCCGTCAGTTTTACAAGTATGGCGGGCGATTGTACACTTGCTACAGTAAAGCCAAGAAGGAGCCCGAGCGCGGAGCGACCAAGACTCTCAAGCCTTCCAAGAACAAAGCTCGGGCGCCTGCTGGTCAAGCCAACGTACAGGTGCACGCGACCGAGGCTGATGAGCGCCGTGATGAAGACACGGATATGGCCGACGCAGAGGATGAAATGACTGGAGACGACACAGACATGGCAATGTGATAACGTGAGTGGCCCATTTGTGGGACAGAAATCCGGCCGACAAATTTCATGACGTGACGCGTATTTAAGGCAGCTCAGCACAACATCCATGCGCCACCCCTCTTCCTTCACTACCACCACCATATCTTCCCCCTCGTCTCAGCACCACTTCAGACATCCATCTCTTTGCCTCAAAATCATGCCTAAACAGCTCACAAAAGCAAAAAGGATAGAACTGCGCACTAATCATGCTCAGAAAGAGGCTATTGTGGCCAAAGCAATCAATGATTTGCACTCTGGAGCCATTCCATCCATCCAAAGAGCAGCTGTGCTCCATGATATACCAAAATCTACACTCCACAGATGCCTAAAGGCCATCAAAGCACCTCAAGATGCACACAGACACTGTCAGCTCCTTTCCGAAGCCCAGGAGAAATCATTAGTGGCACATATCAAGGCCATTGCAGCCCAAGGCTTCCCTACAACATTCAAAGACCTCAAGATGCATGCTGCAGCATTCTACAATGCAAACAACAACATCCATAATCATGATTTCTCAGCTGGATTGTCATGGAAGTGGGCATGAGGCTTTCTTTATCACCATCCATCACTTTTGAGCTGCTTTAGCTGCAGTTTGGACCACTCCTGAGCAAAAGCATCAAACATGAACAACAGTAAATCATTTCTATGATATCCTCCAGAGCACAATGGCCAAACACAACATTGCCATCAATCAAGTCTACAATATGGACGAGACAGGCTTTGTATTTGGCAATGCACAGTTTCAAAAAGTGCTGGTACACAAGGCAAAAAAAGCGGCCACAAAATTCAGGACACAACCTGGTCAACGAGAAAGTGCCACTGTCATCGAGTGCATTGGTCACAAAATCCCTTCTCCGCTCATCATCTTCAAGGGAAAAGCGTGCAATTCCTGCGCATCTACATCAAGATAAGGGACAAAATCATCACATCAAGAGCTGCAAGGGCTGCATTCAAGTCTGTTGGGATTGACAATGTCATTAATCCATCCCATGTACTTGAAAAGCTTCCACAGCCCAGGGAAATGACACCAGAAATGACACTGGAGCCAGGAGGGAGCACCCTGCCACCAACCCCAAAGACTTCGTGACAATTGGTGTCCATGGCTAGCCAAATATGGTCCTCAGAGCACCCAGATCGCTCTTCTTGTCATTTGTGGACCAAAATCATAAAAGCAGCTGGTCATTTCCATGACAATAACATCCTCCTGCATCAGGAGGTTGCTGAACTGCATCAAACCCTTGCTTACAGGCAGGTGCGAGAGCAAGGAGACCAGGTTAGACTGTCCCAGGCACGAGTCTTGGACAGCAGGGAAATCATGGAAGCAATTCAGCGCAAGAATGCTCCCAAGCAGGCCCCAAATCAACAAATTCTGGCACAAAACCAAGGCTCGCCAAGCACAGGCCTGGAATCCGACAGCTGCTTGCCCAGCACAGAGGAAGATGCAGCCTCGGTAGCAAGCATAGCAGGCATAGCAAGCGAAGGCATTGATGGTATTGATATGCTAAGCACAGCCTCGGAGGAGCCTGCTTGGACCACAAATCATGATTGGGACAATCATGACAACTACTCAGATGACGAGATCAATCTTCTTTGAAGCCATCATCACTGTAAAGTGCAATTTCAGGTCATAAAGAAGCTTCTGGACGAAGTGTGTTGATGGGCCAAAAGTGTCCCACGAATGGGCCTGTCCCACAAATGGGCCACTCACGTTATCATGGAGCTCGGCTGCTCTTCGGATGGATGGAATGGCTCTGGAGCGCAAATCATTGATTGCTTTGGCCACAATAGCCTCTTTCTGAGCATGATTAGTGCGCAGTTCTGTCCTTTTTGCTTTTGTGAGCTGTTTAGGCATGATATTGAGGCAAAGAGATGGATGTCTGAAGCAGTGCTAAGACGAGGGGGAAGATATGGTGGTGGTAGTGAAGGAAGAGGGGTGGTGTGTGGATGTTGTGCTGAGCTGTCTTGAATACACATCATGTCATGAAATTTATCGGCCAGATTTCTGTCCCACAAATGGGCCACTCACATTAAATCAGAAACCTTTTTGAGGAGGGTTAAGGAAAGTCCATGAATGGGGTTGTATGAAGGCAAATGCTATTGTATGAGCCACTGTTGCTGGTTAATGTGAGTGGCCCATTCCCCAGTCAGGCCCATTACTGGATCAGTAATACAAAATTGGCATATTTTGGTAATCACTCCAATGCATTGACTACAAACTTGTGGAGAATTTATATTTGTTAGAACATGCAGACCTAGCTTTAAATGGTTGGCATGCATCACTTTTGCTCAGTTGGAAACCTGCCTGATTTCTAACAGTATTGCTGACCCAGTGATAGGCCTGACCAGGGAATGGGCCATTCACATTAGGTGATATTTTCTAGAGCATTTGGTCTTTATGAACACTCACTCATGCAACATGGTGGTTGCTGTAACTCACATCAAAATTCAGGCTGTTCTGCACATGCAACCCAGTTCTAATGCAGGCATCATGTGTTAGAACCAGGTTGACAGCACAGGTTTCACACTTCTGTGTCCTAAGAGGGGGGTCATTGGCAATGGATCATGCCTGACCTCTGATGCCTGGGCCACTGACACCATACAAGACCCATTGATCAGTGTCATGCAGCACAGATCATGCATGACACTGTTCACTGAGACTTAGCATTGATGTGTCCTGTCCATGGTAGCCATGATGTATCTTATTAATACTTCACCTCCTCACAATTCAACCTTTCCTGATTGCCACCACCACAATCTACCCTCTCTGCAATGCTACCCTCTCCTCACCATTTGCCCCCACTGCCCTTTGCTTCATTCCTCAGGATGTCACTGACCACCACCATCTCTACCCTTTGATACCTTTGATACACAGCATTGCTCAAGCTCACCAACCTTTGCTTTGATCACCTTGCCTTCCATGGACACCATGCTGACCTCTGCAATTCTCTTTCTTTTGCTCTGATGCGCACAGACAACAGGCCTTTCTCTCATGATATGATGGTAGCAGTGCTTGGTCACAATCATGCAAAGTTAAGTTCATGCTGTTGACCATTCTGGATGGAGCAAGCTTGGGCACCATGATCAGACTGACTCACACTCTGCACATTTGTCTTACTCAGCTTAAGTATTACATATCATGCTCAATTGCAATGCTGATTATGAATTTACTACACTACAATCTGTGGCTGTGAATGGGATGAATCAGTGGATGGGATGGCTTGGAGGGCATGCTGATCAGGGTCAGTGGTAGATGCCCTACTGTGACCCATGATATGTAAGGGATTAAAGCAGGTCAAGCCTGGACATGTGATTGATGTGCCTAGATCCATGTCACATGCACAGTTTAAGACAAATTTCAATGTGACTGAATGCAAGGTCCATCATGGCCATCATGCAGTTTCAGGGCTACTGAATCCCCAGATGACATGCCTTGATTCATTTGAGAAGATGCAGCATGAAGACCCAGTGGATGGCATTATGGCTCAATTGTCCTGTGCTGAAGAGCATGCACTTGACAAGCTAGGATGTATAAATGCCCATTCAGATTGAGATGCTCAGAGAAGCACATCAAAATTCACCTTAAACTGTGTGGGCAACACAGTTTTAGGTGTTGGAAGATACAGTTTTTCTTCTCATTGCTGACATTACCTGTCCTGCCAGGATCAGGAGCTCAATTGCAACTAATGTGAGTGGCCCATTAAAGAATCAGGCCCATTACAGGATCAGTAATACAAATTTGGCACAGACTGTTAATTGCTCTGATGCATTGACTACAAAAATGTGGAGAAATTGTATTACTGATCCCATAATGTGCCTGATTCTTTAATGGGCCACTCATGTTATGCATACTAATCCCCTTTATTTTCACACACAAGAATCCTCTTGGTCCCAATTGGCAAAATATTGCCAATGCTGGCATCAGCCACCCTTGATGTGTTGGAAAGCAGTCTTTGTCTTTGTCAGTTAACATTTCCCAATTTGAGCAGATTGGGAACTCAATCTCTTATGCATACTAACATTTCCCACTTTATCACATGAGCAGTAAACTCCCAAATCTATGTCAGCAAAATCTTGCAGACATTGGGCATCAGTATTGGCCAAGTCCCATAGGCTGATGCTATGTCTGATCCAATGCCATGCTGAGTCTTCAGGATGACTCTTCTCTGCATGGTGTCACCCATCATAACATGTTCCCAATGTCACTATGGGGTATGCAATGATGGGACATGTATCATTCCTTGTACTCTCCTTCTTGCATTCAGTCTTGTGCCCTTGTAAACATCACACAGTCACTTCATGTACTTACTCTCACTCTGTTAGCAGCATTGCCAACTGGTTGATGATGTTGCTTGCCTTGGTACTCCCTACATCATTACCATATGTAGGCAAGGCATACCCTATATATGGAGCACCTTCAGTGTGACTCTAAGTCTTTTACTCAATTGAATCATTCTTTACTTTACCTATATCTTTGTTTTTCATCTGCTTCTCTACCTTCTGCTGTCCAAGCTAGCAATGTACCAACACTGGTAGTTTCCCCTTGACCCCTGCATCACAGGACATAGATTTGAAATCAATTCAAGATCGATGTTAGATGTGTCTTATAGTTGATTTGAGATGGAATTGACAGTAAGCAGGTTTTATCATTGATTTCACATACAAGGCCCACCCAATGCTGTTGGGCAGCCATGACAGGTGACAAATGCAATGACATCAGGTCAAATGCTCTGGAGGTGATCAGTGATGGCCTTGGAATCATCCAGATGCTGCCATGCCAGTGTACTGGGCCCTCCAGTAATGGTTAGGAAATGATGCAGGGGCCCTTTGACACATGCTGGGAGTGTCTCAGACAGGGGGACCTGCAGACAGCAAGCCAGGCCTTGACACTGGCTTGATTTTGGCAGCAAGTTGCTCTGGAGCAACCACTGCCAGCATATATATATACACTCACTTATGTGAGTGGAGAAGCAGAGCCTCATCCACTCTATTCTACACTTACTCTACTGTTAGCCTTCAATACTCTCAGTCTGTCTTGTAGCATAGCAATTGCAGGGCATTGCTACCATACAGTGTGCCTCCATTTGAGTTGGAGTACATACAGACACAGTCAGCACTCACACTGGTGCCACAGACCATAGTCTGTGCAGGCAGAACCCCCCACCATGATCCTGGAACCTCAACCAGTATCATTGATGATGGCAATGCAGTCCTGCAGCACTACACACCCTCACACTAGACAGTAAGCCCACTCCTGTCTCATGGTGGGCATTCTCAGTTACCATGGATGTGCTGCACTACTGCTGAATGGAGTGGCAACAGTGGTTAGTTGGCATCAAGCATAACACAGCATTAACATCAATTTCAGGTGACTTTGATGTTGATCTCATTTTAACATTGATCTCAAATGACATCAATGTTTACTGCATCTAAACATCAATTGCTTGTGTCTGGCATGTGACTGCTGCCATTAGAGTGGATCATTCAAGTAGTACCCCATGTTCATCATGGCACCTGATGACCAATCTGAGGAGCACCTCAGGGCCATCAAACTCGGGTCAGTAGTAGCCATGCTCCAGCAGATGATGGAGCAACAGCAGCAAGATGCTGAGGTGAATTGAGAATGGAAGCAAGCCATGCTGGGTAACTGGCAGTTGTACCAGGGTGAGGAGCTGGCTACACCATCACCAGTAGGCCAAGCAAGGTCAGCCCCTACACTGGGCAAGCCCACATTGGCAGCCCAGACCAGGTTCACACCAGCTGCAGAGGAACCTCAGACTCTGATGCCTAGGTCCACTATGAAGGCATGGCCTATGGATTTCAGCAATGTCAATGTCTATGCCACTCCTACTGGATCTAGGCACCATCACAAGCCCCTCAAGCCCATGACCATGTTTGAAGGCAAGAGACAGGAGCCCAATGTCCTCCTGGCAGACATGAAGATTCTGTCCCCCAAGCTGGATACCAAGGATGTTGAGCTGTTCCTTATCAAGGCCAGCAACTGATTTGCTCAATATGGAATCACTAGTCACCAGCATCAGGTGGCAATTGCATTGGAATGATTGGGAGGCTCAGCCAGAGAATGGTGGGACTCCAAGGTGTGAGTTGATCTCAAGCTCCAGGGACAGCTGTTCCATGATTGGGACATGTTCTGTGCCTGATTGAGAGATCAGTTTGGACAGACAGTTGATTCATTCACCACCTATGCTGAGCTATCTGTCCTCTGCCAAACCAGCAACAAGCCAGGCATGGCCACTCAATATGTTGAGCACTTCCACAACCTGGCAAACCACACAGGACTTGACAGGAATCCTAAGCTGATCATGGGCCTCTTCAAGACAGGCCTTACCAGCAGGATGTGGCAGAAGTTTGAGCATGATCCTCCCTCTGACCTTTGGGAATGGTACTGCAGTGTGGAGAGCATTGATTGCATCCAAACCCTTGATGCCAACAATGCTTGCCTCCTCTCAACTCCAGCTCACCCTACCAGCACTGTGATGTCTTCCACCAATAAGGGGAAGGGGAAGGAGATGCTGACTCCCATTCACCAACAGGCCTAGCAAGTGGGGTCAATGAGTGGGGGCTGTGCCCAATACTGTTCCCAGGAGGCCTTTACCTCCCCACCTTGCTCAGAAGCTGCTGGTCACCAATGTGGGAGGCACCACCTTTGGGCCAGACCAGTGCAGCATTTGTGGCCAGATGGGCCATTGGCACTGCAATTGCCCAAAGGCAGTACCCAGGGTACCAGGACCAATGGGCACCCCTTGCAGACCCACTCCACAGAGTGGCTGCATCTATGCCATCAATGAGCAGGGTGAAGATGGTGAGGAAGATGAGGAGACTTCCAAAGAAGGTAACCAGGAAGGCAACATTGACCTGGCCACCTATGTGGGCAAGGATGAGGATGATGCCCAGTCCCAGGAAGGTGGTGCCAAACAGGGAAATGGGCATGGGACAGCACACTGATGGCATGTGTTGCCCTACATCTGTCCTTGTCATCACACTGTACATATCAAGACTGTCATTTCTGTTTCTCTGTGGCATCATGGAATCCAGTACTCAAGATTGATGGTACCATCACAGGTCACCCAGCTCAAATGTTGGCCAACACTGGGGCTGGAGTGTCTATAATTGCTTGTACATTCGTTTCAACCCATCAATTACACACAAAACCCATACACAAAAGAAGCATTCATGGTATTACCAGTCATACCCTCCAGATTGACAGTGCCACCTCCATCACCACTGGCATCAGAGGTTACTTAGTGGGGCTTTCCAGGCCAAGATAACCAATATTGATGACTACAATATTATCCTGGGCTATGAGCTGCTCAGGAAGCTCAAACCCAGGGTGGATTGGAACACCAGTACTCTTGATTTCCATTCCAGCCTCAAAATTGAAGATAAGGAGAATTTACCAGTGATTAAATCTGAAATTGAAGATAAAGCACCTGTATCCTCAATTTTGGCTGAAATCCAAGATAACATGCCCTTATTGTCAACTTTGGCTATGAGCATCATGTCCCATGAAAATGAGTTTGTCTCTGCTGTACAGCTCATCTGGGCAGCTCTCCATGATGGACCTATAGGTTGCATGCTCCTAGACATCAATCTAGCCTCTGTACCTATGTACAGTTTTGTCCCCACAGGCAATGACAAAGACATAGAGATGGAAGTCAAGCCTAAGGAGGAGCCCAAGGCAAAGGAGATACCTGAGGAGTACCAGGATCTCCACCTGGTCTTCTGTGAGACCAAGGCAGATAATTTGCCACCTCAAACTGCCCATGATCTCTCAATCAAGCTGCTACTGGGTACTCAGCCACCTCAAGGGCCCTTGTACCTGCAGGGACCCAAAGAGTTGGAGGAACTCTGCAAGTACCTTGACAAGAACATCACCAAGGGTTTCATCTGCCCTTCCAAGAGCCCCACACACTCACTGGTGCTCTTTGTGCCCAAGAAGGATGGAGGACTTCAACTATGCATTGACTATTGAGGACTCAATGAGGTCATGGTGAAGAACCATGCACCACTACCTCTCATTGAGGAGCAACTCTTCCTACTGTGAAAGGCCAAGATCTACAGCAAGCTGGATCTCAAGGCAGTGTACAACTGTCAGGACTGTAGGGTCTGAGTACCACTTGCTGGCTATGGTTGGTGTGGTGGCCAGGTATGGAGGGGTCATAGGAGATCTACAGTAGGAACCATTGGGAATGGCATAGTGCAAAGGAATAATGGTTGGGGCCATCAGGGGTCCAGGCATGATACTATGTTGCTATAGAGTGAATAAGTAATACATGTGATGGAGGTCTGTTGGGAACCTCTGTCAGGCATGGCAAAGAGTAACTAACTAAAAAGGGGGGGAGTGACTGCAGCAGTCACTCTGAGTGCAGTCAGCTCCAACCATGGGATCTCTCAGCTGGGAGGCTGACTGCTACACTGGAGGGTCAGGGTTGCAACCCTGACATTACCCCCCCATCTGAGGCCAGCTGGTCCCCAGCTGGTAGTGGCCATGCAGGGGGGATGGTGGTGTTGGTGAGACAGATGGGTGCCTGTCCAAGGAGGTGGGAGGGGCACTGTCAGGGGGGTCACACACTGCTGTGGCCTGTCAGGGTGTTAAAATGATGGGCCATGGCATGGCCTCTGACATGGACAGGAGTCCCACCACCACCAACTTTATTTCACTGAAGCTGTCATGAGCTAATCACCACAATGCATTGTGTGCAGAACTAGTGGGTCTGCAGCAACTGTGGCAATAGTGCATCAGACACATGAAATCAAGGTTAACTTGAGGTAAACATCAATTTTGTTTGAGTTCAGGGTTAGCAACCCATAAACATCAAAGTCACCTGAGATTGACATTAACTCCACCTTACACTCGATGTCAACTGACCACTGTTGCCACTCCATTCAGAGGTAATGCAGCATGTTTGTGGTAGCCTGTTAGTGTCCTACACAAGACAGGAGTGGGCTAACTGTCTCTAGTGTGGGTGTATGATGCTGCTGGATGTGTCACCATCATTGAGGATGGTGTCTGAGACTGTACATCACTGCTAGACAGCATCATCATATGATATGGTACTGGTGTAGGTTCCAGGACCATGGTGTAGGTTCCACCTGCACTGGTGAGGCCTGTGGTGCCAGTGAAGGTTCTGACTACTGTCTGAATGTACTCTGACTTGAACAGAGGCACACTGAGTGATAGCATTACCTAAGATTGCTATCCTATGAGACAAGAGAGTAATGGGACTAATTGTACTGACAAGTAAATAAGTGATAGAGTGGATGAGGCCTGCCTCTCCACTTGCACAAGAGAATGAGTATATATATGTGGTGATGCTTGCTCCTGAGCTATCTGTTGCCCATATCAGGCCAGTGTCAGCCCTGCCTTGCTGTCCCTGAGGCTCATTGCTGGTGTCCAACCAGTGCCTCTCCTCCTGAACAGCTCTCCATGGTGTCAAGCCAGTGTCAAGGTCTGCCTCCCCATTCTGCAGGTCCCCCCTATCTCCTCAGGGGCCCCTGCACATTACCTAACCTTTACAGGTTGACCCAGCACCTTGGTACTACCCCTTCCAGACACCACCAACACCATCACTGATTGCCCCCAACCCATTTGGGATGATACAGTTGCAGTCATCACTTGTCTTGGCCATCCCCTAGCTTTGGGCAGCCCTGTTGGCAAAATCGACAATAAGACTCAGTTACCATTGATTTCATCTGAGATCAACCATAAGATGCATCTAACATCAATCTCAATTCAAGTTTGACTTTATGTCCTGTGACACAGGGTTCTGCACACTGGGTGCTGAGTTGCTGTGCTCTGCATACTTAAGAGCATGGAGGGATCGACCCCCCTTTGCTTCTTCCCCCTGTTCATCATTGTACAAAATGTCCTCCCCCTCTATCTCCATCACTCTCTCTTTGCTGCTGCTGTCACCCACCACCATCAGGGTGCCCAGTGGCATCTGACATGGCAATGTGTTCACAGCCTCCTTTGAGGTACACAACTTCACAAGCAAAACCAATGATGATGAGGATATGCCCAAGAGTAAGTGCATGGTGCTGGAGGGATCAGTCAGGCTGGCAGGAGGATTCATGTACTGACAATCATTTGTTGGTTGGGGCAGTAGTAATCATTGTGGATGACAACAACAGGTCCAATGGTGAGTACTCAGTGATGGGGGGTCCTGGAGAGCACTCAGTGCTGGGGGCCCAGACTACATGATGGCCAGTAAGTTGGGCAGTAGGGTCATGGTTGGTGAGCAGTGTTATGCTCATGGAGTCTGGGAACCTTGGGCTCACTGTGTATGGTGATGATGGTAGAGGCCATGGGCAGGTAATCAGGCATGGTGGTGTCCAATACATCACTGGTGGGCTAGGAGGATTTCAGTAATGCTAAGGATGTCTGATATTCCACCTACTAAGTGAGTAGAGTAGAATACAATCAACAAAGTCAGGAGGGAAGGGGCCCAGCCATCTGGCTGGGGCCTAAATACCCCCCAGTCAATTGCCACAGTCAGTCAGTACCCCACTGGGACTGATGCAGCCTGTGGCAACTGCTGCAGTTGATCTTGGACCCAGAGTCCTCCCATCACACAACTTGGCCAGGTCCACTGATCTCATGCCCTCATTGGGCATGGCCCACCTCCACCAGGTCAGTGGGGACCATGTTGTAACATTACCCCCCCCAGGGTAGGTGCACATCCCCATCACCTGGTAGCTCCTTTGCCCCTTCACCCAGCAGACCAAACCTTAATCCATCAATGCATTTGTATCTGTTCTGCAGTGCACTGCAGCATGCATGCTGATTGGCTGGCTGCTGCACAGCACAATGCTTTGTGCAGGCTGCACCAAGGTGGGCAGGGTCAGTGCACAGCTGACTGAGCCCACTGGGGGGGACTCTAAAAGGGATATATAGAGGGGGTCTGGATGGATTCATCCACCCCCCTTCTCTCTTCTCCCCACATTTCTCCCCTGGCCCCCTCCCTTCTCCACCGATCCCTGGGCACCCCCTCAGTGCCTGATGAGCTCCCCTCTTAGCTCACCTTCCTCTGATCCTGGTGGCCTAGTGGCTCTGCAACCAGCCACTGATGAACCCATGCTTGTGGATGAGTCTGGTGGTGCTCCCACCAAGGTTGTGGATGAGTCTGGTGGCACTCCCACTGATGTGGCCAAGTCTGGCACCACCCCACTGGGCTGCACCAAAGAGGGTGATGTTGTGGTGCTCACCCTAGAGGGTCCTGGTGGTGCTCCCACCAGAACCACAGACAAGTCCAGTGGTGCTCCCACTGAAGCCAGTGGGGCAGTAGTGCCCCCTGCCAGGTCTAGGCCTAGCACCCCCAAGGGTCCAGTGGACAAGGAGGCAGCCCACCAAGCCTGGGTGGCTGCCCTGTTGGCTGACCAGGGTGGTGCCCACATTGGTGACCCTGCTCACCTGGAAGCCCTGATGCAGGAGGTCCAGGTGATGTCAATGCACACTGAGTATGGCATCTGCATCAGGTGCCTGAACACTCATGTGCCACCAGGCTCCCCTTTGCCCAAGTACATGCTGTCTGCACCTGGCACTGCCCTGGTGAACCAGTTTGAGCAGCACCCCACTGGAAGCCCACTCAATGGGCAACCCACTGCCTGTTGGCACTGCTGGGATGCTGGGTACCTCTGTGACTGGTTCAGCTGGATCCTGTTGATGCTCAAGTGGCACATGGGGGCCTTCTGGCAGGAGGCCTACCTGGAGTTGCACCTGGTGGGTAAATGGCTGAACCTGATCATGTCTTGGCAGCAGTTTACCACAGATGAGTTGTCCCCTGGGCTGGCTGCTGAGTATGAGGCAGCACATATGTGCAACTGGGCAGCCACTCAGGAGAACTGGGGTTTGAAAACCCTGCCCAGGGCCAGTTCCTCCACTGCCACTGCCCAGGTTCTGGTGGCCCCAGAGGTACCACTCCAGGTACCTGCAGTGGCTGCTTCCATCCTGGGTGTGGCCCAGCAAGCCTGCAGGAACTGCAGCTGGGTGAAATCTGAGCCCTTGCTGCCTCCACCCCTGCCCACCTTCTCTGGGACTCTGCCACTGGAGGCTGGGTACCTGGAGCACATCACCTGGACCCAGCAGGCCCTGGCATACATGGCCAACTGTGCCCTGGCTACTGAGCAGGTCCTGCACCACATGCAGGTGGCAGCAGTTGTGCAGGGGGTAACCTGGTCTGCATGGGACAGCTCAGTCACCACCCTCCTGCTGAACCACAGCAGCTGGGCCCAGGATGCTTCCCAGTGGTTCAGGGACCTGTCAGCAGCACCTCCAGGCTACCCAACTGGGCCCTCAGTCATCACTTCAGCCCACCACCCCACTCCCCCAGCCTTGCAGGCAGTGGGGCCATCCCAGCAGCCTGCTCTGCTGCCTCCAGCACAGACAATCTCATCAGATGAGTCCTCCATGAAGTCGATGCAAGCCAGGTCACCAGAGCCCTCACCAGCCCCCTCACCATCACCCCCACCTCCTGCCCACCCCCAGTCCTCTGCCCACCTGCATGAGGTTGCCCAGTCAGGGACCAGGTCCCAGCATCCAGCCCCAGCCCAGGATGTGCAGCGCCCTGGTGGCCAGGCCAAGGGTAAGGGGAAAACCTGGGAGGTGGCCCAGTCCCCCTGTTGGACCTGGCCCACTGGTGGCTGGGCTACCTTGCCTGTCAACAAGGCCAGACCTTCCCATCATTGAGGGTGGTTGCCCTTGCTGGAGGTCCACCAGTACTGCAACTGATTGCTGTCACCTGGTACCCATCTGCAAAATTGCTGGGCCCAGGCACTGCTGCCACCACCCCAGTGGCCCCCACCACCCCTGCCCAATTCCATGGATGAGACTGAGTAGTGGTCCCAGGCACCTGGTGGATGATCAGATCCTGTAGTTAGTGTGGGTGGGTACCCAATAGGGGTACCTGCAGAATGAATGCTTGTTCTGTGTTTGTCTCTGTGTGAGGGCTGTGGTGAGAATGAGTGTGGCAATCATCTGGAGAACCTGAGAGTACCCCAGGTATCCAGCAAGTGGCTGGGCTGTGTGGACCATGCAAGCAGGTACCTGGTCAGTGCACCTGCAAGAGGGCAGGGGCCCTGTTGTGCTTGCGGTGCTTGCCAACACAACCATTACCAGCAGAAATGTATCCATGGTGCTTTCAGGTCTTGGAAAGGTAAGCAAGCACCTTGATGTGTGTATGGGGGGGTGGCCTTGATGGTGCCAGTTGGTGCTGCCACCAGCACTGGAGGCTGTGATCAGCCTGGCTACACAATGCTCATGCCCAGCTGTCATCCAGTGGTCAGGGCATGGGTGCCCCATCCACCATCAGGTGAGGGGTTGGGGGCCCAGCATGCCCAGGTGTCCCTGGTGGAACTCTGCAACAAGTTCCTGACTGTTTTCAAGGTTGGCCTCTGGCTCCTGTCACAGGACATAAAATCGAACTCAAATTGAGATCGATGTTAAATGCATCTTACAGTCGATCTCAGATGAAATTGACATTAAGCAGGCCTTATTGTCAATTTCGCCTACAGGGCCATACAATGCTGTGGAATGAAAATGACAAGCAATGACTATGATGACACCATCCCAAATGGGTTGCAGGTGATCAGTGATGATGTTGGCAGCACCTGGAGGATGCTGTCGATGACCCTAGGCCAACCAGTAATGGCTGGGTGAGGTGCAGGGGCCCCTGTGTAGATAGGGGGACCCACAGGAAGGGAGGAAGAGCTCAACACTGGCTCGAGGCCATGGAGCTAGCTAGGGGCCACTGGTTAGACACCAGCAACACAAGTCTCAAGGACAGCAGGGCAGGCCCAGACACTGGCCTGATGCTGGCAGAGGGGTGCTCTGGAGCAACCGCTGCCAGCATACATACATATATATGCATTCCTTGTGTGAGTGGAGAGGCAGGGCCTCACCCACTCTACCATTCATTTACTTGTCAGTATGTTAGTATCACTACACTCACACTCATTGTCTCATAGAAAGTAGCAATCATAGTCATTGCTACTACTCAGTGTGCCTCTGTTCAAGTTGGAGTACATATAGACATCAGTCAGAACCTTCACTGGTGCCACAGGCCTCACCTGTGCAGGTGGAACCTACACTGTGGTCCTGGGACCTAAACCAGTACCATTACCATACAATGACACCAACTAACAGCATCATACAGCCTTGAGCACCACCTCTGATGATGGCAGCACAGCTCAACCATGCCATATACCTACATGAGGACAGTTAGCCCACTCCTGTCTAGTGTTGGACATACTCCTGGCTACCACAAATGTGCTGCATTACCTCTGAATGGAGTGGCAGCAGTGGTCAGTCAATATCGAGCATAAGATGCAGTTAATGTCGATCTCAAGTGAAATCGTTGTTTACTGGCCATTACCCTCAAACTCAAATGAAATCAACATTTACCTCAAGTTAACCTTGATTCACATGTCTGGCACATGACTGCTGACATTAGAGTGGATCATTCAAGCAGTGCCCCACATTCATCATGGCACCCAACAATCAGTCTGAGGAGCACCTCAGAGCCATTGACCTTAGGTCAGTGGTAGCCATGCTCCAGCAGATGATGGAGCAACAGCGACAAGAGGCTGAAGTGAACAGAGAATGGCAGTGAGCCATGCTAGGCAATTGGCAGTTGTACCAAGGCGAAGAGCTGGCTACACCATCACCAGTAGGCCACACAAGGTCGGTTCCCCCTCTTGCCAAACCAGCAACATCTCAGGCCAGGTTTGCTCAAGTGGAGGACCCTCAACACTGACACCCAGGTCAACAGTGAAGACATAGCCTGCAGAGTTCAGCAATGCTGACATTTATGTGACTCCCATGGGTCCTAGACACCATCAAGAACCCCTCAAGCCCATCACAGTGTTCGAAGGTGAGGGCCAGGAACCCAAGGTACTCCCTGCTGACATGAAGATTCTGTTCCCAAAGCTAGACACCAGGGATGTCAAGCTGTTTCTCATCAAGGCCAACAACTGGTTTGCTCAGTATGGGATCACAAGCCATCAACACCAAGTGGTGATCGCATTGGAATGATTGGAAGGCTCAGCCAAGGAGTGGTGGGACTCTAAACTGAGAGTTGATCCCAAGCTTCAGGGACAACTGTTCCATGATTGGGACATGTTCTGTGCCTGCCTGAGGGATCAGTTCAGCCAGATGGTTGACTCGTTCACCACTTATGCTGAGCTCTCTATCCTCTGCCAAACTAGTGATGAACCAGGCATGGCTACTCACTACATCGAGCGCTTCCATGACCTAGTGAACCTTGCTGGCCTCAACAGAAATCCTAAGTTGATCATGGGCTTGTTCAAGTTGGGTCTCACCACCAGGGTGCATCAGAAGTTCAAGCATGACCCACCCTCTGACCTCTGGGAATGGTACCACAGCATGGAAAGCATCAACTGCATTCGAACCTTGGATGCCAACAACACATGCCTCCTCTCGACCCCAGCTCATCCTGCTAGCATGGCAGCACCCACCACAGACAAGGGGAAAGGGAAGGAGGTGCCACTGCCCAACAACAGGACAAGCAGGTGGGGTCAGCACCCTGGAGCTGTGCCCAACATCACCTTTAGGAGGCCCTTGCCACCTCACCTGGCTCAGAAGCTGCTGGTGACCAACATCAGCAGCACCACCTTCAGACCAGACCAGTGCAGCCTATGTGGCCAGACAGGCCATTGGCAGCACAACTGTCCCAAGGTGGTGCCCAGGGTATCAGGCCCAACAGGCATGCCTTGCAGCCCTGCTCCACAGAGTGGCTGTGTCTATGCCATCAACAAGCATGCTGGAGATGCCAAAGATGATGAAGAGGCATCTGAGGAAGGTAACCAGGAAGCCAATGTCAACCTGGCAGCCTATGCCAACAAGGATGAGGAGGATGCCCAACCCCAGGAAGCTGATGCCAACCAGGGAAACAGGCATGGGACAGTGCACTGATGGTGTGCATTGCCCTGAATCCATCCTTGTCATCACACTGTACATATCAAGACTGTTGTTTCTGTTTCTCTGCAGCATCATGGAAGCCAGTACTCGAGATTGATGGGACCATCATGGGTCACCCAGCTTGAATGCTGGCTGACACAGGCACCAGAGTGTCTATAATTGCTCATACATTTGTTTCAACCCATCAAATACCCACAAAACCCATACACAAAAGAAGCATTCATGGAATCACCAGTCATACCCTACAGATCGACAGCGCTGCCTCAGTCACTGTGGGCATAGGAGGTTACCTAGTCAGTCCTTTCGAAGCAGAGGTGACAGACATCAATGACTATGATGTCATTCTAGGTTATGAGCTACTCAGGAAACTCAGGCCCAGGGTATATTGGTACACTGGTACTCTCGATTTCTGGCCTGGTCTCGAAATTGAAGTTAAAGGGCAGTTACTGTCGATTTCATCTGAAATCGATGATAAACACTGCATATCTTTGATTTCAACTGAGATCCAAGATAATGCACCCTTAATGTCTATTTTGGCAACCAATCTCATAGCTCATGGGAATGAGTTTGTCTCCACTGAACAGCTCATATGAGCAGCCCTCTGTGTTGGCCCCATAGGATGTCTGCTCCTGGACATCAATCCCTCCACTGTACCCATGTATGGCTTCATCCCTATGGGCAGTGACAAAGGCATTGAGATGGAGGTCAAACCTCAAGAGGAGCCAAAGGCGAAAGAGATACCTGAGGAATACCAGGACCTCCATCAGGTCTTCTGTGAGACTGAAGCTGACAAGTTGCCTCCAAGAATGGACCATGATCTCTTGATCGAGCTATTGCTGGGCACTCAACCACCTCATGGGCCTCTGTACTTACAGGGACCCAAAGAGCTGGAAGAGCTGCACAAGTATCTCAATGAGAACATCACGAAGGGCTTCATCCATCTGTCAAAGAGTCCAGCATGCTCACCTGTACTCTTTGTGCCAAAGAAGGATGGAGGCCTACAGCTATGCATCGACTACTGAGGCCTCAATGAAGTCATGGTGAAGAACCATGCCCCATTACCTCTCATAGAGGAGCAGCTCTTCCTACTGCAAAAGGCCAAGGTCTACAGCAAGCTGGATCTCAAGGCAGTGTATAACTTGGTACACATCACAGATGGTGATGAATGGAAGACAGCTTTCAGTACCCAACTCAGGCTCTACAAGTACCTCATCATGCCATTCAGGTTAGCAAACACTCCTTCACACTTTCAGTCACTCATCAATGGTATCTTCCATGACATCCTCAGCATCTATGTGGTGGTATACTTAGATGACTTCCTCATCTTCAGCAACCACCTGAAGGAGCATGTTGGCCACATATGAGAGGTATTACAGCAGCTGCAAAAGCATCGACTCTTTGTGAAGCTGTCAAAGTGTGAGTTCCACACCATGACTGTCGAGTTTCTAGGCTATGTGATCATGCTGCAAGGAATCAGGATGGATGAAGCAAAGGTATGGACCATTAAGGAATGGCCAGTCCCTGAGTCGATCCACAACATCCAGCACTTCCTTGGCTCTGCCAACTTCTATTGACGATTCATCTCACACTTTGCATGCATTGCAAGGCCACTCACATCATTGGTCAAGCTGACCAAGCATTTTAAGAAGTTCAAGCTGCCAGAGGATGCAGAAAAGGCATTCCACAGCCTCATCACAGTGTTCATGTCAGCAGGGGTACTCCATCACTTTGATTACCATCTGCCCATGTGAATGGAGACCAACACCAGTGACTATGCTATAGCTGGGGTCCTCAAGCAAGAGCATGAGGGACGATGGCATCCAATCGCCTTTTACTCTTGCAAGATGAGTTCAGCAGAGCATAACTATGAGATCCATGACAAGGAACTGCTCACAGTGGTGGCATGCCTGACCCAGTGGCATCATATGCTGGCAGGCCTGCCATCACAGCTCATCATCCTCACAGATCATGAAGTGCTCAAGTACTTCAAGTCTCAACAGTGCATCAATGGCTGGCAAGCTTGATGGGCAGTACTACTAGCTGACTTCAACTTCATTCTACAATACAGGCCAGGGGACAAAGCAGGTGAACCTGATGCCTTGACTAGGCAGAGCAATATGCAGCCTGCTGGTGAAGAATGAGAGCATAATGTTTGACAGCTGCTGCTGGCCCAACTGTTTGCTGAACCTGATGCAAAATCGATGATAAACACCATTAAACATCGATCTCAAATGAGCTTGAGCGAAAACACATGTAATCATCAAACTCAATCGAGTTCGAGCATAAGGGATGATAATCATTGATCTTGCGAAACACCTCTGGCATTGCCCTCTATGGCAGATATCATGGCAGGAGGATTCAAGGAGCTTGTCAGGACCTTCCAGCCCCTTGACCATGAACTAGTAGAGCTGTACAATCAAGGCCAATTCGAGCTCAAGGATGGCTTGTGGTACAAGAATGGCTGCTTGGTTGTGCCAAAGGTCACACTGCCTGGCAGGCAGGGTAGTAACGACACCAGGAGTGTGGCCAGGGTACAAGACCAATCTCTATCAGGCAAGCACCTGCACTACATGGTAATGTCACAGTGCCATGATGGACCAACTGCTGGGCATGTTGGGTGAGATGTGACAATGGAGCGAGTGCAATGACATTACTATTGGCCACACATGGCAGTGTGGATAGCAGACTATGTAGCTAGCTGCCCAGTGTGCACATGGTACAAGGCCCCACACCATCAGCTGTATGGCCTTCTGCAACCATTGTCCACCCCTGAACGACCATGGGGGTCCATCTCGATGGACTTCATCGAAAGCCTGCCACCATCAGAAGGCTACAACTCCATCTTGGTGGTAGTTGACCACCTCACCAAGTTCGCTGTCCTGGTGCTGACTCACAAGTCCACAACATCAGGAGACACCACCATGCTCTTAGAGACTATGGTCTTTATACATTTTGGCATACCAGACCACATTGTCTCTGACTGAGGATGACAGTTCATATCAGCGACTTGGAAGCGATTCACTGCCACACTTGGGATCAACCACTCCCTCAGCATGGCCTATCATCCACAGACCAATGGGCAGACTGAGCAGGTAAACCAAGTCATTGAGCAGTATCTCCATATGTACTGCAACTATGAACAGGACAACTGGCATGCCTTGTTGGCCATGGCCAAGTTCATATACAACAACACAGTACACAGCAGCATTGGTGTATCACCTTTCTTTGCATGCTATGGCTGGAATCCCAAGTCTCACCTGGAGATTCCAGAATGGCTCAGAGTACATGACCCAGGACAGCATGAATGGCTCATGACTGCCAAGGACTGGATCACATACCTCCAGGAAGCCATTCAGCAAGCACAAGCACAGATGGTCAAGCAATACAATCATAAGCACAAGGATGTGGAATTCAAAGTTGGTGATCTCATTCACATCAACTGCAAGAACTGGAAGACTCGATGACCCAGTCCCAAGCTCAACACCCGCTTTGCTGGCCCCTTTCCCATCCTGGAACACATCAGCTGGTGAGCATACCACTTACAACTCCCAGTGACCTTCAAAGTGCATGATGTTTTCCATGTCTCCATGCTGGAGAAGCAGCCAACAAGCCAACTGGAAGGGTGCAACAAGCTACCCATACAACCACCATTGCATGATGATGAGCTGGAGTATGAGGTTGAGCGCATCCTCAACCATCGAATCCATCATGGCCAGCTCCAGTACAAGGTGTTCTGGAAGGGCTATCCTGAGGAACAGGTGACCTGGGAGCCTGCTGAGAACCTCAATTGCCCTGACCTCATCTGGGACTATGAGGTTTTGAGGGGGGGAGGCATCCCTGCTCAAGAATAGGGCCATCTCCTCAGTTTCATGAAATCAACATTAAAAGTGGGTTACAGTCAAACTTGTATGAAATTGATGTTAAAAGTGATTTACAGTTGATCTCACACAAAATTGAGGATTATGTGACTTTATCCTTGATCTCAAAAAGGTCAGCCCTGCAGGAGGAAAAGTCACCAGGAAGGCTCCAGTCTCAGTGTCAAAGCTCATCAGACACTCACAAGGCACATGCAAGAGGACATGGAGAACAGCAGTGGATTTCAAAAGGAATGAGCACAGTACAAGAAGAGGACTAGACTACATGTCAAGGTAGAAGGGCTCACCATCCTCACCCTCAGGCACTGGCAGAGGGGACAATGGTGTGTCCATGGGTGGTGGAGGACTGCCAGGGCAAGAGCATGACTCATGGGGCTGGCACTCACTCACGAGAGTGCTGTTTGCCACCATGTACTGGCACATGGCATGCAGGATGCCAGGGAAGTTGGCATCATCAAGACACCAGAGCCACACCATGGCCTCTGCCCAGCGATGATTGTGGCATCGAGAGGTGGGTGTGCTCAGTGCCATGCTCATGACTAACTGTGCTGCCAGCCCAGGAAATCACCACAGTATATGAATGCCAGGTGACAAGCAATGTTCCAACTGCAATGGGCAATGCCCACCACATGGCAGTGCACACACAAGGCAGGGACACAGCATCATCAACCCAACAGGTCCATGAACATCGACAGGAAGCAACTACACCACAGAATCAAGGCAAGGGGTTAGTGAATGACCCTGACATGAGCAGTAAGGAGGAAACTGGGGAATACTCATGGGATCTGGAGTGCTTCGCAGTGCATGCACATCCAGGTGGGCCAGGGTGCTGAACCCTCAGTCAGGTGATGCATGATGATGTTGCAGATATGCTGATCCACAGCATCACCTCAAGCGATGGTCCAGAGCTTGGGATAAAGGCTGGCTGTGTAGAGAATCAGCAGCACTGGAGCCCAGAGCACCTGGGTCCAGGCTGCAATCTCTGCCCAACTTGGAGTGTGGGCCACCAGTGGCAATGGGGAAGGGCAGCACAAGGGCTCTGGAACAGGAGGCATGTGCCTACCATCAGAGGGAGTGTCCCTCCACATTATGCCTGGGGGAGGAGGCAATGGAGCATAGGCAGGCATACCAGGTGCCTCAGGGGATGCTGGAGCACCATCCAATCAAGCCAGTTTGGCCTCATAGTGCTCCTGGTGCTCCTTGCTGGGAGCACACATGCCCAGGAAAAGAGGTTTGAGAGCAGGAGTGGGAGGGCCATGCAAGGCCAGCTCCACCAGCAAAGCAGCCACAACTTCCTTGACAGGCATAACAGCTGCCTCAGAAGCAGGTTGAGGTGTCGAAGCACCTGTGGGCTGCCTGTGGGCAGAGCCCCTGTCATTGACCAAAGAGGCAGGAGCAGTGGCACCAATGGCCAAGAGGTCCTGGGCCACAGAAGCAGCAGGAGAGGTGGATCACCAGCGATAAAGGGCCATGTGAGGAGCAATAGGAGCTGCTCAACATGTCAAGCAGCACAGAGGAGGATTGGGCAGAGGAGCTGACATGTTAGATGGTGGTGTAGGAAGATGATGATGAGCAAGAAGGAAGAAGGGGTAGAAGCACCACCCAACACCATGAATACAGGCCACCCTTTTCTGCACAGGCCATGAAGAATTAGGCTCTGGATGGACTTCATTACTTCACAGGAGCTCAGCTCTGAAAATGGGGGTAATGCCACAGGACATAAAATCGAACTCAAATTGAGATTAGTGAGGTTTTGGTATGCCTCTTACTCACGCATTTCAAGCTCGGCTAAGCTGTCTTGCTCACTTTGGATGCATGCATGCATAAGCGAGGTCCGTATGACCCATTTGGATTCATCTTACAACTACTTTCTGTTAGGTGAACTGTGTATGTAAGTAGAATGAGAAGCGTTAGACACATCTCACCATGATCGTGTGGTTCTAGCTATAATGTAACATGTTGAGTGACTTTCTTGATTACAAAGCATGTGTGTTGTGTGAAAGTATAGTCTACATTGAGAGAGTACTGCCGAATCTGTCAAAACCACAGATGGTGGTAGTACTACCATCATCTTCCTCCTTTCCCCACACTTTCTGTAACCTTATCTCTGTTTATCCAGTGCATCCGCCAGGCACCAGAGGCTCTCCACACAATCATGCAAGTCGAAGACACAAGTGCATCGTTCCTCAACATTATTCTCGAAGCTGCTGCATTCATTGCTGCAGCTCAACAGAGGCTGGCCACTGACCTGCAGCCTTGCAGGTTCGAGGCCATCCTTTGCCAGGTCGACAAGACCCATTTCACAGCCGACACAGGCTTCACACCAGAGCAATTTGAAGCAATACACCATGCATTAAAGCTGCCTGAGCCAGTGAGAATGCATGTGCAAGACTGTGTTGATTCGAAGTCGGCTCTCTTCATGCTGTGTGCCTGGCTCAGGAACAGAATGCTGCGGTCGCTCAAAGGCCAGTATGGCTGGTCACACAGCAGGATATCCAGGACGGTGAGGTACATGAGTGACTGGATCTTCTGGTGCTGGGGACACCTTGCTGACGTCCAGAGCCTGAAGCACTGCCTAGCTGTTCCTTGGTGGCTCCAGTACTATGCTGCAGCAGTAGAACGTCTGTTCCACCTGCTGCAGATCTGGGGTGCCATCAATGGCACTGTATGACCAATCGCAATGCCAACCATTCAACAGGAGCTTGTGTACAATGGCCACAAGCAGTGTCATGCACTTAAGTATCAGTTTATCTCATGTCTGGATGGTCTGATCTTCTGTTCATTGCCATTTGAGGGTCGCAGACATGATGCACACATTGTGGCCCACACAAGACTTGTAGAATGGGCCGAACAGCATGCCAAGAACGAGGATGGCAAGCAGCTGTACCTCTTTGGGGATCAAGCATATGGGAACTCAACAGCAATCATCACCAAGTTTCAGGGCAACACCATATCCTCATATCAATCAGACTTCAATTACATCATGAGTAAGTTCAGAGTGCAAGTGGAGTGGGCTATCGGACTCATTCCAGGTCAGTGGCCATGATTCAGTGTGAAGCACCAGCAGAAGTCTGGACTGGGACCAATTGGGCAGGACTGGATGGTAGGGGTTATCTTGTACAATGCCAAGATGTGCCTTGTTGGTAATCAGGTTAGCAAGAGGATGGGTTGCATGCTGCTGATGCTGGATGAGTACTTCTCCAGCCTGTGGGTGAGAAGAATGTGGGTAGCACCCAATCCCAGCACAAGCAAGAGCAGCATCAACTCACCTGCGATGGCAGAGAACGAGGAGGAGATCATGGTCGAGAATGCTATTTGATTGTGTTTCATGTATATACATAACAAGGAATCGAGTATACAAGCATTGCTATTGAAAACCCCCGAAAGGTCCATTGCGCAGCTGTGAGGGCGCTCGAGAGCTTCGGTGCCATCAAGATGGAGTACTCACATCAGAAAGGATGGATGCACTGTGATATCGTTGGCTGCTTGGTGTTGTTTCTTGAGGGATTGTGTCGAGTGCAGGTGGGACAGACACTGGGTTTGGTGGATGAGCTGACCTTCCAGCCATACCCTGCAGCATACTCATCATCGAAGTCATCATACTCTCCATACGACGATTCTGGTCCTTGAGAATGCTGATCTTTGATTGCAATTCCATCTGAATGTGAGTGTTGTGCTCCAATGTTGCCTGCGAAAGCTGCATCTGTGCCTCAGTTTGGACCTTCAGGAGATTGAGCTGCTGTAGCTTGAAGTCCTTCTCAAACTCACAATAATGCTCAGTGCTCTCCATCAGTGCAGCAAAGGCATCAGCAGCAGTGTTTCTTTTATGTTTACAGACTTGTGAATCGAAGGAATGGTCTCCATCGGACTCCAAGGCCTGAGATTGTGTGTGGGAGTGGTGGCGTTCACGCATGGTTGTCATTGATCATGACACCAGTGTTTGCCTAGAGTCTGAAGCCATCTGAGCAAGCTCTTCACGATCAAGCTCAACTGTGGAAGACTGTGCCACACATCATCATGGAACATATGCTTCTGATTCAATGAATTCATCGAGCAGAGCCTCATACTTGCTGGTGAACTCGACAACACCACTTGCATGAGTGTTGATGTCATTCCTCTTCTTGCAATGGTCCATGAGATGTCCGAACTTGATCTTGATAGCCCTCTCACTGCGTTCAGGAAGCCCTTCCATTGCACAGACTGTGTTGAATTCGATAACTGCATTGTTCCAGGCTAGCTTGTGGTCGCTGTTTGTGCATGCAATGTTTGGATTATAAGATATGATGGCCTTAATGAGGATCTCCATTGAGCAATGGTCCCATTGAGCTTGAGATCCTAGATGTTCAGACGACTGCAAAGCAGCTGGAGACTCGAATGACGCTGGCATTACTTGCAAGGCTTGAGAACCAAGTACAGGTGGAGCTTGAGAATGTACAGGAGTCGCTGGCCATGGAATGGAGCATTCATGCTGGGTTTCTTCATCGGAATCGTCTGTAATTGCAATGGTATTGACATCGCCACTGTTTGAGAGTGACATTAAGGGGCCCCTGAGTGGCAGCAGAAGGTGGTTGAGCTCAAAAGGTGTGTCGAAAGAGGAGTTCATGGCCGTTGAATGCAGTTCGAGGTTGCACATGCAGTGTTTGTGGGGTAACAAGGTTCATCAATTGCAGATCCTGAACTCAATTAACCTTATCTACAGTCTGTGCCTGATCACGATGATGACCACTACCACCAACTGTATGGAGCTCATCGGTGACCTATGAGCCTGATATTCACAAATCATGCATATTTGCTGACAAAGACATGTCATGTGAATGAAAAAAATTTTCAAATTCTGCACCCGCATCCTGAACTGAGTAAGACCGAGCTCATGACCATCTGACTCTCTTCCAAACCACCACCACCACCACTGTCTCATGTAGTTCAGCAAATGAACTGTGTGAGATAGACGTTTCTCGACCAAAACCTCTCTATTGATGTTAGATGTGTCTTATGGTTGATCTCAGATGAAATTGACACTAAGTGGGCTTTATCATCGATTTCGCCTATGGGGCTGTATGATGCTGTGGAGCAACCATGACAAGCAATGGCTACAATGACACCATCCCAGATGGGTTGGGGGAGACCAGTGATGGAGTTGGCAGTGTCTGGAGGACACTGTCAATGATCCTGGGCTGATCAGTAATGGCTGGGAAAAGCACAGGGGCCCCTGCATAGATAGGGGGGCCTGCAGGAACAGGAGAAGAGCTCAACACTGGCTTGAGGCTGTGGAGCTAGTGAAGAGGTACTGGTTGGAGACCAGTGATGAGTTGCAAGGACAGCAGGGCAGGCCCTGACACTGGCCTGATGCTGGTGGTGGGACACTTGGGAGCAACTGCTGCCAGCATACATACTTATATACACATCCCTTGTGCGAGTGGAGAGGTGGGGCCTCATCCACTCTATCATTCACTTACTTGTCAGTACATTTAGTATTCTCACTTTCTTTGTCTCACAGGGTAGCAATCTTAGGCATTGCTATCACTCAGTGTGCCTCTGTTCAAATCAGAGTACATAAAGGCATCAGTCAGAACCACCACTGGTGCCACAGGCCTCACCTGTGCAGGTGGAACCTACACTGCAGTCCTGGAACCTACACCAGTACCATTACTATATGATGACACTGACTATTGGCATCATACAGTCTCAAGCATCATCTCCAATGATGGCAGCACAGCTCAACTGTGCCATACACCTACATGGGGACAGTTAGCCCACTCCTGTCAAGTGTAGGACACACATCAGGCTACCATGAATGTGCCACATTACCTCTGAATGGAGTGGCAGCAGTGGTCAGTCAACATTGAGCATAAGATGCAGTTAACATCGATCTCAAGTGAAATCGATGTTTACTGGCCATTACCCTTGAACTCAAACAAAATCGACATTTACCTCAAGTTAACCTTGATTTCACATGTCTGGCACACAACTGCTGACAGTGGTCACCTCCATGCAGTCAGCTCTGGGTGGGAGGTATCTTGGCCAGGATGCTGACTGCTATGCTGGAGGGTCAGGGTTGGGACCCTGACAGCCCAGCAGTATGTGGGCATTCAGGCACCCAATGCAGATGCTGTAGTCAGTGTGCATCAGCATTGCCCAGACCTCCCTCATCAGGGTGTCCAGGCAAGCAGGATCGCTGATGTGGGCACCACCCTGGTCAGCCAACAGGGCAGCCACCCAGGTGCAGCAGGCTGTCTCCTCATCCACCAGGCCCTCAGGGGTGCTAGGCCTAGACCCAGCAAAGGGCACTACTGCCCCACTGGCTTTGGTGGGAGCACCACTGGACTTGTCTGTGGTCCTGGTGGGAGCACCACTGGGACCCTCCAGGGTGAGTGACACCACATCACCCTCTTTGGCACAGCCTGGTAGGGTGGTGCTGGACTCAGTCACATCAGTGGGAGCACCACCAGACTCATCCACAACCTCAATGGGAGCACCACTGGACTTGTCCATGACCATAGGTTCATTGGTGGTTGGTGGTGGAGCCACTGGACCACCAGGAGTTGCCAAGGGGGAGCTCATCAGGCACTGAGGGGGTGCCCAGGTATTGGTAGAGAGGGGAGGGGGCCAGGGGGAGAATGTTGGGAGAAGAGAGAAAGGGGGGCAGATGGAACTGTCCAGACCCCCCCTATATATCTCTTCTGGACCCCCCCCCCCATGGGCTGAGTCTGCTGTGCACCAATCCCACCCACCTCTGCACAGCCCACACAAAGCATTGCACTGTGCAGTGGCCAGCCAATCAGTGCATGCACTGCATTGCACTGTGGAACAGATATGAATGCATTGATGGTTTAAGGTTTGGTCTGCTGGGCAAAGGGGCAAGTGAGGCACTGGGTGATGGGGACATGTGCCTACCCTGGGGGGGGTAATGTTATGATGTGGACCCCACTGACCCAGTGGAGGTGGCCCATGCCTGATCAGGGGAGTGGGGACCCAATGTGTGTGATGAGATTGATGGACCCAGCTGAGTGTGGGATGACAGAGTCCCAGGTCTGCAATCAGCTGCAGCAATCACTGCAGGATGTGTCAGCCCCAGTGGGGTGGTTGACTGACTGCAGCAAGTGACTGGGGGGTATTTAGGTCCCAGCCAGAGCACTGGGCCCCTTCCCTCCTGACTTTGTTGATTGTATTTTACTCTACACACTTAGTAGGTGGAATACCAGACTTTCTTAGCACTACCAGAATCCTTCCAGCCTGCCAGCAATGTCTTGGACACCACCATGCCTGATAACCTGCCTGTGGCCTCCACCACCATCACCATGTCTGGTGATCCTGAGGTTTCCAGACCCCACAAGCATAACAGGGGACAGGAAGGAGATGACAGGTGGTCAGGCAGGCCAGCCTCTTTGTCAGTCTCACTGACAGCATCCTCTCTGCTGGTCTCCATACCCCCAATGTCAAAGAACATCATGTCAGGGTCACTGGCCTCAGCAGGTGCAGCAGAAGGAGGAGAGCTGGCCTCAGTAGGTGCAGCTGGAGATGTGCTGGCCCTGGTGGGGTCAGTGGAAGAATGTGCTCAACCCTCCATTGAGGGGAGCTCAACATCGAGGAGGGGCATGCTTGATGCTGCCTCCTCCAAATCCAGATCAATGGGCATGTCATTGGTGACAGAGGCCCTGGGCATGGGAGTGGTGGTGGCATCTGTGCCAACTGCAAAAGGAGTGGTGGTCTCACCAGAGGGGGTAGAGACTGAGGAGGAGGAGGGTGCTGGCCCAGGAGGGCTCAGCACAGTGCTTGAGATGTTGGCCTCACTGATGGCAGTGGAGGCCATGATGTGTGGAGATGCCAGGCTTGGAGAGCCCAGTGCCATCGAAGGAGAGTCCACAGCCATGTTGTCCTTGACAGAGGGCTGGGCAGCATTGGCATGGATGGTATCAGTGGAGGGGAGCATCCCAACATCCTCATTGGAGAGCTCATCAAGTCCTCCACCATCATAGTGTTTTCAGCAGTGGCTTGAGCAGCTCATTGAGCCACTCATCATGCAGCTGCCTTGTGCCTTTGGTATGCATGTAGGGCCTTCTTCATGACAGCCATCATTCTTGATGGTGTTGGGGTTCTTGGTGGTGGAGAGGAAGGATTGTGTGCTCTCCCTTGCACCATCTCTTGAGGTTTCTTCCTCTCAATCATAAGGGTCTTTGTAGAGTGTTGCCCTTTGTTGTGTGCTCAGGTGAGATCAATGGTTGATGATGGGGACCAATCAGTTGGTCCTGCAATGCAGTGGTGGATCTTGTGTGTTTGTGATCTCTTAGCTTTGTACTTCATTTTGGATGTGATGTGTGTGCAGTGTGATATCAATAGAGTGTCTTGAGGTTCAGGATGTGTGTCATGATTATCCAGTGGGTTTCAAGATCAATCAGTTGATCTGGTCATTTTGCAATGAAGTTTTGACATGTCCAATATCTTGTTTTTGTCCTTTTGTGGGTATTGTGATTTTTTGATGATTTTCTTGATGCATTGATTGATGTGAAGATCAATCAGTTGATCCTTTTTCTTGTTCATTGGGAAGAAACTTGTGGTTCAGAATCATGTTCATTGGGTCTTGAGGGTTATGTTGGAGTATGCAGGTACTTTGATGGTTCATCTCATACTCAGGTGCTTCACCACATGAGGCACACACCAACCAGTTGGTCCCCAAACCAACTGGTTATTCACATGCTCCTCCAGTTGGTCATCACACCAACCAATGAATCCTCACAACCACCAGAGGATATTCATTCCAGTTCATGTGCAGGACATGTGGTATTCAACTTTTCCACACATATAACTCCTTACATGCCCTTGCATCCAATGCAAGGGGTAAATCACCATCATCAATGCCAGATACACATGATCAGCTTGTTGGTCCAGATCCAACCAAAGGATCCCTTGATTCAACCAATGAGAACACTTGGTTCAACACCAAGATGAAAACTCTTCCATGACACACACACACTCTGATGTGACACACCACAGGACAGGAATGTGATTGGTTGAATGGAGATGTACATTGGGCAATGGTGTACTCCACCACAGGTATACAGACATTCAGCAGTGGATACATTGACCAACACAACAAAGGCTGCACTGACCATTGCACTGAGTCCCCATGCCCCTCAACACATATATAATGTACATACCAGTCACACCCATCATTGAAATATCATATCAAATCTTCATCTTACTTACATATACTGAATACTCACTGCTGCCTGGCCATACCAACTGACTGGTTCATGTATTTGCTGCAGCATCCCCCTTCTGCTTCCAGCCTCTGTGCATTCAACCACTAGTGTTGATGTCACAGGACATAAAATCGAACTCAAATTGAGATCGATGTTAAATGCATCTTACAGTCGATCTCAGATGAAATCGATGTTAAGCAGGCCTTATTGTCGATTTCGCCTACAGGGCCATACGATGCTGTGGAATGAGAATGACAAGCAACAACTATGATGGCACCACCCCAAAGGGGCTGCAGCTGATCAGCGATGATGTCAGCAGCACCTGGAGGATGCTGTCGATGACCCTAGGCCAACCAGTAATGGCTGGGTGAGGTGCAGGGGCCCCTGCGAAGATAGGGGGGACCTGCAGGAAGGGAAGGAGAGCCTGACACTGGCTCGAGGCTGTGGAGCCAGCACAGAGGTAGTGGTTGGAGGCCAGTAATGAGTCTCTAGGACAGAAGGGGCAGGCCCTGACACTGGCCTGACACTGGCAGCAGGACACTCTGGAGCAACCACCACCAACATACACACATGCATATATATATACACACATTCCCTGTACGAGTGGAGAGGCAGGACCTCATCCACTCTATCATTCATTTACTTGTCAGTACATTTAGTATCACTACACTCACACTCATTGTCTTGTAGAGTAGCAATCTTAGGCATTGCTACTACTCAGTGTGCCTCCATTCAAGTTGGAGTACATATAGACATCAGTCAGAACCACCACTGGTGCCACAGGCCTCACCTGTGCAGGCAGAACCCACACCACAGTCCTGGAACCTTCACCAGTACCATTACTATACAATGATGCCAACTATCAGCATTGTACAGCCTCGAGCATCATCCCCAACGATGGCAGTGCAGTTCATCCATGCTGCATGCCTACACAAGGACAGTTAGCCCACTCCTGTCAAGTGTAGGACACACACCAGGCTACCACAAACATGCTGCATTACCTCTGAATGGAGTGGCAATGGTGGTCAGTCAACATCGAGCATAAGATGCAGTTAACATTAATCTCAAGTGAAATCGACATTTACTGGCTGTTAACCTCAAACTCAAATGAAATCGACATTTACCTCAAGTTAACTTCGATTTCACGTGTCTGGCACATGACCGCTGACAGTTGATCACCAACTGATTGGTCTTGTGGTATCATAACTCAGACTCTCAGTTGGATATCTTAGGATTTATGGTGTGTTGCTCAAGATTGCAACTTAGGCATCATACACAGTTGATCTCACAGTCAACTGACTGGTGTCCCATACATTAACTGGTAGGTGTGCATGACTAACAATCGCACACCACTGCACACTTAGAAGCTAATGCATTTGGCCCTTTTGTGGGACATTTTTGGCCCATCAACACACATCAATGCCTTCACTTGCTATGCTTGCTACCAAGGCTGTCTCTTCCTCTGTCCTGGGCAAGGAGCTGTCGGATTCCAGGCCTGTGCTTGGTGAGCCTTGGTTTTGTGCCGGAATTTGTTGATTTGGGGCCTGTTTGGGAGCATTTTTGTGCTGAATTGCTTCCCTGATTTTGCTGCTGTCCAAGACTCAAACCTGAGAGAGCTGAGCCTGGTCTCCTTGTGCTCTGGTATGCTTGAATTCAAGCATTTGATGTAGCTCTGCCACCTCCTGCTGCAAAAGGACATTGTCATTGTGGAAATGACCAGCTGCTTTTATGATTTTGGCCCACAAATGATGAGAAGAGTGATCTAGGTGCTCTGAGGACTGTATTTGGCTAGCAATGGACACCAATTGTTGTGAAGTCTTTGGGGTTGGTGGCAGGGTGCTCCCTCCTGGCTCTGGTGTCATTTCTGGTGTCATTTCCCTGGGCTGTGGAAGCTTTTCAAGTACACGGGATGGATTAATGACATTGCCAATCCCAACAGACTTGAATGCAGCCCTTGCAGCTCTTGATGTGAAGATTTTGCCCCTTATCTTGATGTAGATGCGCAGGAATTGCACGCTTTTCCCTTGAAGATGATGAGCGGAGAAGGGATTTTGTGACCAATGCACTCGATGACAGTGGCACTTTCTCGTTGACCAGGTTGTGTCCTGAATTTTGTGGCCGCTTTTTTTGCCTTGTGTACCAGCACTTTTTGAAACTGTGCATTGCCAAATACAAAGCCTGTCTCGTCCATATTGTAGACTTGATTGATGGCAATGTCATGTTTGGCCATTGTGCTCCGGAGGATATCATAGAAATGATTTAACGTGTTTGGCCCATTCATGAGACAGAAATACAAATTCTCCACAAGTTTGTAGTCAGTGATTAACAATCTGTGACAAGTTTGTATTTCTGTCCCATAAATGGGCCAAACACGTTAACGTAACGTGTTTGGCCCATTTGTGGGACAGAAATCCGGCCGACAAATTTCATGACGCGACGCGTATTTAAGGCAGCTCAGCACAACATCCACGTGCCACCCCTCTTCCTTCACTACCACCACCATATCTTCCCCCTTGTCTCAGCACCGCTTCAGACATCCATCTCTTTGCCTCAAAATCATGCCTAAACAGCTCACAAAAGCAAAAAGGACAGAACTGCACACTAATCATGCTCAGAAAGAGGCTATTGTGGCCAAAGCAATCAATGATTTGCGCTCCAGAGCCATTCCATCCATCCGAAGAGCAGCCGAGCTCCATGATATACCAAAATCAACACTCCACAGATGCCTAAAGGCCATCAAAGCACCTCAAGATGCACACAGACACTGTCAGCTCCTTTCCGAAGCCCAGGAGAAATCATTAGTGGCACATATCAAGGCCATTGCAGCCCAAGGCTTCCCTACAACATTCAAAGACCTCAAGATGCATGCTGCAGCATTCTACAATGCAAACAACAACATCCATAATCATGATTTCTCAGCTGGATTGTCATGGAAGTGGGCATGAGGCTTTCTTTATCACCATCCATCACTTTTGAGCTGCTTTAGCTGCAGTTTGGACCACTCCTGAGCAAAAGCATCAAACATGAACAACAGTAAATCATTTCTATGATATCCTCCAGAGCACAATGGCCAAACACAACATTGCCATCAATCAAGTCTACAATATGGACGAGACAGGCTTTGTATTTGGCAATGCACAGTTTCAAAAAGTGCTGGTACACAAGGCAAAAAAAGCGGCCACAAAATTCAGGACACAACCTGGTCAACGAGAAAGTGCCACTGTCATCGAGTGCATTGGTCACAAAATCCCTTCTCCGCTCATCATCTTCAAGGGAAAAGCGTGCAATTCCTGCGCATCTACATCAAGATAAGGGGCAAAATCTTCACATCAAGAGCTGCAAGGGCTGCATTCAAGTCTGTTGGGATTGGCAATGTCATTAATCCATCCCGTGTACTTGAAAAGCTTCCACAGCCCAGGGAAATGACACCAGAAATGACACTGGAGCCAGGAGGGAGCACCCTGCCACCAACCCCAAAGACTTCGTGACAATTGGTGTCCATGGCTAGCCAAATATGGTCCTCAGAGCACCCAGATCGCTCTTCTCGTCATTTGTGGGCCAAAATCATAAAAGCAGCTGGTCATTTCCACAATGACAATGTCCTTTTGCAGCAGGAGGTGGCAGAGCTATGTCAAATGCTTGAATTCAAGCATACCAGAGCACAAGGAGACCAGGCTCAGCTCTCTCAGGTTTGAGTCTTGGACAGCAGCAAAATCAGGGAAGCAATTCAGTGCAAAAATGCTCCCAAACAGGCCCCAAATCAACAATTTCCAGCACAAAACCAAGGCTTGCCAAGCACAGGCCTGGAATCTGACAGCTGCTTGCCCAGCACAGAGGAAGAGACAGCCTCAGTAGCAAGCATAGCAGGCATAGCAAGCAAAGGCATTGATGATATTGATATGCTAAGCACAGCCTCGGAGGAGCCTGCTTGGACCACAAATCATGATTGGGACAATCATGACAACTACTCAGATGACGAGATCAACCTTCTTTGAAGCCATCATCACCACAAAGTGCAATTTCGGGTCATAAAGAAGCTTCCAGACGAAGTGTGTTGATGGGCCAAAAGTGTCCCACGAATGGGCCTGTCCCACAAATGGGCCACTCACGTTATCACATTGCCATGTCTGTGTCGTCTCCAGTCATTTCATCCTCTGCGTCGGCCATATCCGTGTCTTCATCACGGCGCTCATCAGCCTCGGTCGCGTGCACCTGTACGTTGGCTTGACCAGCAGGCGCCCGAGCTTTGTTCTTGGAAGGCTTGAGAGTCTTGGTCGCTCCGCGCTCGGGCTCCTTCTTGGCTTTACTGTAGCAAGTGTACAATCGCCCGCCATACTTGTAAAACTGACGGATGTCGGTGATGCCTGGCGTACTGCTGCACGCTCGCAAATCGCGCGTCAACTTTTCCGTCTCCGACTCGGTAAGGTCGAACAAAGGCCACATTTGCATCCGTGCCTCGTTAGACAGCTTGGCGATAACACCAAAGACTTCGGCGCTCCAGCCACTGACAACCAGGTGACGATACTGACTCGGTCTCTGAGCTTGCGATGTGTGTGCCCTGCTAGCAAGCCTGTACAGGTGCGGCGTGCGAACCGGTGAACGCAGATCGATAAAGATCTCGAGACATTCGTCACGCATCAAAACTGCTGAACGAGATGCAGCGTCGGCGTCGGTGCGACATGATGGGCCGAACTGCTCGGTAGCAGAGACGTCAGACAAGCGATTCTTGACTTGAATCGCAACGTACGACAACTGCGACGGTTGGAACGTGTTGGACAGGTTCGGAAGATGCTCGGAATGATACATCGGAATCAGCAGATCCCAGCCTGGTTGGTTGGCGACACCGTAGAAAGCTACCTGGCGCCACCAGCCTTCGACAAGGATCATGGGATCCATCTGGCCAGGAATCACCCACTCGGTGAGCTCGAGATAGTGTGTGAAGTTGAGATAGTATCCAGATGACCAATCGAGCAGGTCCTCGTCCAGGTGCTCGGGTTCAAGAAACTCGCACAGCCAGTCTCGAAGACAGACTGGATTGCACTGCGCGGTGAGAATGGTCAACTCGGATGGCGGCCGAGCGCCGCTCCATTCAACACATGCGACTCGACTCGCCGCTGCCAGATCCATGGCAAAACTGCAGAGAAAGCGCACGCACTCTTCTCCTTCCTCGCCAAGCATCAGCCCGACCGTTTTATATATGTGGCTGAAGGTCTCAATGATGTCGGACCATCGATCGCAACACTGCTGACGAGCATTTGCGTCGTCGCCACGCAGCAAAGAGGCCACCGCCAGCGACAGCGGCGGCTCGGACACGTTGGTTGTGACAAAGTAGCTCGTACCGTTGACTTCGCTAATGACACGAAGGTGGTGCGAGACCTGTGTCTGCAGAAAGGCGGTTTGTCTTTTGAGCATAGAGTTGCGCTCGGCCGCCTTGTTTGTGGTCCCGGCGGCGGCGTCCGTAGCGCAACTTTCATGACGAGCGCCTCGCACACCAATGAATCGCAATGGCAGTCGTTGTGCGACAACGGCCATGATACTGTGCTCCCGGAACATAGCCTTCTTGCCAGGCCAGAGGCTGATGGACTGTCCGTGGGGGAGCAACTTGCGTAATATAGGCTTGAGCTGGGGCCATCTTTGGCGGTCCTCGATGCCTAGGTAGAGGCCTGTGCTCCATAACGGCCTGCCAAAGTACCTGAGCATGTCAAGTAGATCGCCAAAGGTAAGGCGCGAGGCCAGGAGATCCGGCAAGTGGCTGAGACCTCGATGCTTCAAGATGACATCGAAGGGGAGAAAGCTGAAGGGGTCGACGACAAGCAAGCCATCCGTGGCGCCGAGTCGTGCCGAGGCCTCGACTACTTCCTGGCCCGCGAGCAACGCTACGTTGGAATCTGTATCGATAAACATAAGCCAGGTGCACGTAGGCTTGGTTTCCCTCCAGAGACGACGGAAGATGGGCAACAGATCGCGCAAATCCACAACCTCATCGATGGCTAAGAAGAAGTAATGGCTGTCTTGCAGACCGGTGGGCAGGAGCGCCTCGAGTTCTTGCAGGGGTTGAGCCATGTGTTCCCTAGCCATGATCTGGGCTTGAAGTTCGGGCTCGGGCTCGGGCTCGGGCTCGGGCTCGGGCTCCTCCTCCTCCTCCTCCTCCTCCTCCTCCTCTGGCTCCTCCTCCTCCTCCTCTGGCTCCTGCTTCTTCTTTGGCCCCTGCTTCTTCGACTGCTGCTTCTTTCGTGCGCGCTTCTTTGGCGCATGCTTCTTCTTGGGCCTGGGCTCCGAGTCCGACTCCGGCTCCTGCTCGAACTTGTGCTGGGGTTGGGACTCGAGTTCGCGAGTCAGGTGAGAGCTGGGCCCGGACTCGGATTGGGGCTGGGCATAGGCGAAATGCAGCGGAGCGGTGCTTGATTCATATTTCTTGCGGGCCTGCTCGGTAACCTTATTGAGGAATTCCGTGCGAAAATTGTCGAGACGGCCAGGTTGGGGTGGAGCGCCTACTCCAGCACGGCCAACAGAAGTGTTGGGCTCGACTGGTTTGAGCATGCTGTCTTTGCAGAAGCGCGTGGCATCGCTCGCGCCGGCGGTCCGGTCGAAGAAGGTGTAATTCTCGATGAAGTCGGCCCCACCGTGAATGGCGACAGCGAGATCGTAGACGATGGTGGACCAACATGCTTTGACGTCTGAATGAAGACACGTACTATTTCCTCGAAAGCAGCCGCTACGTTGCATGCGTTCTTGGAGGCAATGTTTGAGTTGATCAAAGTAGGTCCCAAGCCAGCAAGCAATGCGGCGATGTGCCTTGAACGAGGACACTGCGGGGCAAGCTTCACGAAAAAATCCGTAAACAGTGTCATCTTTAGGTGGAAACGAAGTGTTGGCCTTGGTTTCGCTGTTAGGCGAACGTGTGCAGACGAGGAGTCCAGCCTGAAAGGCCGAGAGCTGGACCGCCATCTTGGTTTTTCCAGTACCGGAAGACTGCAGGATGGGGAACGTCTTTGCGTATACCACGTTGGGGTTATTGCGCATGTATGCATTGGTCGCCAGTGTATAGCGTTGCAGCTCGAGGACAGCGTCGCCGTGCAAAGGCGAGCTAAAGTCGCGGCGCACCTGTTGATACGTGTCCGCATCGTGTTGCACAGCGATTTCAGAGGGAGCAGGAAAAGCGAGCGGAAGAAGCTGGAGCAGGGCCTCGGTGGTCACATTCTCGCAGGTTGCATGCGGCGGCGTTGAGAGGCTTGCAAGCGTAAGTCCTTGGCTCTTGATCGCGTCGACAAGTTGCGAGTGCGAGCACGTAGCCCTAAGATCACCTTGACCGTCCCAGATGAGGTGCGCCGAGCACGCTGAGAGGGTGGAAGCTGGGTAGGCCTTGTTGGTGACGGCGTCAAGATGGGCATGTGCACAGCGCTGTTGTGGATCGAGCTTGCCAAAGAACTTTCTAAGGTGAAGAAGAAGTACCGTTGCTTGCGCATGCTGCTCTTCAGACTCCGAATTAGGATCGAGAAGCCCATCGAGAGCGGGTGGCACTCGGCTGTTTTCGCGCAGAAGTTGCTCAACAACGGCGGCGAGGCGGCATTCACCCGACATGGTCAGGCGGGCGAAAGAGCCAATGGCGAGAGCGTTAGAGGTATGTGGGGACCGACGGGGTACTGGGTCAGCTGTGGAGTAGACAGGTGGGATGCAGATGGCTTGGATCGATGCTTGAAGGCAAGCAGTGAGCAGCTAGCCGTTGTCAAAGAAATGATGGAGATGATGGTCGATTGCCAACACGCATGCTACATGCGCTTCTGACGCTATGGCCTGCGACTCAGCACTCGGTCTGTACCCGTGAGTCCGGACAACGCGTCGTTTGGCAGTGAAATTTGGACCCAGTCCAACATTGTCATCGAGTTGATCGGGCATCATTGGCGATCCATGCATTTTCGGTAGTTTCAGCCGGTCTAAAGACTAGTCACATTCCGGCCGAGAAGCACAATCCGTTGAGCGCGAACTCACAAAGCTCAAACACTCTGGACATGCGACACAACTCGAATCAGCAAGATCGGTACCGAAAAAGGGGCCAACATCGCCGATTTGTGGCCAAGATCTGAACTGGTCTACTCAAAACCTTGCGCAGAGCGCGGAGTGCTGAGTCGTCAGAAGTGCATGTAGCATGCATGTTGGCAATCGACCATCATCCAAGCGATTAACAATCTGTGCCAATTTTGTATTACTGATCCCCTATTGGGCCTGATTCTTTAATGGGCCACTTACATTATTTGGCAATGCACAGCGTCAAAAAGTGCTGGTACACAAGGCAAAAAAAGCGGCCACAAAATTCAGGACACAACCTGGTCAACAAGAAAGTGCCACTGTCATCAAGTGCATTGGTCACAAAATCCCTCCTCTGCTCATCATCTTCAAGGGAAAAGTGCACATCCTGGGCTGGTTTCCACCATCAGCAAGTCATCAAAATCATCACATCAAGAGCTGCAAGGGCTGCATTCAAGTCTGTTGGGATTGGCAATGTCATTAATCCATCCCATGTACTTGAAAAGCTTCCACAGCCCAGGGAAATGACACCAGAAATGACACTGGAGCCAGGAGGGAGCACCCTGCCACCAACCCCAAAGACTTTGTGACAATTGGTGTCCATGGCTAGCCAAATATGGTCCTCAGAGCACCCAGATCGCTCTTCTCGTCATTTGTGGGCCAAAATCATAAAAGCAGCTGGTCATTTCCACAATGACAATGTCCTTTTGCAGCAGGAGGTGGCAGAGCTACATCAAATGCTTGAATTCAAGCATACCAGAGCACAAGGAGACCAGGCTCGGCTCTCTCAGGCTCGAGTCTTGGACAGCAGCAAAATCAGGGAAGCAATTCAGTGCAAAAATGCTCCCAAACAGGCCCCAAATCAACAATTTCCAGCACAAAACCAAGGCTTGCCAAGCACAGGCCTGGAATCTGACAGCTGCTTGCCCAGCACAGAGGAAGAGACAGCCTCAGTAGCAAGCATAGCAGGCATAGCAAGCAAAGGCATTGATGATATTGATATGCTAAGCACAGCCTCGGAGGAGCCTGCTTGGACCACAAATCATGATTGGGACAATCATGACAACTACTCAGATGACGAGATCAACCTTCTTTGAAGCCATCATCACCCCAAAGTGCAATTTCAGGTCATAAAGAAGCTTCCAGATGAAGTGTGTTGATGGGCCAAAAGTGTCTCACAAATGGGCCACTCACATTATATCTTGGAGCTCAGCTGCTCTTCAGATGGATGGAATGGCTCCAGAGTGCAAATCATTGATTGCTTTGGCCACAATAGCCTCTTTCTGAGCATGATTAGTGTGCAGTTCTGTCCTTTTTGCTTTTGTGAGCTGTTTAGGCATGATTTTGAGGCAAAGAGATGGATGTCTGAAGCGGTGCTGAGACAAGGGGGAAGATATGGTGGTGGTAGTGAAGGAAGAGGGGTGACACATGGATGTTGTGCTGAGCTGCCTTGAATACATGTTGCATCATGAAATTTATCGGCTGTATTTCTGTCCCACAAATGGTCCAAACGTGTTAATGCATCACCAGCAATGGATCAAGCCCAACACCTGATGGCTGGGCTGCCAATGCCATTCAAAGACCATAACCTGCATAGTGCACCATGGATCATGCATGATGCAGGTTATGGTCTTGACCATGAATGGCATTGTGCAGCACAGGTCATTGATGACACCATTCATGGCCTCTGCCAAGTTTGGTCTGCATTGTTGAGTTGTGTCACAGCACTTGATGCTGTTCTTCAAGACTTGGAGCTTCTCACCATGTTCTGTCTGTCTTAGCCATGTATATTAGTTGACTCCTTTTCAATACAACCATATCATTTTGCCCCCCTCATCTACACCAACAATGCCTCCTGAGCCTCTCCAACAATGCCAATGCACACAATGCTCTTTGAACTCAAGAGGTTTCAGCATGATCCCATACCAAAGATGGCAGTACCATACCTTGGAATGCCCACCCATGTGATCACAGCCCATTTCATCTGCAGCACCACCAGCCACCCATGATTCAGTCCAGCAATTCAAGGTATCTTCTCAGTTTCATCATCTCAGTGAGAGTGGGTGTGTGATTGAGGAAGGATTGCAGTGGCAGTCCTGACTTGTGTCACAGGACATAAAGTCAAAATCAATTTGAGATTGATGTTAGATGCATCTTATGGTCAATCTCAGATGAAATTGACAGTAAGTGAGTCTTATCATCAATTTCACATACAAGGCTGCTGTTATGCTTGTGGGGTTTGGGAACCTTGGGCTCACCAGGTACAGTGTGTCAGTAGAGGCCATGGGTGGGTAATCAGGCACAGTGGTGTCTGATATGTCACTGGCAGGCTAGAGGGATTCCAGTAATGCTAAGGTAGTCTGGTATTCCACCTACTAAGTGAGTAAAGTAAAATACAATCAATGAAGTTGGGAGGGAAAGGGCCCAGCAGTCTGGCTGGGACCTTAATACCCTCTGGTCACTTGCCACAGTCAGTCAACCCCCCACTGGGGCTGACATGTCCTGTGACAGTTGCCACAGCTGATTGCAGACCTGGGACTCTGTCATCCCACACTTGGCTGGGTCCATCAATCTCATCACACACATCAGGTCCCTGCTCCCCTGATCAGGTGTGGGCCACCTCCACCAGGTTGGTGGGGACTGCATCATAACAGCTGCTTGATGCTGTAGGACAGTCATGACAGGTGATGAATGTGACAACAAGATGTCAAGTGCTCTGGAGGTGATCAGTGATGGCCTTGGTGACATCTGGATGATGCCATGCCTGAGTGCTGGCCTTCCAGTAATGGTTAGGTAATGACACAGGGGCCCCTGACAGATAGGGGGACCTGCAGATAGTGAGGCAGGGCTTGACACTGGCTTGATGCTGGCAGTGAGCTGTTCAGCCAGCAAGGCAGGCCTCAACTCTGACTTAATGCTGGTGGCAGGTTGGGTGACAGGTTGCTCTGAGCAACCACTGCTGGCATATATATATATATATATATATATACACTCACTTGTGTGAATGGAGAGGTGGAGCCTCATCCACTCTATTATACATTTACTCTCCAGTATGTTAGTACCCTGGAACCTCCACCAGTACCTCTGACAACAGTGATGCAGCCCAGCAGCATCATACAACCTCAAACTAGTTGTCAGCAGTCATGCACCAGACATGTGAAATCGATGTTAGGACAAAATCGATGCTAGGACAAGCTAAACATTGATTTTGGTTGAGATCTAGGTTAATGCCCAGTTAATGTCAAAGTCACTTGAGATTGATGCTAACACCATTTTATGCTTGATGTCAACTGACCACCATTGCCACTCTGTTCAGTGGTAATGCAGCATGTCCATGGTAGCCTGAGAGTGTCTGAATTGAGACAGGAGTGGACTTACTGTCTATCATGAAGGTGTACAATGCTGCTGGTCTGTGTCACCATCATTGGGGATGCTAGTCATGATTGTACAACACTGCTGGTCAGTGTTGTTGTTGATCAAAGGTACTAGTTGAGGTTCCAGGACTGCAGTGTAGGTTCCACCTGCACAGACAAGGCCTGTGGTGCCAGTGTGAGTTCTGACTGATGTCTATATGTACTCTGACTTGAACAGAGGCACATGGAGGGGCAGCAATGCTCTAAGATTGCTACACTACAAGACAAGGGAGAGTGAGTATATGAAATGTACTGAAAGGTAAATGGGTAATAGAGTGGATGAGGCCCTGCCTCTCCACTTGCACAAGTGAGTGTGTATATGTATGCTGGCAATGGTTGCTCCAGAGCAACCCACCACCAGTGTCAGGCCAGTGTTGGGGCCTGCCTTGCTGTCCTTTAGGCTTGTCACTGGTATCCAACCAGTGCCTCTCCTCTCTCTTACTGGGCAGCTCACCACAGCATTGAGCCAGTGTTGAGACCTGCCTCCCTACCTGCAGGTCCCCCTATCTACCCAGGGGCCCCTGCATTCTTACCTAACCATCACTGGTTGGCCCAGTATCTTGGTGCATCATCCTCCAGATGCTGCTGACTCCATCACTGATCACCCCCAACCTGTTTGGGATGATGTCATTGCAGTCATCACCTGTCATGGCTGTCCCCCAGCATCAGATGGCCCTGTAGGCAAGATCAATGATAAGACTCACTTACCATCAATTTTATCTGAGATTGACCATAAGACACATCTAATGTTGATCTCAAATCGATTTCAACTTTATGTCCTGTGACAGACCACTTGGATTGCTGCTGGCTACTGGTTGTTGTGGTGGTGCCTGTGCAATCACCCACTCAACTGCTGAGCAACCTTGTTTGCCTTTCTTTGTGGTTCTTCCTTTAGCACCCATACCTGGTTCAAGGATGGATGATAGCTGAGCCCATGTTGTGTCAAGGTGGTGGTGCAGCTCATGGTTCTTGGCATGGAGGGCATGAAGTGCTGGAGGAGGGAAGACACACAGTAAGTACCAGACTCATGCATTGGCTGTGATATGTCTCAGAGCATGTTACTGATCTTTGAACATTGATTCCTCTATGGTGTGAATGCAATGTGACCTTCAGCATCCTGGTGGATATCAATCATGCTTGAGGAGGCATCCAATACCTGCAATCGCTGCATCTGGAGGTGCTCTGCAAGGTAAGGGAGCTGTGGTGGTACTTGGGCTGGTGGTGGAGTGATTCTGGTGGAGGTGGGTGTTGATGAGAGCTGGGATCTGGCTGTGCAGGTGCTCCAGCTTCTTGTTGGACATCCCTGATGGTGAGCTGGCCTTGACATGGGGCTGGCTGGATGGGAATGGCTGCAACAACAGTGATGACAGCATGCTGACTTTCACTGTTGCCTTCTTCTTGTCTTTCATTGACTGTTTCTTCCCCACTGTGCTGTGGTGCCACTGACACACTGCACTCCAACCTGCTTGACCCTCCACCACCTCCTCACCTAGCTGCCCTTCACTTGGTCACTCCCATTGCTTCATTGGTGCCCTCATCTCTTCAATGACAACCAGACATGTTTGTTCTTGGACCAAAGTCTTGGTAAGTCTCAGGTGGTGGTAACAAACAAGTGTGCTGCAGAGAACATAGCAAGACTTACCATTCCTTATACTCTTTCCCCCTTGATACTTTAGCAACACAGGCCAAGCTGGCCAAGCTGGCCAAGATGGAGGCTCTTTCAATCACTATCACTGTAGTTCCTCACACATGCAATATGATATACATTCACAATGAGATACAACCTGGCTGATGGCAGTGGATGGGGTGGCTCAATGGATGGCTTGGATGGCTCAGTGAATGGGGTCAGTGGTAGATGCCCTACTGCAACCCATGAGATGTAAGGGATTAAAGTGGGCCAAGCCTTAACACATGATCAATGTGCCTAAAGCCACATAGCCTGCACAGTTTAAGATGAATTTTGATGTGAGTTTGACACCATATGGAGGTTGGACCCTGTCACATCAAAATTCAGTCCAATCTGCACATGCAACCTGGTTCTAACACAGGCATCATGTGTTAGAACCAGGTCAATGGCACAGGTATGAGAACTTGGGTGTCCTAAGAGGGGGTCATCAGCAATGATTCATGCCCAACCCCCCTGCCTGGGCTGCTGACACCAAACAAGACCCATTGATCAGTGTCATGCAGCACAGATCATGCATGATGCTGTTCACTGAGACTTAGAGCTTGTCAATGTGTCCTGACCACTCAAGCCATGTACTATATTTAGTTTACTTCCTTGCAATCCAAACTTATCTTATTACCACCATCATGATGCTACCAGCTCTGCACCAACTGCCCTTTGCTTCTCATGCCCTGATTCTTGCCTTGCTCTCTTCACTAATGACCAGACCCTTATGCACATGCTGACCTCTGCAAATTCTCTTTCTTTTGCTCTGAAGCATACAGACAACAGGCCTTTCTCTCATGATATGCTTGGTTGTGATCTTGCAAAGTTCAGGCTGTTGACCATTCTGGATGGGAGTGAGCTCATGATCAGACCGACTCACACCAGGCTAGGTTTTGTCTTACTCAGTTTATGTATCCTCATGCTCAGTTGCATTGTTCATTGAGTTTACTACACTACAATCTATGGCTGCAAATGGGATGAATCAGCAGATGGGATGGCTTGGAGGGCATGCAGATCAGGGTCAGCAGTGGACACCCTACTGCAACCCATGATACATAAGGGATAAAAGTGGGCTGAGCCTTGACATGTGATTGATGTGCCTAGAACTGGGTCACATGTGCAGATCAGCCAGAATTTAGATGTGTGTGTGTGTGGGTGCAGCCCTCCTGATTTGTCAGCAGGTGTGCTGCAACAAGGTAGGTCAATCATCTTTGCCATGATAGTGCATTGGACATTGCAGGTTGGCTTATCATCCCAAAGTCCACACATCTTTCATGCAATGGAGTCACACCCAAAGATGACAGCTGCATTGAGCACCACAAAGAAATACATGATGGTGGTGGACAAGATGCTCGAGATGATCTCTTTGCAGAGAATGCTTGCAACTTGCAACTTGCAACTTGGGATGAAATTCACCTTGCATGGTGGTGAATTGCATCATAGCCCCCAGCTGAGTGGTTGGGTGCTATTTGCCAAGATTGATGGCAGCTCTGTAGAATAGACACTGGGCAAAGATGGAAAGTCTCAATGTCTTGGGGTCTGCTTTGTTGCACAACAGCAACAGAGCAACAGTGGAGATGAAGGAGGGTTGACATCTCGAGTTGCATGCTTTTGGGGGGTGAGTGTACCTGATTGTGGACTAACTTAGCTTGACCTGGAGGGGTCCATCAGCAGGATGTCAGCAGTCATGCACCAGACATGTGAAATTGAGGTTAAGTTGAGGTAAATGTCAATTTTGTTTGAGTTTGAGGTTAGCAGCCTGTAAATGTCAAAGTCACCTGAGATCAACATTAACTCCACCTTACACTCAATGTTGACTAACCACCATTGCCACTCCATTCAGAGGTAATGTGGCACATTTGTGGTAGCCTGTTAGCACCCTACACAAGACAGGAGTGGGCTAACTGTCTCTAGTGTGGGGTGTACAATGCTGCTGGACATGTTGCTGTCATTGAGGATGGTGTCTGAGACTGTATGTCGCTGCTAGATGGCATCATCATATGATAATGGTACTGGTGTAGGTTCCAGGACCACAGTGTAGGTTCCACCTGCACAAGTGAGGCCTGTGGCACCAGTGATGGTTCTGACTGATGCCTATATGTACTCTGACTTGAACAGAGGCACACTGAGTGATAGCAATGCCTAAGATTGCTACCCAATGAGACAAAGAGAGTGATGATACTAAACATACTGACGAGTAAATGAATGATAGAGTGGATGAGGTCCCTGCCTCTCCACTCACACAGATGCATGTGTATATATGTGTGCTGGTGGCAGTTGCTCCAGAGTGACCCACTGCTGGCATCAGGCCAGTGTTGGGGCCTGCCTTGCTGTCCTTTAGGCTTGTCACTGGTATCCAACCAGTGCCTCTCCTCTCTCTTACTGGGCAGCTCACCACAGCATTGAGCCAGTGTTGAGACCTGCCTCCCTTCCTGCAGGCCCCCCTATCTACCCAGGGCCCCTGCACCTTACCTAACCCTTACTGGTCAGCCCAGCACCTTGGACCTGAGGCCTCCAGCCAGCTCTGACACCATTGTTGATCACCCCCCCCCCCCCCCCAACCCATTTGAGATGCTGTGGTTGCTGTCATTGCTTGTCACAGCCATCCCTCAGCATCAGGTGGCCCTGTCAGCAAAATCAATGATAAGACTTGTTTGCTGTCAATCTCATCTGAAATCGACTGTAAGATGCATCTAACATTGATCTCAAATCGGGTTCAACTTTATGTCCTGTGACACAGGATAGGGCAGGGGAAGGGGGGGGGTGTTGGGGAGGAGGGTTGGTGCAGATGCACATGGGTGGTGTGAGGGAGGATGGTTTGTTTTGGGGTTTGATGTGGCTACTTACTGCAGTAGCATGGTGGCAAGAGCGAGAGGGTGTGGGTGGGGGATAAGGCTGACACAGTGCCCATTGGGACACACACTGGATGAGGGAAGTGGCAAGATCAATGGCTGGAGCACACTGTCTTGGTTGACTTTCATGGGCAGATCAATGAAATTGGCAACCTGGTGAATGACCCAATGCTGAGCTCAAACAGCTCAAACAGCAGTTGTGAGACAAGTAAGTCACCCCTTCACCCCAGCACATCATTAAAAGGTTCCTGTTGTTGATGACAATGTGGCTCTCCCACATGCAGGGTTGTATCTGGTGGTGCTGCTTAGCACTGCTCAAAGGCAGAGTTATGCCAATCATTTTACATGGCAACTTGTGGGTTTGTGATGCTTGTCACTACAGTACAGAGGGAGTGAGGGGGGATTCAACTGACACACCCACTCTTGTGCAAGCAGGCAGTGTATAGTTAGGTTGGGCAATGCTGGGAGGTGGGTGTTCTTTGAGTAAGTGCTACAGTACAACCACTCTCCCCCCCCCTCCCTTTGCTTGCAGTGCTGGGTTGGTCTTCAAGTGACACTCTCTTGCCCTCCAGCCTGTAACTCATGAAATGCACTCATAGGTGTGTGCCCTGCCATCTTTTGCTGAACTACTAAACAGCTTGAGCTACAATGCTATGCTCACCAACAAAGCTGAGTAAGTCACTTGCACAATGGCTGGCACTGAAGCGAGTTAAGGTAACAAAACCCACATTCTTGTGACCTGCAGTCAGGTGTTAATAATGGAAGGTGTAATGTCAAATGGGCTTCTTATTGAGCAGTGGTGTGTGATTGTGAGTTATGCACACCTGCTGGTTGATGTATGACACCAGTCAGTTGACTGTGAGATCAACTGTGTACAATGCCTGAGTTGCGATCTTGAGCAATGCATTGTAAATCCTAAGATATTCGACTGAGAGTCTGAGTTACAATACCACAAGACCAATTGGTTGTTTATCAACACCAGCAATTGAATGCACAGAGGCTGGAAGCGAGAGGAAGAGTCACTGCAAATACATGAACCAGTCAGTTGGTGATTGTGAGGATTTGGCAGTTGGTGTGACAACCAACCAAAGGGGTGTGTAAAGGGCTGGTTGGTTCGAGGACCAACCGGTTGGTGTGTGCTTCTATGGTGAAGTATCCAAGTATGAGATGAACTGTCAGAGTACCATGTACTCCAACAGTTAATCCCCGCAAACAGTACAGTACAGTACAGTACAGCGAACGACTCCGGCTGTACTGTAATGCAGCAACCCTTCGACTCGGGTGCAGATGAGCGAGCCAGTTAACATTACATTACATTACATTACATTACATCGTGCACAACACACGCATTGTTCTTGATGTTTTTTTTCTTATACCATGTGATTGGTTCAGATCTTTTTTGGGGGATCTCGCTCCGCACCTGCTCCCCCTCCCCCTCTCCCCCTAAGCGAAACCAAACCCCTCGCCGCCCTCATTAATCGCAACCAACAACGAGTTGCGCAGTTTCTCATACGACTCATACTGTGGCAGATCCAGCTGGTTAAAACACGTATGTGCCGCTGGCAGCCTATCTGCCCCATACGCCTTATGGATATTAAACCTCTGTGCGCCCTGCACTCCCTGCAACTGCGCAAACCCCTCTAGCGGTACCTTGCTCGTCCCTGTAATAAACTGCAGCAACTTCGCCTTCTCCGTTTGGTCAAAGGAGCGTACGGCGCGCCACCACCATTGGATGACCGCATCGCTGGGTGTGTACCCATGTAGTTCGGTGTTATTTTTCCAGGCGTCTACGTCGATGTCTGGGAGGCCGGAGATGAGGAGTTCGAGTTCGGTTTCTGAGAAGATGCGGATGAGAGGGGGGGGAATGATTTCGTGGAAGCCAGTGAGGAAGGCTGTGATTTGGGAGTGGATGGATTGGGTGAGGCGTTGCGAGGTGACGAGGCGCACGTATTCGTGTTTGTTGGTTTCGGTCACCGGGATGGTGCTGCCGTTGGGTTTGAGCTCGATGATTTTGGTAGAGCCGAATTCTTCGTCGTCGATGCTGAAGGTGAGGTCGAGAATGTCGGTAATATCATTGTTAAGCATCCATTCGAGACTTTTGAAGTATTCCGGATCGATAGATTCCAGATCTCGATAATCGACCGGTTTGCCCAAGATATGTTTGTAAAAGCTTCTGGTGAAGTAGGCGTCGAGCAAACGACCGTCGTAGATGGCTTTTCCGATGATGCGACCGACAAACTTGAAGAACGAGAGGTGGTCCGGGTTGACATACGACATGCGATTCGGTTGGTACGTCGTGCGGTCTGCTGCGCAGGGCTGGAAGAGTGCATAGTCTGGATTGAACATTGCACGTGCTAGCACCTGGAACCATTCTCTGGTTACGCCGCCTGCATCGATACCTTCTTCATTATTGAAGCGCACGTTGAGTTTTCCATGTTTGATTTCGGGTCCGGTTTTTCTGGAGAAGTAGCGGAAGCTGTCTTCAAAGACCGAGTTTCTGCGAACCGAGAGCGAGAGGGGGGTGTAGTGATCGCGTCGGCCCTTGTGGAGCTGCTGTGTAAAGTAATTTTTCTTGTTGTCAAAGTCGAGTACTTTGGGGTTGCGCACGAGCAAAGCAAACGATCCCGACATGAGCGATGGATTCTGTCGGACCATGATATTGAGGATCTTGCGATGCTTTTCTGTAAACGCAAAAAATTTGTCTTCCATAACTTCCCTTGGCGATTTGGGACCGTCTTGGGTGGACGAGCGGCTATGCGGTGGTCTGACTTCGCCCTCGGTACTGGTACTGATAGTGTCGGGATCAGGATCGGCCACATGCTGCGAGACAACCATCATGCTCTCAATCAGCGGTAAAAGAATCTGAGCTGCCCCCGGATCGTCGCTCATCCTCTCCAGCACATCGCTCAGCTTTGACCACAGCGGATCGAACTCGAACGACTCGTAAATCCTTGCGAGCTTTGCTTCATCCTCCTCCTTCTTCTTCTTCAGAGCTTCGCTGTTGCTCGAGTCCGGTTTGGCACGTGCTGATGCGGCGGGGAATCCAGCGCGACCGAGGTTGCGCAGAAAGGCGTTGAACGAGTCGAAATCGTCTTCGGTTAGCACGTCTGTGGGCTGCGATGCTGCGTTTACGGGGGGCATGCCGGTGTGATTGATGGTGATGACGCTGCCGAGCGCATGCGCATGCGCATGCGCGTGGTGGGGGTTGTCAGAGGATTCGGGCATGGGGTGCGGACGGGATTGGGATGTGCGCGCGTGGCAAGTTTGCAAGCTACGTTGTAGCGCCGTTTGGCTGTTTTCAGATTCGCTCAGGGGTCGACGGATTGGTATGCCTAGATGTACGCCACGGAAGGAATGCGATCGGCGTGGGTCACAGGATAGTTGGTGATGTGCTAGGGATGCTTGGTATGCTTTGCTTGCGAATGGTGCTGTTGTTAAACTTCAATACGAGAGAGATGCGGCGGGTCAAGGCTGTGGAAAGTGGTGGAAGCTAATGATGAAGAGAGAGAGCACGGACAGTTTTTTCGCACACCGTGACTCTGGCCAACAGCAACCAAAGCCTTTTAGCCAAAGAAAGTGGAGCTCTTTTACTCTCTCCAACATCGGCACTCATTTCAATCAATCGGCTGTCGATTCGCAACCCGATCTGCACTGAAACGGCGCAGCAGCAGCAGCCTGCACGCGGTAGTTTTTTTTTTTTTTTTTTCCAAAGGCTTCAATAATTTTGGTGAGCTGCATGTGTTGGGTTGCTGCACGCGCTGCTCCAACGCTGAGCGCCGCCCCACACTTTACTTCATCCGACATGCTTCTGGGCTGGGACTGGCTTCTCGTTTCTCGTTTCTCCTTTCGTCTCTCTCTCACACACCTTCAGGATAGGTTCAACAGGCGGCTGGTGCTGGTTGTAGCCACTTGTAGCAGAGATGAGGATCGCCACCAAGCGTCTGCAAAAGGAGCTGTAAGTACAGTTCGATTTCATGCTCGCTCAACTACAAAAACAGTCCACCGTGTATCTGACAGTGCATGCATCCATCGATGTTGGTCTACGCTGCGCGTTGCACAGTTCTGAAATCAGGCTCAAGGGCCTACCCGAAGGGTTTGGGCTGATCAAAGCGGACGATTTGCAAGAATGGCAGTTCTCAATCCAAGTGCTGGGTAACAGTCTGTACGAGGGGCAGAGGTTTGCGCTGAGGTTTCGCTTCTCGGACGCATACCCGATGGAAAGCCCAGAAGTGGTGTTTATCGTCACAGACGGATTCAAAGCTCCAATCGTAAGTCAAGCCAAGCCACCCTCAGTCGTGGCCAGGGAGCAGGGAGGGGATGCAGAGTTGCTAACTTGCTAACTCGTCGATCGACTTATCTGCGGGCGATGGGGTGATGGGCAGCATCCGCATGTGTACAGCAACGGGCATATCTGCGCGTCGATTTTGGGGAGCGAATGGTCGCCAGTGCTCACGATCAGTTCGGTGCTGATCACGCTCCAAAGTATGTTGGCGAGCTGTAAGCAGCTGCAACCGCCGCCGGATAACGATGCGTATGTGAAGCGCGCACCGCTCTCGCCTAAAGATAGCCGGTTTGTTTACGACGACGATACGGTTTGAAACATTGCACATGTTGCGCAAAGCGGTGGTGAATGACAGACGATGAAATTTATGGCAAGTGCAGATTGGTCTAGAAAGTTAGCTGTGATTGTGATTGTGAATGTGATTGTGATTCGATTTGACGGGGGGGGGGGGTTGGGGTTAGGAGAGGGGTTTTCTTTTGGCGTACGTTATTGCGAAGTGCGGCTGAAGAAAGCCTTCTGTTCGCCGCAGACCGAGTTGACGCAACCAGGACACCTGAGGAGCATCTGGTTGCTGGTAAATCCCTGGTTCCAGACCTCCTCGCCGTGCCTTTCGTGCTGGACCCTGCTCGGCGTGCCCTCGACCGCCGAGAGGTGCGACGCGCAGATCTCGGCCATAGCGCGGATAAAAGTGGGTTCGTCATTGAGCGATTCCGCACGCTTCAGAGTGATGCCATGCTGCTCAGCTTCTTCTTGGAGCTCAATGTCGATTTCGTAGAGCGTTTCGATGTGGTCGCTGGTGAAGGCGATGGGGACGACGATGGCGTCTTTGTGGCCTTGTTTCGCCCAGCCTTTGAGGGTGTCGCTGGTCTGCGGGCCGAGCCAGGCTGCGGGACCGACTTGGGATTGCCATGTGACTCGGTAGGGGTTGCTCCACTTCAGGCGGGTCATGACTGCAGCGACGGTGGCGGCGACTTCGGCGGGGTAGGGATCGCCTCGACCGGAGACGATCTGCATGGGCAGCGAGTGCGCGCTGAACATGATGGGCACCTTATTGCGCTTCTCCTGCGGATATGTGTCCAGCACGGCCTGAATGCGGTTAGTGAAGGCTTCGACAAGCAGAGGATGCGTTGGCCATCGGTCGATCAGCGACCACGAAATATCGCCTTCTGGTGCGCCACGCTGTTTGCGCCTCTGAATCTCGCGGTAGAGCTCGTTGAGATTGCTACCCGTAGTACTGCAGCTGTACTGCGGATACTGCGTAAATCCGACAGCACGGGTAACGCCGTCTTCCGCCATTTCATCCAGTGCCTCCTCGGTCAGAGGTCGAGCGTATCGGAACGCAACATACGCCTTGTGCGGCGCGGTTTCGGGGTGCAGCTCGTCAAGCAGCTCGATCATTGCCTTGGCCTGCGTCCGCGTCCAACGCAAGATGGGCGAGCCACCACCGATCTTCTCATACTGATCGACAATCTTGGGGGTTCTCCTGCGTGCAATGAGCGGAGCGAGACGCGACTGGAATGGCAGCTGGATAAGCTCGCGATCGTGAAAGAGTCGCGAGAGAAAGTCACCGACTTCTTCGGTGGTCGAAGTGGAGGGGCCGCCCATGTTCATGAGCAGGATCCCTGTGGGTGGTTTCGACGAGGTTTTGGCAGCGGTGGCCAGGGTTCGGTGCAATGAAGCAGCGCAACGAGCGAGCTTGGCGGTGGCGGTGGTGGTGGTGCCATCCATCAACCTCGCTGTTCGGCTGGGCGCAGCGAGTATGTTTCTTGACGAGCTCGAGATCATCGTGACGACACCGTTGCTGGTCCAATAGGGGCTCAAAGGTTTGTGCGAGCGACTGGACAAGGATGTCAAGATGGAAGAAGGTCCGGGAAACGTGACTTGACTTGGGGGTTTCGATCCATATGAAGCAGCAGCAGCAGCAGCAGCAGCAGCATGAGATGCGAGTCCGGAAGACGTTTTGAGTCATAACTTACTGTACCGAGCTGAGTCGATCCGAACTTCCAACAAAAGCAGCTGCCGCATCGCGTAATCCGGCACGCTCACCATTTCGGGTTTCGGGCTTGCAATCTCACAGTCTCCAATAAGTTACAGTACAGCCGCCTTGAATGCTTGGCGTCTTTTGAAAGCCTCATGCTTCACTACCACAGCTTCTCTCGCGGCTAGCTGAAGACCTAGTGATGGCTATACCGAGTAGTAGCAGCGCTTTCGACAAAAGACTTATCTGTGCCAACCTGCTTGAGACGCCATCTCGTAACCCTTTCAGCGCTCCAACCGAATTTGTGCGGACAAGACGCGGTGAGATCTGGATCATAAAGTGATGCTTTGCAAACATAGACACGTCAAGGGGGGTATTGTACAGGGGGCAAAGAGCATACGTGACGTCACGAGAGCAGAACGATCTCGCGTTGTGCGAGGCGCGATCAGTGCTTGACAGCAATAGGGACTGTTGTAGGGAAAAGACACGGCAAGGAGCTAAGGGGTCAGAATCGGATGGCTGGACCTCTGCCAAAGACTGGCGCATATGTTGTAGACTTGTACTTACTGATGATGACACAGAGCAAAATGACGATACCGACTGTAAGTGGAGAGGGCAAGCAAAGGTGTACAGTAAAGGACTTGAGTCAGCGCTTCGAGGTGGTAAGAGCAATGCTTGGCGTTTTGGGTTTGATTCGATACCTACTGCCAATGATGACTATCGCAGGTTACCGCGAGTAGTGTGTGGAGAGAAAACGAAAGATAGTTAAAACGATTGTGATGAGCATGCGTTTCTTCCCAGATGCTGTAGATGCAGCATAAGAGGCCAAGTGGGGGAGCGAGACTTACTTCGCATCTTCATGTCTTTCCACCACATCTGTTTGCGCACGCGGTTGGCGCCTCGTCGGAATCCCTGAGCGGACACAGCAAGATTGTCTGTTCGCATTCAAACACGATTCAAACATCCACCCCGAGTCCATGTCAGCATAACGAGCCCTTCCCCATGTATCCCAGCTCCATTTGCATCTATATCCGGAGCCGATGTCGCATGTTGAAAAACGTACCCGTCTTGTCCTGAAGACTGTTGAGGTTTTCGCCACGCTCGTTGACTAGCATTGTCCACAAACGCAGATCATAGAGTTCGCCCGTGCGAATGGAACAAGATGTCTAAGTCAGCAAGATTGTCTGCCGCAGGCGCACGTCTGTGAGAGCTTTGATGCGAGCTCACCCTTGTTGATGTTGTCGCGCATGATGGAGATGGTGTTATCGATCTCCGAGTGGATGCGAGCGGTCTTGGAGTTGGAGAAGTTGGTGCCGCCGCCCGAGGGATCGGAGCTAGCGTTGCCCGAGGGGATGTAAGGGTCGTAGCGGCTGTCGTTTGGGGCAGACATGTTTTATCCCGATCGATTTTTACGAGAGATAGGTGTGATGGCGAGAAGCGAGGGTGATGATGATGAGGAGGACGCAGTGTTAATGCGTGCAGTGAGTGGACTTTGGCGATTTGGCGCTGTGTCATTCAAAGGTGAGCGTGTGTTGCGCAAAAGTGAGCTGTGCACAGCCATTTCTTGGAGTGTAGCTTTTTGCAGCCAGAAAGGCGATTTCAAGCCGGGCTGTGTTGCAGGGCCAAGCCATGGCCGCTGAAATGCTGCTGGCAATTGGATTGAGCACCTTTTTTTTTTTTTTTTTTTTTTTGGTGAGCTTTGACTTTGCATCAAGGCGGAAGAGGGGCAAGCGTGGGGCTATCTGGGCTATCTGCGCGCTAAAAAGATTAACTGCAGTGCAAATTCGAGGTTTAAGTTATCGGTTCGCGGTGATTCTACTGTACGGCGTAACAGCAGCCAACTTGCACTTTGACAATTGAAATGCAGGCGCTCGGTCTAACTCTTTGGCCCTTTTTCCTGAATACAAATTCAGTGGAGGCGCTAACGGTAAGCCTCTCGATTCAAACTTGGAAAATTTCAGAAAATGGGCTGCATGGCGCTTTGCCCCATTGACCGTACCGTGCGGATGGAGGGGAACCGCGGGGCTCGTTGGCACGTGCGCCCTCCACTCCTCACTCTTTGGACTGAGGGTTGCTCTCCAAGAGCACAAACTCAGCGCGCAGGAAAAACGGCATGCATCATAGGCTGAGATGGCCGGGAGAAGCGCGATCCTCATTTTGACGTGAATGGCAGGCAGACAGGAATGTCATCGAAAAGCGGGTCGAAGCCATGCCAACCACCCAGCTGTGGAGAAAGAGAGAGAGAGAGAGAGAGAGAGAGGGGGGGGGGGGGGAAATGCGCTTGCACACCGTCACCCAACCAACACGTTTCAACTCTTCAACCATCATCGTCTTTGAAAGCTCTCCTTCTCCCAGTGCTCGCAACAACTCAAACTCGTCATCATGCCTCTCTTCGTTCTCAGCCCTGTAAGTTCGGTCCGGTTACCTTTTTACCCATCGCATACAAAGACTTTCCGCATGTGCCGTGTGCTTGTGCTGATAAACGCCCACTTCGATGATGCGCGATGGGTTGGGATGGGAGCACAGGCGTCGTTGGCGCACTCGGCCCTGTTTGCCGGTTACTACTCTTACCTCTCTGCCAACGTCATGGTGAACCGTGTCAACACCAACATCTACCTTGGTTCCGTTGAGGCGGACAAGGTTTATGGTCCTGGTGACAAAAAGGCGAGCAGCCCGGCTGATGTTGCGAAGTTGCAGCGGGCGGTGCGTGCGCATGGCAACTTTTGCGAAGCCGCGCCGTTCGCGTTTTTCCTTATCTTCCTGGCCGAACTCAATGGTGCGCCCACTTCGCTCGTGCATGCTGCCTACACTACGCTGTTTGCCGCGCGTGTGGCTCACGCTAATATCGGCATCCAGGCAGACAACTCGGCTGCTATTGGCCGTCCCATCGGTGCTATTGTTACCCTCGCCGTCACAGTCGGCGCCGGTCTGTACAACGTAAGTTCCTTGCTCGTGCCAGGGTGGTTGCTAGTTCGGACATCGCTGACTTAAGCTTGTTCTGGTGGGATTGTGGGATTGGGGATGGGATAGTTGAACCTCGGTTGGGAACCCCTCAAGTCGTTCCTCGGTTTCAAATAGTTGCGCATCCACGTTGCTGCTTTGAGCACGCTCGACATAGCTTAGCGTGCGATCGAATGTGGGCCGCTCGAGCAGACAGCTTGACATCTTGCACTCGCATCGCCCGCGCCCAGCAAATAACTGAACTAAGCATGATGTTATTACACAATAAGTACACGGTCATAAGTGTGTGTGTGAGAGAGAGAGAGAAAGAGAGCTTACTTTCGACTCAACAAACAACGAAGAACAATGCTGAAAGATGCACAGAAATTCGAATGCTAACCCCATGTCGGAAACGACATTCCAAGACGTCCGCAAAGAAGCGAAGCAAGGACTATCAACCCGCACTGTCCCTGCGCCACGAAGGAGCCGCGTAGGGGTCCGAGTACGCTGCATGTGCGAAAAGCATAGGCGTTGCTGCGAGCGGATCTGGTTCGAGCAAAGCGTTCAACTGTTGTCCTGCTTCCGAGCTGGACGAAGCTGGAAAAGCTGGCTGGTCTTGGAGTTGCAACAGGTCGTCGGTATGTTGCATCATGGGCTCGTCATCATGTTCCTCCAGGACGGCTCGGGCGAGTTGCTGCATGTCTTGCGCAGTGGTTGAGCTTTGCCGCTCTTCCGCACCGTCAGCTTGTTGAGACACATCCCCATCCCCATCCCCATCCCCGTCTTCTTTTAATTGGGGGGAAGCAACGAACGAAGTGCTGAGATCGTCGTCCGAGCTGGTGAGCGGAGAGCTGTCACGACTGGCCTCTGTGCTAGTGCTGCCGTGCATTTGCAATAGCGAAGCAGCAAACGCCTGCGTCCGACCCTCTTCGAACGCTGTCCCTGCTAAATCCTGCGCGTCTTCACCGTCTGTCCCATGATCGCTAAGCTCGTCTACTTCGGAATCCGATGAGTGGCAGTCGGCTGCGCTGCGAACCCACACGTCCTTCTCCATGTCATGGTAGTTGCGGATCTTTCGCTTCTCTCCGACCGCGACGGCCAATGCTGCAGATGTCGCTGGCAATGACTTTCGTTGTGGTCTCTTGAGCTTGACGACGAGCTTGGCGTTCGGCATCACAGGCTGCTTTTCTGCAATCAGCTTGAGCACACGGCGACCGACGGCCAGCCTGCCAAGAGCATACTCCTCCATTGGGCTAAAGACTTCTCCGTCGGCCACCTCTTCCGAAAAGTCGAGTTTGGCAATGACCGGCGTGCAAGCGTCCGGCTTCTTCGGCGGCCTCCTGCGGCGTTTTGGCGGACCGAAGGTAGGCGTGTTGGGATTCTTGGCGTCTCGCCTGCCTGCTCTGCCGTTCGGTCTGCGCGGTTTTGGAGGCGGCACATCCATCTGGAGAGCCTTGGACTGTGCCAAGATGGCGCTGAGACGGCCCTGGATGCTGTCGAGTCCCTGACCTGCAAGCTTCTTGAGCGCGTCCGAGAACGCCAAGACACGTTGCCTGCCCGTGGACACCAGATCACCGAAGCCGGAGCGTCGGAGACAAACGGAGCAATTGCAGAATCCCAGACAGCGCGGACAATGAAAGTTTTGGCTGTTGTGGTCAAACGCTTCGCCGTAGCGGACGGTGATGCATCGTTCGCAGTACATGAGTGAGCACTGTACGCCTTGTCGCATGCGGTGGCATCGCATCTTGAGGCTGGCTGTCTTGCGTCTGCACTGGTGGCACGTTGTCAACACAGTACCATCCGGGAGAACGTCCGGCTGACGCTTAAGGCGCTTTGTCTTGACTCGGCCTAACGAGTCGTAACCCCTGAAGCCTGTATCGTCTGGATTCAAGCCGTGTTCACCAGCTGCGTCGAGCTCATCGTCTTCCTCTTCTTCGTCCTCGCTCCAAGTAGCCAAGTCCTCAGGCCTGATCTCTGGTACGTCTCGGATGAAGATGTAATCGTTTCGAGCACGGTCTCGGAGCAGGGGAACGTCGACGTAGGCAAGATCAAAAGCCTCGCCGCGGGGGGGAGCCGACTTGGTGGTACCGTCGTCTGCAAATTTGACTTTGCGGTCGTACTTCTTCTTGTTCGACCGAGCGTCGAGCCCGGTTTCGGATGGGCGCGCTGAATCTGTGCGGGCGCGCTTTTTGGGTCGTCCCCGACCTCGGGTGGGTGCATCCTTTGTTGGCATTGGCTCATTGTCGGCGTCGTGGCCGCAGTCGGACTCATGGTCAGACATGACGGGATCGGCTGGTTTAGAGTTGCTGCCGGTGCCCGTGAGGCCAAGCTGGGCGAGAAGAGCCTCATTGGCGCGCAATTTGCGCCTGCGACGCTCCTCGTAGTCTTCATCGTCATCTTCTTCATCGCTTGGCTGCTCCGTCTCGAGCAGTAACTTGAGTTCGTCGTAAAGTGGCTGCATCTCGAGCTCTTTGGGATCAAACATGGGCCGCTGATCCGCCAGCGGATTCGGTGACGGTTCCGGCGGAGACGCTGGTGTATCTGCTGGGTCCACGTTGAGCTGCACATCGGTGCGTTCGACTTTTGTTGAATCGTCAACGACGATCTCCACTGCGGGCATCTGGGGTGTGATTGAGAGCTCCTCGAGGGAGTCTGGTAACGCCGGAGCAGCTTCATCAGCAGGTGGAAGCTCGGGGGTCTCGACATCCTCGAGTTCATACTCAGTGGCGCCGTTTTGAGGTTGCGCTTTTGTGGGTGCTGGAGAGTCGGAATCACTGCTGTCGAGCAGCTCAATCACACGCCTAGCTGCCTTAGCAGTCTTGACGGTATGTGCCGACGACAGGAGGTGACCAAGCGTGGCACGGCCGTTGCCGTTTGGGCTTGGAGTAGCTCCGGTGTTGCGAGAGCGAGAGCGATCGGGCGATGGAGTCAAGCGCGAGGTGCTTGCGACGGCGGAGTGGTCACCATTGGTTCGACGAGTTTTCGAAATGTACGGCTGGGTTCGTGACTCGGACCGCGATGGAGCGGCATGTCGCCTTAACGGCATGACCTCTAAGCGGCGGCTAGCTCAGCTGAGCGCTGGTGTGTGACAGCGCCCTGCAAAAGCCGACATGTGTAGACTGGTATGAACTAAGTGTCGTGACAGTGCCAGCAATACCAAGGGCGGGGCAGAGGGGAGCAAGTCTGGTCACGCGAATTGCCTTGATGGTAAGCGCGAGGGCTGCAAGCAGGGTGGGGCGAGGAACGCTGAGAACGGCGGTGGTCAAGGATGTTGAGAGTGACGCGACACGTGATGGACTGAAAAGCGCGGACGATGTCGACGAGGATCAGACTAAACTGACTAACAAAGTGAATGATGGTGATGAAGCAAAAGGGAGAAAGCGAAAGGCCTCGACTGTGTGAATGCGGTTCGGGACTGCGACGAACACGAATGCGAATGTCCGAAGATGGTGATATCTGAGAGGTGCGGAAACAAGCCGACGAATACAAAATTATGCGGAAGTGTGGGCGAGTGCAACCGCGTAAGGGTCCAGAGCCTCAACTGTGGAATGGACTGGCCGACCATCGGACCAGATGCTCTGCGTAAAATTATTGTCGCGAATTTCTGGCTCCAGGGCACTCTTGCTTCGCATGGAGGTGAGGCTGGCTGTACAGTACGCGCTCTGCGGTGACTGTGACTGTGACTGTGACTGTGACTGTGCGGACCGCGTGAGGGTGGCAAAAAAGTCACGACGATCCTTGCACCGCATCACTGTGCCCGAATCCTGTTCACCATCGCAGTGCGCCCCAATCACATCTGTGAAGAAGCGGCGAATGCGCAACCAGTTAGTTGATCAGCAAAGCGTTTCTGCTCGGCAGAACTGACTCGATCGCATACGACTTGCTACGAGGCTGGAACCGCGTTGGAAAAGTAGCAAGCTACGCAAGCGGAGCTGACGCGAAAACGGCAGTCTCTTGGATCGTGCACTCGTATCAAAAGAACCGCGCTCGAACTCGAAACTTTTATCGGTCGACCCGAAAACATTGACCGACACAATCGGGGCAAGGGAGAGTTGATTCATGAGGATCTCAAACTCACTGCAAGGGGGGAACACGCAATGCTGGAAAAGAGGCAACGAGATCGTATTGGAAAAGGAGCAAGAAGCGAATCAGAGGTAGCGTCGTCATCGTGACATCGCAGCCAGCGAGTACACATGGACAGGAAGCGCTGCTGATGGGGTATAGCAGGAACAGTAATCGTAAAGAGGTCATAGAAGTCATGTAGAGTCCTTTGTTGTTAGTATCAAATTGTGCCGAGCGAAACAAGAGTAGACGAGTGCCTAGCGATCAGAACATGGTCGCAAATGCCTCCGAAGCATCCATGGCCGTCGAACAAGGGTTGAGAGGCTGCCCGTTTGCACCATAACCGTTCTTGCCAAAAGTGAAGCCGCACCACATGCCTCTGCCCCCCGCACCCGCACGCGCACCCGTCCCTTGCACCGCCTCGACGTTCTTCTGCTTCTCGTGCACATCCTTGTAGCGAGCCATGTCGGCGGGATCGTCAAAGTTGTCAAAGTAGCCAGTGTCCTCTTCGCTCTCGAGCTCTGGAATGAAGGGAGCCTTGAGCTCTCGCAAATGGCCCAGGTCCAACGAGCGGAAGAAGGGATGCGCCTGCACTAGGTCCAGATTGCTGTATCGTCGCTCGGGCGTGTCGATGAGCCTGGTGATGGCGTCCCAAGCGACATCGCTCAGGTTGAACTGCATGTTCTCGGGCGTGTCGTAGACGGGTCGCTGCAGCACCTTTTGCCAGTTTTTGAGATTGGCAAACGTCTCGTCGGGATTGCTGCCGCTGAAAGGGGGGAAGCCACACAGGAACTCGTACAGGATGCATCCCAAGCTCCAGTAATCGACGCCAAAGCTGTACTGTCGTCCACGCAGCATCTCGGGAGCGATGTAGTCAGGGCTGCCGACAATCGAGTTGGCGCGGTGCTGTGTGTGCTGCATCATCTTTTTGTACATCGAGCCACGCTCTGCGGGAGTACGGTAAACAAAGTCGGTATCCTTGACCGCGTCCAGCTTGGCCTTCATCGATTCGATCTTGCCTGGGTTGAGCGCACCGGACGCAAGTCCAAAGTCGGTAAGCTTGACGTGGCCGGTCGAATCGACGAGGAAGTTTTCAGGCTTGAGGTCACGGTGGATGTAGCCCAGACGGTGAAGCTCATTCACCGAGACGATCATTTCGGCCATGTAGAAACGTGCGTACTCCTCCTTGAGCGCACCGTTGTTGCACAGAAGCGTTCGGAAGTCTCCACCGGGCACGTACTCCATGGCCAAGAAGACGTGGTCGGGATCTTGGAACGCGTACAGCAGTCGTACGAGCCACGGCGTCTTTGTGGCAGTGAGGATATCTCTCTCGATCAGAACGTGGCGCACCTCGTCCATCTTGACAAGGATGCGCTTCTTGAGCCTCTTGAGGGCACAGATCTCGCCCGTATCTCGTTTACGCGCGAGAAAGACCTCGCCGTAACCACCGGCGCCGACCTGGGTGATGATGTGGAACTGGTTGACGTGCAGCTTGGTCCTCCTCTTGCGGAGCAAAACTCGTTCGCGACCAAAGTACGAGGTGCGCTCCTTGACATACTCGGGCGTGGGTTCCGCGTCTTTGGCATCGGGCTGCAAGCCGCGAGCGCGTGTCGAGTGTTGGAAGCGTGCATATCTTGCCTTGCGATCGGCAAGATATCGTAGGTTGTCAAAGTAGTAGTTGAGAAAGTACAGCTGGGCTACATTGGCTTTGCGTTGCACTTCAGTGCTACGAACGATGTCGTTTTCCCACGGCTGCAAGCCGTCGCCACGCCTCCAGCTCCTCCAGCTGCCTTTAGGATCGGGTTGAGAGTCAGTGGAGGATTCGTTGATGCGCGAAAGCTCGTGATTCTTTGGCGGCTTGATCTGCTCGGCGACGATGGGGAGCTGAGAGTAGCCGTTTTCCTTTTTCGAGGGGGTGAGCGGCGAAGCCACCGAAGTGCTCGCGTCCAGAGCTTGCACTGGCGCCATACTGGTCAAAAGAATGCCTACTCAACGATAGCAGGCGAAGGGTAGGAAGATGGAGGGGAGATGGTTAGAGTTGAAAGCGGCGAAAACGGCAGAAGGATGGAAACACCGGAGAGCAACACGCTGGGCTGCTCGTCCAACACAACCCCCACCCACTCCAAGTCCGACATGCGAGCTCTCGACAGCTTAAGCCGAGGCAGCACTTGTGCAGCTGCAGCTCTGTCTCTCTCTCTCTTGGCCAACACTGTGTGCCCTCGTTGCGAGGCAGAATTTACATGTTCCAAACCAACACACCAACACTCTACTCTTCGCTTGCTCACACACCCTCAGGTTGCGTTCTGCACTCTTCGCTCAACCCGCGTTACCCAGTCCGCACAAGAGTGGAGTTCGCAGTTGTCAAAACGAAACACACACATACTGTACATTAGGTCTTCTTGTGACAAGTCGGCGAGATGTTGATTAAAGCGATTGCCCTTTTACGCGCCGTCTCGCGCTCTGTAGCTTGTGACCGGGAAAATACAGTAACACACACACCACCTGTCACATTGTCTTTGCCTCTGCTCAGCCTACGTCCGCTACAGTAGCAACAGATGTCATGGCAGCCCTTAGTTAAGCGGTGCACGAGAGATTCTGCCAATTTCCAGCTGTGTTCAGCCCGGTCAAACATCACTAAGCTCGATTTGCCAGCCCGAAGAGAGGCCTAGATACATTCGTGATACTGTGTTGCGATTCAAAGTCCCGGCGGTGCGATTGCGAGCGCTTATATACAGTACCGTGGACACCTGGCGCAGAGAGCGATGCTGTGGATTGCACAAACACCAGGCATCGTGATTAGCCTTAACTTAAGAGGAAGAGTGTTACTTGCATTTTACAGGCGCGACGCGGTCACGTGCTGTGGACGCTTTTGGAGTTTTTGGGCTTGCACAAGGCACAAGGCGCAGAGATGATGCGAACGCGCTGCAGATCAACACTTTTTTGGTGGAGAGTTGAGGCAGGCGGCAGCCATGAGTGCGGCTCTAGAACGCCACTCCTCCGTCACGACCACCATCATCTTTGCTACATTGCCGACATCACGCCACCACGTCCATTCACACCCCTTTGGTAGTTGTGCTGCAACGCGCCACTTACACCGCACGCTGGTGCCCCGCCTGCAATCTTTAGTCCCAAGAGCCTGGCGCTGTAGACATATCTACATCTAGAACATCTGCAGAACAGCGTTCGAAGCGCAAGTCGCACATTGATAATATGGCAGCGGCACCACGTCCCTCTGTCCTTGCGACGCCACGGAGGCCGTTCGGCTCGGTGGCTCCGTCGAATGCTGAGATGCGCAAAGTGTATGCCGACCTGGACAACAATGCGGTCTTTGACTTTTCTAGCATTGTCTCGGCGGTGAAAACGTTCTCTAGCCGCTTTCGTGCATACACCGAGAACGCGATCTCGAATATCAATGATGATAAGGCAGAGTTTGATGCCAACCGCATGGAGCACCGCAATCAGCTTAGGACGCTTGACCGGGAAATCGAGGATGCTAAAGCGAGCCAGGGCGAGTTATGGGACACGATCGCACAGGAGCGAGAGCAGGACGCCAGCTTGCGAGCAAGACAGCAGGCACTCCAGGCGCAAAAGGCATCCGTCACACAACGCTGCAACGAGCTGCAAGCCGAGATTGCTGAGCTCCGACAGAACCTGGACAAGAAAAAGCAGGCCAAGGAGTCGCAAAGAGAAAAGCTAAAGGAGCAGAGCGACAAGAACGGTCCCGAACTGCGTCTCTTGCAATCCAAGACTGGCTGCTCGGTACTGCCCACCAAGGTGGGCGATCAGCTCAAGTTTACCTTTAACCTGATGAATGCGGACGACTGGTCGCAGGAATGCCATTTCACCATCGATGTGAGCTCGAGCAAGTACAAGCTCACCTCGGTAGCACCCAAACTCGAAGCCGGCTTGCAGGAGTCGTTGCTGCAAGAGCTCAACTCTACACGCAAGTTCTATACTTTTGTCAAGAAGATGCGCGCGGCTTTGCGTGCACAGGTCGAGAAGGAGCGACTCGAGGCGCGCGATGCTGCGCGTCGTGGAGGCCGCTGATTGCCTAAATCTATCGGGTTCTGTGCTTTTTCCCCCGACGTTTCGTTGGCGATGCTTCGCCCTCCTTCCCGCTGTTGGCTTGCCTCTGTAAGCTGCCTCTTTGATACCTTGCTTGTATTTGTACATCTATTCTTTGGCTCCAAGTCGTGCTGGCCATGCAGCCCTTTGCCAGATTGTGTGGGTCTGTCTGGCTTGTATCGGCTGTGCTGTGCACTAATTTTTCAGCCTTTGGGTCAAGTTTAATGCGTCGCTTCGTTCCCCAAATCGCGCGGACGACAGATAGAATCGGCCCGTCTCGACCGCAGTGCTAACTCCTTCCCGTAGCGAGCCTTGCGGAGACAGATTACTGTTGCATTGACTCTTGCCGGCGACTTTTGACCCCACCGAGGGCAGCGACAGCCGCACTGAGCCGGCTTGACGCTTGTTGCTTCAGATCTGGCTGTGATGCAGGAACAGCATCAACTTGGAGGCGACCCTTTTTTTTGGGCCGAAATTTTGGAATATTAATAATTCGGCTAAGTTATTGTGGAGATGCTGACCGGCGGCGACATCTAAACCACCATCAAGACTCACGAATCACCCTGCTCAGAACTTGTCTTCATCTCACCAACCTCAAGCGTAACCTCTGCACCTAAGCTTTGGTTGCCGAACCATCGCTCGAATTCCTCCGTGACGAAAGTCGCAGCTTACAGCCGAGTTGCGCAGACGAACAAGGATGGTGGCGCCACGCATGTCGGTCAAGTTCTTGGGCACTTCGTCGATGCCCAACTCGACGAGGAACTACTCTTCTTTGCTGTTTAAGCTGGACAATCACACTGTCATGGTCGACTGTGGTGAAGGCACACAGCGTCAATTTCGTTCGCGTTATGTGGGAGTCGATGAGCGACTTGCCAACCTCAAGACCATCCTTATCACGCATCTTCATGCGGATCATGTGCTTGGTCTGGTACCGCTGCTCATGTCGATGATGGGCCCATCGGGCGTTTCTTCCCCGGCAGAGAAGGCTGCGCCACGCGTCGAGATCTATGGTCCTCCGGGGCTGCGTGCGTTGATACGGACGACTCTCTCGCTATGCTACTCACAGCTGAGTGGAAAGTATGTCGTGCACGAGTTTGTATGGCCTACATCTGGTCAGTTTCCGGAGGGAGCGCCACATGCGTTACACGACCAACCCGAGCGTACTGTGCCGGACTTGCCACTGCACGATGGAGAGGCAAGTACTGGACGCAATCTCGGCATGGACCCGCGGTCGTTCAGCTGGCCCAACTTTCTTTCGTTCAAGACTTCGAGTCAAGGTCCCAGTGTGCGGCTTAGCGCTGCTCCCATTTCGCATCGATGCCCTACACTTGCCTACGTGTTCGAAGAAGAAGCGAGAGCGCGGCCTCTAGATTCCAGTGTCGTCGAGGCGCTCAAGCGCAATGGTCCTGCTCTTCAGGAACAGAGAGGCATCCGACATCCGCTTTCGCTACTATCGACACTCACTAGCCAGCGTCGTTCGGTACAGCTTCCCGACGGTACTGTCTTGGATCCGCCTCCGTTGAGCCTGCCGGGACGCAAAGTCACCATCATGGGTGACACGAGCGATGGCACGGGCGGGTTTTCGCAAACGCAACTCCGCGCCGGGTGCGGTTTGCCGGCCCTTGCGTACGGATCTGATGTGTTGGTCCACGAGAGCACCAATATTGCGCTCCCGCCACACCTCAACAAGAACGGAAAAACAGAGTTGTTCGAAGAGGTTGCTGCTAGGGCACGGCTGCGCGGCCACTCTGTTCCTCAGGTAGCGGGCCAGTTCGCCGCATTGGTGAATGCCAAGCGCTTGATCCTCAACCACTTTTCCACAAAATATCCGAGCCCGCCGCACTACCTGCTCGACACAGCAGGCACCAGCGTGGAATCGGCCCAGGTGCAAGGAGAGAGTCAACAGCCATCGATCGATCGGCAGCTTGGCGATCCAGAACGCAAAGCACTGATCATGAAAGAATTCGAGGTGCAGGCGTACCAGGCCTGGCAACAGTCTGCAAAGACAGGAGCACAGCTCGAGACGTATTCAGCTTTTGATGGCTTCCATTTTGAAGTGCCAGCTCGGCAGGAGGAGACTGATGGAGCGCCAGGAAGCGATGAGGGAAACGTGTTTGCAAGATCATGGGAGGAGGCGCCGGCTCCCGAGAACGGCAACGGTCTCAAAAGGAAGCACAACGATTCCGTTCCGTCGAAGGGCGAAGAGCACAATACGTGGGACCCTTCAAGCTTTCTCATGCCTTCGGGTCGGGCCAAAGCGCCACGATATGCGATGGTGCTGCTCAACTGTTCTATCGATGCGCGTCAGGTCGAACACTTTCGCCGCTTGTGGGCGTCTGCGTCGCTGCGTCTGTGTGCAGACGGCGCAGCCAACCGTCTGCTCGACTCGTTCGGCACTGCAGCGTTCGAGGGTCAGGCCGGAGAGGGTGGGGTGCCTCTGCCGGATGCGATCTTGGGCGATCTGGACTCGATACGACCCGACACGCGAAGCTTTTTCGAATCCAAGGGTGTGGCGGTTCGCTTCCGACCGTCGCAATACGCCACTGATCTGCAAAAGGCGATCCAGGAGGTGGAGGACGAGGAGGCCAAATCCACAGATGGGGCGGAGCACACACTGATCATCTTTGGAGGTCTGGCGGGACGACTTGACCAGAGTGTTCACACATTGCACGTGCTCTGGCAGCTAGCGCCTGGTACAGACGAGCTGGGCAGCGTGGTTGATCCAGACAATGCCAACGAGCGAGGCAATCGCCTGCGAAAGAGACAGAGGACGTTTGCGATCGGAGATGGCAGTGTAGCTTGGCTGCTCCCCAAGGGTAAGCATACGCTTAAGATGGCGCGCCAGGTGATGGGCAAGACGTGCGGTATTCTGCCTCTGGGGGTCGGGAACAGCGGCGCAAAGGTTTCAACGAAAGGTTTGGAGTGGAACTTGGAAGGCGATTCGACGACATTGGGTGGGTTCCTGTCGACGTCGAATCATGTGTCCGACGAGGAGGGTGTCGTCGAGGTGGAGAACGACGAACCAGTGTATTGGACCGTCGAGCTGCGGCCGGACGACGAGTGTAGCTTGTAAAGGAGAACCCAAGCGAGCATGTACACGGACGAGTCTTGTATAGCCTCAACCCCCCGCCCCCGGAGCTCACTCGATTTGTGTCGCCAATCAGGATCAACGCAGTGCTCAGATGAAGCTCATACCCACACGAAAGCTTAGCATCCATCAGTATTCGCCGGAGGCATTGACACCGTTCAAACACGATAGGATCAACAACATCCATCAATCGTTCCAGCTCGCTCGATTGTGCAGCGAAGCGGCAGAGTGCTGGCACAACGCCTATGTCCGACTCGGAGTTCTGAGGTCTCAATGAGCTTGAGCCGAGTCGTTGCGCCGCGTTGTGCAGTGTTAGGTTCAGCGGAGATGGTGGCTATTGAAGGTGAGAAAATGGGGCTGCTGTGAAAGTATCTTTTTGGCATTTTGACCACGCGCAGTACAGTACAGCTACAGCAGGCGCAGGGAGAAAAAGAAAAGTTAGGGTTGGGTTGCAAGGAGTTCAAGCTCGTATTACAGTAATTAAACTGGCTAACTTAGAAGCAAGAGCGAACTTGAATTAAGGAGTTGAATTGGCAGTAGGAAAGTGTAGTGCGTGGACGTGCGTGTTGCGTGTCGGAGGCGAGACGCAGAAAGCGAGAGCTGGCAATTGCAAACTGCAGCAGAGCAGAGCAGAGCAGAGCAGCAGCGCACGAGGGCAGATGGGAAGAAGGGCTGAGCGTTTGAGAAGAGCAAGGGTGCTCGTGCGCAACGCTCAGACACACGCCTGCCTCTACGCTCCGCCAACGCAGCCCCAACGCAGGCTCGCTCTTCGAAAAGCACGTCCCCCCCTCCCCCCGCCGTCTCCGACATTCTCGCTCTTCAGCTGGATCACCTTCATCCCTCCACCACCCTCTTTTCGTCATCCGCGCTATCTATCATCACGAATCTCTCTCTCTCTCTCACACACGAGAGACGTATCTCGCGCTCGGCCAACGTCTTCGCATAGCCCAACATTTACCGCGAGATCTGTATCCAGAAGCCTTGATTGGCTCTTTGACCCATCGCTCCACCCACGCACAAGACCGCCACCATTTCGTCCGTTGTCAATTCAAGCATGGCCTCGCGTCGTCGTGCGGCCAAGAAGGGTGTTTCCTTCTGCCTCATGGTCGTCGGCGCTTCGGGCACGGGTAAGACCACGTTTGTCAACACTTTGTGTGAATCCGAGGTCATTGGTCACAAGATTAGTGACAATCCCGAGACCGCTCATATTGAGGAGGGCATCCGCATCAAGCCGGTACATGTAGAGCTGGAGGAGGATGGCATGCGCATTGGTTTGACTATCGTCGACACTCCTGGCTTTGGTGATAACATTGACAACGAATATGCGTGAGTATTGCAACCGCGGCCTACACAGCACGACCCATGCACCGTGCTGAATTAGTGTCAGGGATGAGTTGCTGACATCGTCTTCATGTGCTTGTTGCGACTATTTGTAGCTTCTCGGAGATTGTGGGCTTCCTCGAGCGACAGTACGACGATATCCTCGCCGAAGAGTCGCGAATCAAGCGTAACCCGCGTTTCCGCGACAACCGTGTCCACGCCCTGCTCTACTTTATCACGCCCACCGGCCACTCGTTGCGCGAGATGGACATTGAGCTCATGCGCCGCCTCTCGCCCCGTGTCAACGTCATTCCCGTCATTGGCAAGGCCGACTCCATGACGCTCACCGAGCGACAAGAATTCAAGAAGCGCATCATGGAGGACATTGAGCACTATGGCATCCCCGTGTACAACTTCCCCTATGACGTTGAGGAGGACGACGAAGAGACTATCGCCGACAACTCGGAGTTGCGCGGTCTCATGCCCTTTGCCATTGTCGGTTCGGAAGAGGACGTTGTGGTCAACGGCGAGCCCGTCCGCGCGCGAAAGTACCCGTGGGGCATCGTCGAGGTTGATAACCCGAGGCACTCTGATTTTGCACGCCTCCGATCTGCGTTGCTCAACACACATCTTACTGACCTCAAGGAGATCACGCACGATTTCCTCTACGAAAACTACCGTACCGAGAAGCTGTCCAGAACGGTGCACAGCGACTATGCCGACACGTCGATCCCCGGCGAGGAGCTCGCCAACCAGTCTGTTAGGCTCAAGGAGGAACAGCTCAAGCGGGAGGAGGACAAGCTCAAGGAGATCGAGCTCAGGGTGCAAAGGGAGATTCAGGAGAAGAGACAGGAGCTGTTGGCAAAGGAGGAGAGTCTGAGGAACCTCGAGTCGCGCTTGCAGGCTCAGAACATTAGCGAGTAGGCGCGTGTGCGAGTCGCCATCCCGGATTGAACCCAACAGCTAGGCTGATGGGCGGCGTGGTTGGCTTGCTTGGCAAAGAGGCCAGCGAGACAAATGTTTCGGTACCTTGTCGTATGTTATCGAGTCCATGCGCTCAGGTCTTTGAATTGTATCAAAGTTAGTTAGCTCGCTTCAGTCTTGGTTCTGCATCCAGAACCTAACCTAACTTGGCTTGGGGCTCATTGTGTGAAGGGGGCGGTCTGAACTTTGGGTCGTACCAAGTCGCCCAGCTGACGGGCAGTACATATGACACACCTGGCTCGAGCAAGTGTGTCGTACACGGCAAAGCACCAACATGGGGGCGCTCTGGGAATAAAAAAAAGGTGTATGGGTGATATTTGGATGCTATCAGAGGAGGAGGGCAGCATGTGGTCTGTGTGTAGGGGGGGGGGGGGGTTAGTCGAGACCGCGAGCTTGTCTCCAAGCATGGATCCACTGGATGATTCTATCCACGTTTTGCTCCACGTCTTCTGGCTCTTGACTCCGAAGCTCGACGATGGCTTCTGTTGGGTAGGACGCATGCGCGTCGTCGGCGACTACGCCCATGATTTCGGCTTCGTTATTCTCCTGGATCTTTTTCAACGGGTAGCCGCTGTTCTCACCGCCATTGCAAAGTCAATCGGTTGAACACTTGTCAGTAAAAAGGTCATCTCGATACGCTGAGGGAGGAGGAGGAGGAGTGCTGGAGTATAAATGTGGGTTTGGGGGTTTGGGGCATACCGTTTCTCAAGCCTCTCCCAAAGTATGCCATGATCGCACCTCAATACGACGACTAGATCGACCCATCTCTCGGGCCACACATCGCACGTATGCCAATCCAGCACCAAGCCTCCCCTCTCTTGCGCATCCTCACCCTGCTGCTTGGCGATTGCAAGCTCTGTTTCGTCAAAGTCGTCCGCGTCGAGGGGCTCGGGCGCTTTGGTGCCGGTGAGAGGTTCGAGGTGGTCGAGCAACTGGTCTTCGTTTACTTCGTAGCTCTGCCATTCTTCGAGATAGTCGGTGTAGAAGCCTTCGTTCTTGACGATCGCGCCGACGTCGATCTGGCGGAGCGGGTGAGAGGAGGAGGAGGGGGGAGAGTAGGTGGAGACGAGGAGGGAGGAGTGTGTGGATTTGCCCGTGCCGGGAGTGCCGGTGATGACGATGTTTGGGAACGAGCGCACCATCGTGAGTTGGGCGGAGAGTGTTGGTCGATGGGCGGGTGGGTGTATGTGGAGGGGTGGGGGTTGGAGAGGAGCAGGTGGATGCGGTAGCTGTTTGGGGGATACGAGCCGGGGTCGTAGGTGAGGATGATACAAAGGACGATGGAGAGCAAATGCGTGGATGAGAAGCAACCGAGCATATGCACGCATGAATAAGTTATCTGACAAGGTTCAACCCAAAAAAAAGTTTTGGACCCGAAAAAGCGGTGTGGAGAAGGAAAATAATCCCTAGATTCTGCTAGTCTAGTGTGATGTAACACTTTCCATCGGCTCGTTTGCTCGTCACCCTTTTCCCTTCCCTTCCATTCGACCTACCTATCCAGCAACAACAGCACAGAGCGCTGCACTACCCACACCTCGCCAGCTCTTTCTCCCCCATAGAGAGCTCTTTGTTCTCTCCCAAACATGCTATTGTTCGCATTGTCACCGGGTTGGCTCGGATACTTTTTGCATCTCGGGCGATCTCACTAGTATCGGGTGATCTTGTAATTCGTCATCATTCGGCCGAGAGGCGCGATGGGCTGAGCGCGACAACCCCAAACTTCACTCAGCCCGATCCGGTCTCACTTGCTTTCGGAATACCATCATCTTTCAAGCTCCGAAACAAAGCGTTCTTGGTCTTTTTCAGTTCAGCGTCAAAGAGCAAGAGCTAGACTACTACACTCCAACCACTAGCAACAACAGTGACACCAATGTGGTTCAAAGACGGGCACCGCTGCCAACCAACAGCTGGCTACCATGCTTCAGTGTGGCCACCGCCTCGTTCACCATCTCATCCACGATTTCCTTGGCCGGCTTAATGTCGTTGATCACCGACGCACACTTGCCGAGCAAGAACCTTTGTCCGATCTGGGCCTCCTTGGTTCCCTGCTCGTCGTCGTGTTCCAGGTCGTGGTAGACGGGGATGATGCCTTTGTCAGTGAGTTTTTTGATCTCATCCGGGCGCGATTCCCAGTCGAGGATGTAGGGGGTTTTGAACACACGCAGTGGACGACCGGTGAAGATGATGGTGCGGATATCGGTTTCGTGCGTCGACTTGAGCACTGCTTCCTTGTGCGCCTTGGGAGCACCCGACTCTTTGGAGGCGACGAAGCGGGTGCCGACCCAAACACCGTCAGCGCCGTAGCAGATGGAAGCGGCGAGACCGCGACCATTGTAGATACCTCCCGCAGCAACAGTGATGATAGGCTTGCCGGTGAGAGGCGACTTGTGGCCACGGCAAATGTCCACGACACGCGGAGCAATGATGGAGAGGGGCACGTCACCAGTGTGTCCACCGCCCTCGCCACCTTGGAAGATGATCATGTCCACACCGGCCTCCAGGACCTTGGGTGCATGCTTGGGGTGGCCGATGATGCCAGCGACGATGATGTTGGCTGCGTGAAGCTTCTTGACAACATCGACGGGAGGCACACCGACGGCGGAGACAAAGAGCTTGGCGCCAGACTCGATGATGATGTCGATTAGCACGGGAAGCTGGCCATTGGTGTAGTCGGTGTTGGTCTTTCGTGCGCCGCCACCGACCTTGGGCAGGAGAAGGTCGACACCGAAAGGAGCGTTCTTGTCGTTTAGGTACGATTTGAGCTCCGCGATCTGCCTCTTCAGATAAGATTGAGTGTAGCCTACACCACCGATTACGCCAATGCCACCGGCGTTGGAAACGGCAGCAGCGAGCTCAGGACCAGCGGCGACGTTCCTGCAGAGCAAACACACAGGTAAGAATATTTCAGAGAGATGGAAGAAGGTCAATATCCCATCGGCGCAAATGAAAGTTTATCCTGTTCCCAAGTGGGTTGATGGCAACTTACATGCCGGCAAGCATGATGGGGTGGCGGATGCCAAATTGCTCGGTGAGTGGGGTCTTGATCTGCTGTGCGGATGCCATCGTGTCTGTGTTCTCTGAAGGGTGGAAGGGCGGGTTACGATAGATGGTGAAAAAAAGTGAGGAGGGTATGGTGGCGAGCAAGCAAGTTACAGATGCGGGGCAAAGCTCGTCTCCACGAGCAAATGCGGGGGTCAGCCAAGGGACGGATGGCTGCACCTTAGAGTTGGAGCATACTGTGACTTGACTTGGCAGAGATTGTGTTGAGCTTGACGCAGGGCATCAGAACAGAGTAAGGACCCGACGGGCGTACATGTGGGCGGCGAGCGAGGGTCGGCAAGACGCGAGTTGAGTTTACCGGAAGAGATCCAACCGGTTGTCCGGCCTTTTGCCATCGCACTGCTAAAGTGCGAGTTGCGAACAGCGTGCGCCTCCTGTTTGCAACGCTCGACTTCGGAGAACACGCATGCTAGTACGCTAATGCGTGCGGTTACCAACCCCAACCCCCACTTAGTGTTGTACAGTAGTTAGGCTATTCGGATCCCTCAGGTGTGCATTTGAGCAGGGGTCTCTCTTCCGAGCTTGCCTTTCCAAGGGTCCGCTCATCTTCCCGCACGGAAGCATTTCTTCTTGAACTTGGAACCCTTGCCCCTCCACAATCTGAGCACGCACCTTCAACATCACGCCGCTTTCTCATAACTTGACCACCAACCCATCCTGAGTGGCACGCCATCCATCACGGGCGCTTGCGGAAGGTGCAATCCGCGAAACATGGATGATATCGCAGAACGATCCGCTGCAATGGCAGCAGCCATGATCGAAGCATGGTTTGTCGGACGCACGAGCATCGTTCATATTTCAGACGGCCGAGCGTTCTGCGGCACGTTTGTCTGCGTCGATTCCGGCAGAAACATTATTCTCGCCAACACGGACGAGTTGAGGCTAACACACGAAGGTTGTACGTCCACACGCAACGTCGGCATGGTCATGATTCCCGGCAACTATGTGGTCAAGGTCGAAGTGCAGCAAGACGGCACACAGACAGATCTCGCCGCAATGCCGCCAGCATCAATGGCGCAAGCGGGATGGCCAGACGACGACGAGATGTATTCCTGAGGCCAACATTACGGGACAGGCAGAATGAACGAACGACCGAATGGTGGGGGCAGAGTCAGTCGAGGTTGCCGCGCGCCGCATCATAGCAGATGTCAAACAATCGAGTCGCGGCGGCATCCAGCTCTGCCAGGTGCGCGTCACCACAGCTATTTGCGGTGCGTTCCAGCGTGGTGCTCAGCAGCGCTGACGTTGGTTTGAGCAGATCGCGCTCGATTGTCTCGGCCGCCCTCTCTTCGTCCACGGCGGGCATTGTGTTGAGGCACAGCTGGAAGATTGAGCCTATCTCCAAGAGCGGGCTATCTCCGTGCGCGACTAGGGCTGCGTAGGTATCGTCTAGCTCATTCGTGATCTTGACGAGAATCATCACTGCGATCTCGGCGGCAAGATCGAAGCAGAAGCTACTCGCTCGCGTCTGGAGTCGTTCAAGGACGCCTGCTGCGACCCTCATCGCCTCTTTCTTCCGCCAGATCATGTCCACCAGTAGGCGCGCTGCACGGCTGCCCAGACCAGGGTCGCAGTGTGCAGAGTCGTGCCAACTTAGTTCGGCGAGAGCGTCAAGCAGGATGCCGAGCAGCGCTAGGATTGTAGCTCGTTGGTTGCCGAGTTCCGACACTTCCTCAGCTGCTACCCCAAGACTGCTGACGAGAAGTAGTGCGGTCTCGGCGATCTCATCCATACAGTCTTTGCCTGCATGCAAAGCGGTCAGAACGGAGAGGAACCTGCAGGTCAACCTGCATGGTCCACCCCAGAACCACGCGTCGGACACGAGCTGTTGATCGCGCGCTGCTCGTTCGGTAGGCGTAGCAAGCTCGAGCCATCGGCGCGTGCTGTCGATGGTGTAGCGTGCATCGATGGAGAGCTCGTCTGCATCGCAGCCGTTCAAATTTAGCAGGTTAGTTCCATCAGCAGCTCGTTTCGACTTTCCCTCTCAATTCTGCCCTTTCCACACCACCAGTGTTAGGGGGAGAATGGCAACTTACCGTTCCTCCATTGGGCAACGAGAACAAAAAAGTCTCGATACGTTGCGAGAGGGAATAGCAGAGGCTGGAGAGGAAAGTGCTGGACCGAGCGCAGAAACAGCGAGACCTCTTGCGCAAGCGCATTCTTGGGATCGATGCCAGTCTCCTGGGGCCTCATTGCGTTGCTCAGCACGATCTGGCGCCCCGTTAGCAGCGCAAAATGGGAGCATATGCAGGCAGTCGATTGTCAGGAACTTTTTTCTCGATCTACTCGACTTGCACTCTTGCGATGATACAGAGAACAGCTCTTACCACAGCTGCCTTGACCAGCGTCTCAGTCATGCTTGGCCAACGATACGAAGAGATGTGATGATGTATGTCGCGAACGAGAGATGACTCGCTTCAGACAATGGCTCAAAGAGTGCCCAGCTACAAGCAAAACAAGTGAGATCTATTATATCCTTGCTCAGCTTGACGTTGAAGGGGACGCTGCGATAAATCATCGAGACATTCGCCGCAGATCACGGCAAAAGACCAGCTTTTTTCTCTTTCGGAACAAGCGATGCTGGGATTTCCCTTCAGGGCCGCTGCGCCAGAACGTGTCATTGGTCCGTCTCTGAAGACCTTGTGACTTTATGAGCTTCGGATTCGCCGCGCTTCGGGAACAGACCGACTCGAGCCTTGATGCTGTGGCTGAGGGGTGGCATCGAGGGTCCAGAGATACGGAACTTCCGAGTCATGGGAACAAGTTACTGAGAGAATGCATTGTCCCCAGCAGACATCGGTCACGCGTCCGGTCAACATTCGGTCTTCTCCGTTTACAGAAAGTATGGGGCAGCACGTTTTGAGCTTCCATCGCGCCTCAAACTTATATGCCAAGCTTGGCAACTTCTTGCCGAAGCCTGTTTTGTTTCCCCACCATATACTGTCAACTCAACAACATCTCAGCCTTTCAATCCATCGTCTCCCTACAAACCCCAAGCTACTACAGCGAAAAGACAAGATGGAGAGTACAACCGCGAGCGACGAAGTGATGCTCTGCTGCGTGCAAGACAGCCCTGTGTCTTTCGACCTCTGCGCTTCTCTCGACAAGCTCTCCAACCTGGCGCGCGAGGCTGCAACCAGAGCTCGTGCTGCGGCCACCTCTGCTAACACGCCTATCGTCGTGCTCTTCCCGGAAGCATTTTTGAGTGCCTACCCACGCGGGTTGGATTTTGGCGCCAAAATCGGCCACCGTACTGCCGAGGGTCGCAGCTGGTTTGCACGCTACCATGGGTGTTCGGTGCCGGTGTGCGATACGGAAGGGCCGGAGATGATGGCGATTAGGAAGGCGGCGAGGGAGAATGGGATTACGTTGGTGGTCGGGGTGATTGAGAGGTGCGATAGGCCGGAGACGGGCAAGAAGAGGGAGGAGTATGGGAGTGGGGTGACGGGTGGAATGGGGACGATTTATTGCACGGCGGTGACGGTTTCAGAGACAGGAGAGGTGCTGGCTTCGCATAGGAAGCTGATGCCGACTGGAACGGAGCGTCTGGTTTGGGGCCAGGGTGATGGACAGGGGATCCGAGTGGCGTCTACTCGAGCTGGCAATGTTGGAGCTGTCATTTGCTGGGAGGTAAGTCATTCTCATCCCGGCCTCATTCGTTTCTTGGTGCACTCTGCTCACTGACAACCGCGAACTCACACGATCCATTTGCGGTGCTTTGCTTTGCAGAACTACATGCCACTCCTCCGAACTGCAATGTACCAACGCGGCATCGAGATCTACTGTGCGCCTACCGCTGACAGCCGACCCACGTGGACGTCGAGCATGCAGCACATCGCCATGGAAGGCCGCTGCTTCGTAATCTCGTGCAACCAGTTCAACACGCGCTCCGACTTCCCACAAGACTACCCGGCACTCAACGAGCTCAAGCCGGACGAAGTGGTCACTCGCGGTGGCAGCGTCATTGTGGGCCCGCTCGGCGACATCCTCGCGGGCCCACTGTGGGATCAGGCGGGCATCTTGGTGGCCAAGGTCAACAAGAGCGAGCTGATCCAAGCTAAAATGGACTTTGACGTCGCCGGACATTACGCACGCAACGACGTGTTGCGCTTGCAGGTGAATGACAAGAGCGCCTAGACTTTGCTCTGCTGTAAGATTGGGCAACCAACCATGACTGTCAATACTTGGATGAAGATCGGGTCAAGGACAAGGATCTGCGAGCGTAGAGTGTTGCTTTTGGGCTGTGCGATCCGAGAGCCGATTCCCAATTCCTTGTTTGCAAGGTCCGCGATTATTGTATTGCGCATCTAAAACGACGACCATACCGACTCGATGGACGCAGCCGAGCCTGGACGAAAAGGACGGCAAGAAGGCGAACAAGTAATCGATAGTCTCAAAGAGAGAAACCATGTACACGAGAAAGACTGCAAGCCTTGACATTCGCCATTACGAGCAGAGCTTCGGGCTTGGCAGTGAGCAAGCGACCGGCGCAGGAGAAGCAAGTTCCGAATTTCACTTGGAAGCGGCAGAACCCTTGAAGACAGACCAGTTCCGGACGAGCGTCCGCGGAATTTGCGTCGCGAATGCAAAGCCGGCATCGTATCAAGGCTGGCTGCATTCGCACAACACTCCAAAGACTCTTGCTCAAGTTGTTGATACTGACATCGTTCATGCTATCCTGCAACTGGAATCGAGCTGAGCTGATGTAAAATGGCTCAAGGGCCTTGCCTGGAAACAACGATAGGTGAGACTTCGGATATCGGACGAGGCAATGACTTACACAAAGCAATGCTGATCTCGATGCCAACATCGAAAGCAAACTCAACGTGGACCATGAAAACACTTGAGGTACTGTAAAAAGGGCAGTGCAGCTGCATGGAGTTGCGTGCTCGTCTGTCAGTCAATCTGCACTCGGCACTGCACTGTCTTTTCCAGAAGTGTGTTCAGGTTCAAAGGCCGACTCGAAGCTTTTCGGCAAATCCTGTTGTGCCGGAACGCACCCTTCTCTACTTGCCTCGCTGTACCAGTTGTGTATGATAGAGCTGCAGGCAGCGTCTGTCGCTTCTCAGGGTTTCTCAAAACCAAAAGTACAAGAACGAGTGCACTCCATGGACGTGCTGCTGCTGCATGGCTGGCCTTCTTGGCCGGCATTGGTTGCTGGCGTTGCTCTGGCGGCCTCGCCGCGGAATATGTCTGCATCTGCAGGCAATTGCGAAGATCAGCTTCCGAGATTCGCCTACACTTGCTATGTGTGCTCTCGCCAAGTCTTTGACATCGTGTGCTATCTCGTAATCCCCTCTCTCTCTCTCTCTCTCTGGCGCTGCACTGCCGCATCATGTTCCAGCAGTGCCACTTTCTCGGCACCTTGCCTCCGTTCCGTCACATCGTCTATCCGCAATGCTTTGGAACCTGCGACACCAACGCAAGTCACTTTCCTCCTGACTCTTGGTTATCGCTCCTGCCTTTGCTAAGACTCGATGGATGAGCTGGTCATATCCTTGCGTCTGGATCGGACAGCGTTCGATAAGCCAGTTCGGGTTTCCCTAGCACCAATTCAGCCGTTCCAACATGGCACCCTCATACAATCCCATAATGTCTTTCTCAACACCACCACCACCACACGAGAGCAGCATCAGTGTGTCTGTTTCGCCCGTCAAGCCCATCACCAGCAAGGAAGACCCTGAGTCAGCTTCCTCCTCATCGCTCCATCAAGATGAGCCAGAGTTGTCCGCCTTCGCTATCCGACACAACCAGTTCTTTGCGCTGACCAAGGAGAACTGGAGCATTGACACGATCGAGCAATGGTTGATTGCACTGTGATGCACAGCATGGATTTATATCTTGTGAGAAGAAGTGGTTTGGGAGGATGAAGATTTAGCAAGGTGTCTCTCCATGGAGAGAGGGTGTGCCAACGGTACATGTCAGTGCTGCCAATGTTGTTGGTGGTGTTTGCAAATTCGGCAGAAATGTGGCAGCGACCCTGCATCTGGTTGGCAGTGTGATATGCTAACCCTGCTTCGCTTCAGCTGCTCGGTCAAGTTCCTTCACCTCACCTCACCTCATCCTCGCTATCTCTACCAAACACCTTTCCTCCCCTCCTTCATCACCACCTCATCTTCCCCCTCCCAGGCCCATCTCTCACCATGCCTGCCTGCCTGCCTCCAACATCCACCTAGTCATCATCCACCACAGCCTGTGGGGCTCACCCTCCAACACCTCCTACCTCACCACCACCCTCACCAAGTTCCATGGTGGTAGCATCTCCCCCACCACCATCTGAACTTGGGGTGAGGAGATGTGAAGATGGTGGTGTTGATGCAGGGGATGGGATGTCTGATGGGGGTTGATTGGTGTGGGGGAGGTTTGTGGAGAGGTGGAGAGGGTGGAGGAAGATGAGGGGGAGGGGGGTGGGGGATTAGTTTTATTGGGGGTTGGTGGTGCAGTAACATGAGTGGCCCATTTGTGGGACAGAAATACAGCTGATAAATTTCATGACACAACACACATTCAAGGCAGCTCAGCACAACATCCACATGTCACCCCTCTTCCTTCACTACCTACCACCATATCTTTCCCCTTGTCTCAACACTGCTTCAGACATCCATCTTTTTGCCTCAATATCATGCCTAAACAGCTCACAAAAGCAAAAAGGACAAAACTGCACACTAATCATGCTCAGAAAGAGGCTATTGTGGCCAAAGCAATCAATGATTTGCACTCTGGAGCCATTACCATCCATCTGAAGAGCAGCTGAGCTCCATGATATACTGAAATCAACACTCCACAGATGCCTAAAGGCCATCAAATCACCCCAAGATGCACACAGACACTGTCAGCTCCTTTCTGAAGCCCAGGAAGAAATCATTAGTGGCACATATTGTGGCCATTGCAGCCCAAGGGTTCCCTACAACATTCAAAGACCTCAAGATGCACACTGCAGCATTCTATAATGCAAACAACAACATCCAGAATCATGATTTATCAGCTGGATTATCATGGAAGTGGGCACAAGGCTTTCTTTATCACCATCCATCACTTTTGAGCTGCTTTAGCTGCAGTTTTGGACCACTCCTGAGCAAAAGCATCAAACATGAACAACAGTAAATCATTTCTATGATATCCTCCAGAGCACAATGGCCAAACATGACATTGCCATCAATCAGGTCTACAATATGGATGAGACAGGCTTTGTATTTGGCAATGCACAGTGTCAAAAAGTGCTGGTACACAAGGCAAAAAAAAGCAGCCACAAAATTCAGGACACAACCTGGTCAACAAGAAAGTGCCACTGTCATCAAGTGCATTGGTCACAAAATCCCTCCTCTGCTCATCATCTTCAAGGGAAAAGCATGCAATTCCTGCACATCTACATCAAGATAAGGGACAAAATCATCACATCAAGAGCTGCAAGGGCTGCAATCAAGTCTGTTGGGATTGACAATGTCATTAATCCATCCCATGTACTTGAAAGGCTTCCACAGCCCAGGGAAATGACACCAGAAATGACACCAGAGCCAGGAGGGAGCACCCTGCCACCAACCCCAAAGACTTCCCAACAATTGGTGTCCAATGCTAGCCAAATATGGTCCTCAGAGCACCCAGATTGCTCTTCTCATCTATTTGTGGACCAAAATCATAAAAGCAGCTGGTCATTTCCATAATGACAATGTCCTTTTGCAGCAGGAGGTGGCAGAGCTATGTCAAATGCTTGCATTCAAGCATGCCAGAGCACAAGGAGACCAGGCTCAGCTCTCTCAGGCTTGAGTCTTGGACAGCAGGGAAATCAGGGAAGCAATTCAGCACAAAAATGCTCTCAAACAGGCCCCAAATCAACAAATTCCAGCACAAAACCAAGGCTCACCAAGCACAGGCCTGGAATCCAACAGCTCCTTGCCCAGCACAGAGAAAGAGACAGCCTCAGTAGCAAGCATAGCAAGCATAGCAAGTGAAGGCATTGATGATATTGATATGCTAAGCACAGCCTTGGAGGAGCCTGCTTGGACCACAAATCATGCATTGGGACAATCATGACAATTACTCAGATGATGAGATCAACCTTCTTTGAAGCCATCATCACCCCAAAGTGCAATTGTCAGGTCATAAAGAAGCTTTGGGATGAAGTGTGTTGATGGGCCAAACATGTTATGCTGTGGGGGTGTTGGATTTGGATGGGTTCTTTGGCGAGCATTCCAGCTCGGGTTTGGGTTTGGGTGGGGCTGAGCAGGGCAAAGGGGCTTGGTGTCAACGCTTACTGTATTCTGCACAAACTGCGCAGCGATTCGAAAAAGGAGTGGAAGAGTTGGCCCGCTTGTTTGGGGGGGGGGGAGAATGGACATCTCCCCCAGCTCGATGGGCAAGATGCGGATGTAGGAGACGGGTTGAAGAACAGCAGCGGTGGGGAAGTTGGACGAGAGCGTGTTGCGAGGGTTCCGAAGAATTGGCCAGGGGAGGTAAGTTAGGCGAAGATTATGTCGCCGCTGCGCTGGCTCAGCATCCCAACACCACCTCTGAACCCGACTTAACCCCCCCCCCACACAGCTCCGCATCGCCGCCAACCTCAACAGCAAATCCAACCTGCCGCAGGTGAAGAAGCACATAGCACACTTTGATGACGTGCTGAATGCGCTGCGAACGACAACGATGGAGGTGCACAGGAAAGGGATGTCGCTGATAAGTTAAACGCTTTTGTGCAGCGGTTTGAGTTGTAACCCCCCCGCGCGCGCGCACAACATGTAGAGTTGTAGATCGCCACTGAAACTCAAAAGAGGATGATGTACCACAATGCAAACACAGTGAGCAGGTGAAACTTTGGGTGTGGAGAACGCGAGGGTGCTGATTAGGAAAGATAGAAGTACAGAAGAACAGACAGAGTGGGACAGGATATGCGACGTGTTGCGATGTGTTGCGTTGCGATGGATACAAAACACGAAACCCAGAAACAGAAGGAAAGAGAGAGAGAGGATGGCGGACAGCGCTCATCCCCGTTCGTGTTGAGTCTAGGTGAGATTAGAAAGTCGATTCCTTGCCGTAGTTGCAGAGGTAGGCTTCCCAGTGACCAAAGTAGTCGCGGGCTCTGCTCTTGGACGACATGTGGCTGCGGGGAGGGATACATGGTGGCGCGTGGGCGGCGAGTTGGGATCTTGCGACCGGACTGGGTGGCGAGTGCACCAGCTGTCCGTATGCATTGCGTCGTTCGGAGAGCTGCTGTTGGGAGAGCTGCTGCTTCTCAGTGGCTTGGGCGCGCGTGAAGTCGATTACCGTAGCGAGGGTGGCAGAGGGCGACAGTGGCATGCTTTGCTTGTGCTTCGACTCGTTCTCAACAGCATGCCGTGCCTGCCGAGACACTGTTGGTGCTGCAGATGGTCGGATCGAGGCGCGTGCGGGTGCACCGGGTGTCAATGGCCAGTGTTCTTCCTCCGACGATCCCATTGCTCGCGTGTAGACTGGCATCGAGGCTTGCTGGACGGGAACAAGACCACTGGCTGGGTGGGGCGGCAAGCCAGATTTCGGAGACACTGGCTCTTCGAACGCGAGCTTGGCTTCAGAATCTGGGCAGCGATTGGGAAGAGAGAGTGCGCCACTTGCGGTCGTGTTCGAGAGCGAGAGCAAGCGCGCGCCGGTATAGTCGAGCTGGTGGTCAATGATGGGCCAGAAGCGCTGCCTTTCCGGGGCTCGCTTGGCATCGCGTTCATCGTACACTTCGACCAGGTGAGGCATAAAGGCAGAAGCGCCCGCAATTTGCGACCAGCCGATGGGCGCGGTGCGTGTGGCTGACAGCAAGCGGAGCTCGGGCAGCACATCCAACTTGGTGGGGCTCTCCTGCTTGGGGGCGGGTGGGTGTGCAGAAAGGCCCTTGCTGGTAGAAGAGGAGGCAGCTTGGGCCTTGTTGATGCGCCTGGCAAGGCGACGTTGACGCTGCTGCTTGCGTGCTGCACGCCACGAAGCGATGGAGGGACAAAGGCGACTCGCTTCGTGCGTGTTGGCAGATAAAGTGGCGGCGTCCGATTTCGAGACGAGACCGAGTGAACGCTTTCGTAGGGCCGAGGTCATGGCGAGGCGGCTCCTCTTTGTTGGTCTCGGCATGACGACATCGCCTTCGGAAAGCACTCGCTTTGATGCAAGGCTGGGGCTGACCAGGCTGAATCGGTGCGGCGCGGTGATGAACCTGTTGCGAGGCGAGTTGCTTGTGTGGGCTCGTGTGTGATACGTGTAGGGCTGCATGTCGGTGGAGCTGCTGGCGCTGGAATCCGAAGCCTCGGTCATTGGCGTCTGTGCTTCTGGCGCTACAGACTCGTGACAGGAAGACTCGCTCGCGGGTGGCGATGGAGTCAGAGAGGGGTCGCGTGGAGCTGGCGGTGTCGAAGAGGAGGCACGAGCCGAGATGGCGTCTGATGGCAGAAAGAGGTGGGTGATGGACGAGGAGGGCGAGGGCGAAACTGGTGGCGGCGTCGAGAGGGTCTGCATTCGGGCGCGCATCTGGCTGAAAGCGTCAGATTGGTATGGTTCAAAGTGAACTGGCATGGCAAAAGAAGAGCGACTGCAAGTGTCGATGGGATGGAGAGGTGGATGCAGAGAAGTTGCGCTCGATCGCAGTTGCCGTGGCGATCAAGACAGGGCAGTCAAAGTGCCACGTAGGAAATCAGCCAGCTATTTGGCGACGGCGGTGGTGGTAGGAATAAGCAGCAAGTAGGATGGAGAAGGCGATCGCTATGTGAAAATGGTGTGCAACAGCAAAGGCTTGATCGGAAGAGCTGTAATACGAAGGCTTAGTCACTGGAAGTTGTTCGCTGTGCCGAGTGTGGGGTTGGGTGGTGTGGTCGACGTCGGCGCCTGGCTGTCCTGTAGCGTGTATAGAAAGGAGGAGACGGGTGAGCTTTGGTCAACAGAGTATGATGTGGCTGGGATGATGGGGAGAGAGAGAGACGAAAGGGGTTGAGGACAAGGGAAGGGGAGGGGAGGGGAGAGCTTTATTTGAGATGGACGGGTTAATGCGTAGGTCATGAGGTCTGGGCAAAGCTGAGCAAAGGATCGAGCGGGGTCAAGTTGAGAGTTGTCAGTGGATTTGGCTTGCCAATGCCAATCAAGAGGAAGGGGGGAAGCACTCACTCACTCACTCATGCATACCTGCGAAGCTGAGGATGGTATGAGAGTGAGTTGCGAGTGCGGGTGGGATTGTCAAGCAAAGCCGAACAAGTGAAAAAGCGACTTTTGCCAAAGTGACAACCGCGAAAACAAAAAGCGCCGAAAAACCGCGAGCTCGATCTCGGAGGGCATCGTGATGCAAGCCAGAGCCAGATGCGACGACGACCCACGGGCACTGGAACAGTGACGAGCTTTATTTGTCTAATTTGGATTATGGGCTGGATCGGTGCCAATGCAGCGCCTCGATTGTGCCACTTACTCCGCTCAACTCATTGACGCTAACAGTTACTGTATGACCATGGTGTGTGTGTGTGTGTGTGTGTGTGTGTGTATTGTCCATCGGTAATGCAGCTCCTGCTTGGTGGTGTTTCTGGGTGTGATGTGGGCTTGATTGTGGTTCGATCACGATCACGATCATGGGCTTGGCTACGCCTGCTGTGGTTGCGCATCATGGCCCCTCTCAACTGCTACGACCCCAAATGGTAGGTTGTCGACCGGCGCCTGCAGCAGAGTGCCACAGTTGACGCACCACAGCCGGAATGAAACTGCAGCCCCATTTATTCCACTGTGTCATTGCGCCTTGCAGAGGGGGGCGTCAAGCAGGCAAAAGGGGCAATGATGCTTGGCCAACATCGAGGCGTTAGACAAGTTGAGGCCAAAGAGGATCGAGTCAGCGTCCGATTTGAGGATTTCAGAGTGTTGCGCCGATGGTGACGAACCAAAGTCCAAGTTGTATCGCCATGATCGGAGGGGATTGTGCGTGCATGCGCTCGCTGGTTGGCTGTTTTTCTGTCTGTCTGTCAGACTGGCTGACCGCCTGAAATTGTGACACTAGCCGAGCCCAAAGTCAATGAGCCCAGCCATGTTTCTGGATCACAGCCAAATCTCGAACCTCGAGATCCTGACTGTTGCCCCACTTGATTTTCGCTTTGCTTTTCCTACTGCCAAGCGCTGCTCCAGATCTCGGCTTGCAAAAAGGCGGTCGATTGCCAAAGCAAGCAAACCAAACGGGTGAGTGAGTGAGTGAGTGAGAGAGAGAGAGAGAGAGAGAGAGAGTGTGTGTGTGTGTGTGTGTGTCTCTGCAGTTCCAGAGTCTAGGTACAGTCACAGTAACCGAACAAAGGAGAGCGAGCGAACCGAGAGCGTCATGAACACTAAGCTCACCTCCTCGACACTGACTTTCTGCGTCGAAAACGGCCAAGACAACCTTGTTTTTCTGACACTGGACAATCGGCACCTCGCGTGTGCTGCATCCGAACACGCTCCACACCCCCACCGACGGACCGCCCGGTGATTTTACGTCGTTTAGAAATAGCAACAGACGGCTCAGTCAGAAATAATGCAAAAAGCGCTACAGAGACCAATCTCGCAAGGGCAACATGAAAGCGGCCGCACGTCACAGTTCGGTTTCCACCATGGCTGAACCTTGGCCTTGACAAACACCCCAGGAGTACTCGCTGCTGCTGCTGCTGCTGCTGCTGCTGCTGCTGCTGCTGCTGTCACCCTACTTGCATACGCAGCTGCACACGAGCATGCACGCATGCACACACGATCTCGATCGGGAGTCGACCAAACTTGAACCAGCAGCAGCATACTGTAGCGCTACTACCGCATCAACCCCCTGCGACGGCTGCATGCAAGTCAAGATCGGCAATCCACGCAACCAATCACCACGAGTACTGTACAAGAATGAATACGATCGCTCCCAACTTTGTCACACTTGTCTCTGAGAGGTGGAGCACAGGCACCAACATACAGTCAACGCACGCACGCCTTGGCTTCCTTGTCGCGCGTCGTGTGCCCATATGTGGCATGCATTGTGGGCTCAATCACAGAGCTTCGCCCGCCACTCGATGTTGATGAGAGACAAAAAGACAAGTGGCCAATGAGATCAATGGGAAGCGAGCTGGAGTGGTGTTGACTGCTGATGATGTGGGGACCTACGCAAGCGGCGCACTCGATGCGAAGCGCTGCTCGGTTTCACCACCTCCAACAGCGCGCGTCGCGCACAAGGACAGCGCAAAACTGCATCCAAACGCGAGCTCAATCGAGCTTCCACGCAAACCCCAACGTTACCCATCCAACACCCCCAAACACCACCCGTCTGCAACGGGCTGTTCCGAAACGAGCTAGACATCGAGTGGGGCTTTGTTTCTCCGTCGTCTAGCGCACTATGACAGACCAAGAAACGACTAGAAGTTCACGTCTGTGTCTTGTGTTGAGCCCACTTTACGTATGCGATCATAGCAGCCATTTGGGGTTGGCAACAGCAGAAAGTGCGGGTGATGGGGGGCGAGCTATGCACGCAACACCAGTTTTCCTTCTGATGCGGGCAGACAGATACGAATCAAAGTGTGCCCGAGGCTCCTCCGACTGCCGCAGCCACAGCATCATCGGCATTTCGTCACCATCATCCAACAACAGCCACGGTGGCGCGCTCCCTTCATCTCGTCATCTAGACCAAATTAAACTCGAGCCGGACGAGGATCGCAAAGGCATGATCCCCCAATTGGAAGATGAGGGATGACGTTTCTGGATCTCTTACCCACACAGCCATGCGCTTGCGCTCCTCCGTAGGAATTACATTTTCTCCGAGCCCCTCCGTCTTGAACTGTGTACTGTGCCCCCCCCCCCCCCCCCCGCAGCGATCGTGCGATGTGCGATTTTCCACAAGCTCCCCTTCCCCCTTCCAACCCCCACGCGCGCGATTTTGGGCTCCCACTGCGCCTCGCCGATCCCCGGCGGAGACTTGCTCTCCATCCCCCCTTCCTCCTTGGTGTTCGATGCTGTCTCTGCGCTTCAGGTTCGCGATCGCGCGCGTGTCGAGCATGAGTCACTGAACCTTTTTTCGGGCGCGATTCCGAGAATGAACAGCACCATTGATCACCAGCGTCTGGGGTTTTCCTGGGTCGAGGTCGAGGTCGGGATGCGATGTCCGGCGTCCGTGAGTCTCGTTAGAGTCCAAGCGCAGCCGCAGCTGACGATCCCGTTAGCGAGCCCTCGTCTCGTGGGATCGGTCCATGTTTCGGTATGACCGAGCAGTGCAGCTTGCAGTATAGCAGAGGAGAGATGTTCTGCAAGAAAGCAAGATGTTGAGCTGGTTTGGATAATGTGCCAAATAGCAAAGGGTCGGCGTCGTCGGCATTGCAAGTCTTGCTCTAGCTGTAAGGATTTGTGGTGGCGAGTTCACTGAGCGGGCGATATGCTCACCAAGCATCCTCCGTTTCTCTCCTCCAAATTTTTCGAATGTTGCGCATTACGGTAAAAACCGCATACCAAGAACGCCCTAAGAAATAAAGACGGGGGGCCACCGCAGCGTGAATGGTGATTGTCGGAAGCACTTCCGTGTGTGAGTGTGTGTGTGCGTGGCGGGTGCAGCTGCAGCTGCCGATCCCAACCCAAATTCCATCGCCTTCCTTTCCGCGGCGATCCGAACAGACCTCGCAATACCCCCCCTACGCCATTTGTTCATTCTCAGCATCAATGTCTGTCCCAGCGTGCAAAGCGTGTCGCAACCTCTATTCCAACGGACAAGCGGAAGGGCGTGCAAGAGCCTCAGATGACCTTGGGGCTGAAGAGGGCGACGAGCGGATAGGCTTGTCTCCGCTTCTTTGAGTTAGGGCAGCGCGGTAACTAGATCGGATATCACTAGACAACCCGACATTGACGACGAACGGCAAAAAGGTCTAGACCAGACAGCCTCGGCTGTTCTAAGGTTCAAACGCAGACTCATCGGATTCCATGTGCACTCTTCATTCCACCACTGCTATGCCGAACTGCTTACGGCTGTGTGTCTGTCTTGTTGGATCTCCTGAAAAGAACGTGCTTCGTTGGTGAGAAAGCAAGCGCCTTTCTGCCATCCTAAGCAGTCAATCCAATACATCATCCTTCTTCTGACCTCTTCTTCTTCCAAGTGCTAGCTGCGTTTGGGTCAATTGCTGGCAAATATAAGCGGTCGCAGCTGGGCTGAGGGGTGGTTCGGGAACCACGCTTTCCTTCTGCCTTTACCGCTGCCGCTGCCAGCAGCTGTATCGAAGCGACCCTGCAGCTGCAGCTGCATGCGCATGCGCTCTCGGCATGAAAACCAGGAAATTTTTCAAGTTCCGAAGATCACAAACCACACATACACTACACAACTCACACGCACCACACGCCCTTCTTTCTGGATCCGACCACCGTAAGCTCCCAAACCGAGCTCCACCGAGCGCATGATCGGGGTCGAGAAGGATCGATCGTGGATACAGTGCAGTGCAAATGGTTGTCTCGCCGGTTTACCACGGTGATAGCTTGCGTTTGGGATGGATCGTAAGAGCTGCAACGAAGCGGGCGAAGGGCGATGAGAGATGTTTGCATCGCCGATCAGCAGCGAGTTGCAATGTCTGGGTGGTGTCTGATTCGTCCGATTGCAGATCCCCCTTCCAACTCTGGTTCTTCGTGCGGCTTTGCGCCCTAACACCTACATTTGAAGGCTCTCTCGAACATTCTCCAAGGCTATGCTTCAGTACTGCCCAACGTCTCCAACTGAACATTACAATAGTACAAGTGGGCGAGCGTTGAGTATCGTTGTATGTGGTGTGGTGTAGCTTGAGATAAGCAACCCCCACAGATGCACTGGGTAAGCCAAAACCTGACGGCGACATCATCGGTGACGACAACCACCCCGTCGTGTGTTTCTGTATGCCTTTTCTACCACCGTCATCCACCATCATCCAGCATGATCAACTCTCTTCCGCATCCTTCCTTCCCACTGTTCCATTTTCCGGTTGCGATTTTCAGACAGGCTGTGTTTCGCGGTGATCATCAACATAACGGTGATCCTCCTCGCTGCAATTGTTTGACCACCTTTGCATCCCAGAAAACTGAGCTTATCCGGTGACGGTGACGAATGCTGTGCCAAACCCACACGATCATGCGACGAGACCACGATCTCAGCGACTCGCCTTGAGATGCAAAAATGATGCCGGTATGCAGAGTGAAAGCACGACGGCGACTTTCCGTCACGATACATGCGTGCTACCGTACCTTACCTTACCTGCTTTGACACCGGTGCCCAAGTGATTCTGACTCGTCATGGTGACGGTTTGGGTTACAGCACTCCCTGCGAGCGCAGAAACTCAACCTCCGAATGGTCCAACCAATCGCTTGGCTCCTCCCCACCATCCCTACTGCGCTTGGTCTCGGGGAATAAACCGCGTGGCACCACGCCCTCTCCACCCCGCCCGCCGCCGCTGCGTGCTCCTACGGCATACCTCGACTTGACCACCCTGATCTTTCCCCTGGTCCCGGCCGAGATGGCGTGTTCGTTCGCCCGACGAAGCTTAGCACGGATGCCGAGCGGATCGTTTGCAACCCTCGCTTCTTTCCCCGCTTCTGCTTCTGAAGGGTCTAGTGGATTCGTGATTGAAGACTCGATGAGAAGAAGGGGGGCATCGTCCAGGATGCGCCCGTACATTCTGCGCTGTGTGCGAGCGTGCGAAAAGTCTTTCGGGTGGGACGACCAGCCATGTGTACGCAACGAGCGCTTGCGGTGTGCGGACGAGTTCATGTTGGAACGGTAGAGCTCGGTTTGTGCCCGCGCTTTGGCAAGATACGGTTTGGATGTTAATCTATCCGTGGCCACCGGACTCGGTGCACTGCGAGTGGTGTCTGTCTCATCCACCTTCTCGCTCCCCAGGAGGCACCGGAATCGTCTCGGGATGCTCGACACGCCCTCTGCGGGCGGACAAGCTTTCCTCTCCAGATGCGCAAACACCGAATTTCCCCCTTCCCCCTTCCCTTGCCTTAATACAATCGCATCGAGCGGCACCTTGACCTTGCGTAGATACGTCTTGACAAACCTCTTACTGGCATTGCTCACCCTTCTCCGACCCATCGCCCTCCCAAAGTATTTTACCAGCGGATCGTCTTCTGAAGGCAGAAAGGGCGGTGGTGGCCTCCCACTTAGATGCTCTACCCTCTTCACCGGCGCCCCATCCATGCTCGTCCCGTTCAACAGCAGTGCCTGCAGCACCGGAGAGAATTCCTTTCTCCTCAGCCTCTTCTCGTACTTCTGTTCTTCCGGACTTGTAGCAGTGTTGGGGGAGAGATCGGACAGCGCATCCCTACGCAGCTTCCCCGCACGTGCGTATGCAAGCGAGAGAGCGCGGTGAACCGCGTGCTCCCAACCAAAATTCGCATCTGCAAGCTGCCGGCGATGAATCCTCGCACGCACAAGCCGCTTCGCTGGAGTGGAGGGCGGCCATGTTTCCAACGCAACGAGAGGAGGAGGAGTTGTAAGGAGGGGCTGGAGGTTTTTGCGCGCCAGATAGCGATGCGAGGAATAGATGATGGGATCGTCAAAGGTGGATGAGAGGAGACGGGCTTGTTGGAGGAGCGTGCGGTAGAGGTGTTTGAGGCCTTCGTTGGATGCGTGTGCGACGAGGGTGCTGGAGGAGGTTGAGCTGGAGGTCAGCATGGTGCAGGGTGGACTGTGGCTTCAGCTGCCCATCGCACAGAGGGATGAAGGAGGTGTTGGTGAGCAAGAGTGTACGTGGAGCAGAGCACGAAGAATGTCTGAAAGTGAAAGATGTGGACCCTTGTTTTTGGTTTCACAAAAGTCCGACTTCCGAGCGATGGAACAAAAGAACACTTACACGCCGCAACGCCCCCCACACTCTACACCTTCTCTCCATCACCCCCCACCCTCAACGGAACCCAGCACACAATGTCCACCTCTCCCTCCCCATCCACACCCCCATCAACCTCGGCCCAGCCGCATGTGCCAGCCCCGCCATCCTTCTGGGAAGGCCTCTTCCACTCGGTCTTCTCCCCCGAATACAACACGGTGCCACAACGCATCATGAACTATTCCTTCTACGCCCTCTTCCTCGTCCTCTTCATCCTCGTCTTCCTCACCCACTACAACCCGCACGTTATCGCCCTGCTGACACTAGCAGTAGGCCTGTGGATGAGCGTCAACTGGTAAGCATCCCCTATCCCAACCCCGTGCCCTTAAAATGCAGTGCGAGGGAGGAGAAGAACTGACACAAGGTCTGCGTGTGTAACATACGACAGGTTCATGAAAGAACTCGCAAAGGTACCTGCATCGAGCAAGCAGGTGCAACAGATGCCGTATGCAGAAGAGAGAAAGAAGGACCTCTAATGCGCGCGCACGGCCCCAACCCACGCAGTCGTGTCCACTCTCACCAATCCACCGCAATCAAAGATACCCCTCAACACAAACTGCCACACAAAAGCATATCTCACCCGTACTCGATTGCAAACTGTCCTGAGATTGACGATGCATATACAAGCTCTATTTGCCCGCGGACGATGACGAGGGAGGCGGCTCTCTCCTCGCTGCCGATGAGCCTGTCCTGTTCAGCCTGTCGACCTTCGGCGAACCGACGCCCGAGCCTTTATCCTTGAGCAACGACTGGAAAAAGCTGTGCAGCACCTCTGACTGCTTTGGCGCGCCTGGCGATGTGGTGCCTGGACTAACTGCAGGGCTTGAAGGTCTGCTGTTCCTATCTCCTCCACCGCCACCTGTCATCGCCGCAACCGCCGCCGCTGCAGCTGCCGAGGTACTTTCTCGCTGCTGCTTTGACGAGCTGGCGTCAAGCCGTGTTCGTGAAGTCTCGGTTGAGCTCGGAAGAGGAGAAGTAGCACCATCGGTGGTTTTTGCCTCTCGAGACATGTATTTCTCGACAGATGGGAGGCCAGCACTAGACCCAGTCATTGGACCCACAACGCCGCGTTTGCTGAACTTGGACCTCGGATCGGGGTCCTTTTGCAACGTTGCGTGGTGCTGGCTCAGGAAGGTCTGTTCGTCAGGGATGCGCACCTTGCTGGTCGTATCCTTGCCGACCGGTCCTGCCTCCCAGTCCGAGACAATGTCTTCATACAGCTTCATCGCCGACTGCACTTCGTCTCCACTGCTACCGTCGAGGGACGCATCGCCTCTACGATCCGCCTGAAGTTCCTTCTCGAGCTGATCTTCCACTTCCTTGGTCTTTGCGAGACCGCGTGCACGACGAAGCCTTTCGATCTCGCAATCATTGTCCCAGCCTTTGGCTATGCTGCGGCAGTCGAATGGTTCGCGCAGCGCCTTGATCTTACCCCAACTGTCCCAGCCTGCAGGTACAATCAGTGTGTCGCGATCTGTGGTTGAGGCGCGATAGGGGAAGCCAAAGACGGCCACTCCTCCCGCTGCGGCGCTGTTCGGCGCCGATGTCGCTGTCGAGTTGCTGCCACTGCCGTTGGATTGCTGTTGCTGCTGATTGATGGCGGTCGAAGGCGTGAAAAGTCGATGGAGAAGATAGGAACGCAGGACATCGATCGACTGTGCGCGCATAGACGAGGTGTAAAAGAGAGCTGCACCGTACTTCATGCAGATGGTGCGAAGCACTTGCTGAATGTAATCAAACTGCTCCTCCTTGAACTCCTTGTCGCGTTCAAGGCGCGGGATGGCATCGGCCTTGGTGCAGACGACGACAATAGGGATGCCAAAGTTGTCAGTGAGCGTACCTTCTGCTAGCGGATTTGCCTCTGCGCCGTCGAGCTGCACGCTGACGTTTGTCATGGGAGCTGGGAAAGCATCCGTGCCGTCTGCAGGACCTTGTTCAGCCGTGGCCGAGCCATTGGTTTGATCTGATGCTAGCGCTGCGCTCGATTCGGCAGCCTTGTGCGAAGGCTCGACATATGCTCTGATGTATGCTTCCAAACGTTCTTTCATCTCGTCGAGGGCGACACGCGTCCGGCTCCACTTTGTATCGCGCTGCTGTTGAGACAAGAGCGTTCCTTCAGCAGCGCTGTCGACAAGCTCGCGTAGGATGTTGAGCCAGTTTCGTAGCTGCTCCAAAAACGTCCACGGCTGCTCCCAGTCCAACACGATGACGACGATCGAGTCTCTAAGTGCATCGATAGACGGTTTGGGTGCTAGGGAGCGATGTGGATTCGGTGAAGCGGTGGAAGTGGTGCCAGAGGAGGAGATGGTTGCTGAGGCAAGCGCTTGCATTGCCGCAGCGGTGTCGTGTTCTGTCAAGCTCGAATTCGACTCTGGGAATGCAAAGGGCAGCAATGATGTGTAGGCGGGCTGGGAGGAATAAAGGGTATATGCGCCAACACGGGCTACGATCTCGTCCCTGTCCTTCTCGTCACCGACGTCAAAGTAGGCATATGCCAGACCGAGGTCGTTGGAGGTAGCGCCATTCCTGAAAGTGGAAGCCGCGGCTTTGTCGTCCGGAGCGTAGGAGGACTTGCCGCCGATGAGACCAAGAGGCGAAGTTGATGCGAGAGCAGAGAGGAGCGACGACTTGGCCGATTTGGGTTCGCCAAGCAAGACAAGGTTCCTTGTCGAGATGGCCTTGGAGCTCTTGACGCTGTTCAAGATGCTTGACCACAAGTCCTGCTGCGGAAGAGCATCGTGTTGCGACGGCTCGGTAGCTGTGCCCTGACCGAAGTGTGTGCGTGTTGATGGCTTGACTGGCGTATCGGCATAGCCAAGCGCGGACAAAGAGCTGGGTTGCGCTCGAGCTGGAGAAGCAAGTGCGTCCATGTTGGGCCACAATCACACTGACGAGCAGAAGGCGATGAGGTCGAGATGGTGGCGTCGATAGTCGAGAGAGAGCAACACTGGGACCGCGCGTGTGTTGCACAAATCGACGGTGTTGGATTGACGATTGGCAGCTGACAGACACTTTACGGTGCCGTGTCAAGCGTGATTTTCCCAAAGTAACACGCAAGGTTTTGGATCGGGCATCGGGATTATCCAACCGAGAGGATACAGATCCGATTGTGACTTACTTGGATGCAGGTGACTGACTTGAATGCAGAGTAACCGTTTGAGTTAAAATGGCCAACTTGAAAAACAATTTCAAGTGGGACCACGCTAAATCTCACCGAGACCATCGGGCGTACAGAGGAATGAAACACACGCAAATTAAAGCGGATATTTTGGCTTGAGCTGCTCGGTCTCAAGTTGAAGCGCAAAAAGGTGTGTCATGATGCAGTACTGTACTCTAACCGCACTTTCTCCGTCATTTTGGTGTTTCTTGGCTTGAACAGGGCTGCTGAGTCCGTTAACTTACTCACGGACCAAGAGCCAGCCAACCAGCCAACCAGCCAGCCAGCCAGCCAGCCAATCTCCTCCACGAAATTACTGTACTGCTGCTTAATTCGGCGGTGATCTATCTGTTCTCGCTCGACATCCACCTCCATTTCCACTTCCCCTTGCATCTCTATATTTCTATCTCCTGCACCGCATATCAGCCTCAAATCGCCATATATAACGGGCACTGTTCTTCTGCAGACTTCCTTTTGCACCAGCACGTCGCTTCTCACTGCAAACAAACCACTAGACCGAACCCGTTCTCCAGACATTGGTTTTAGCTCACCGCAACATCTCCGCCATGTCAAGCCCGCGACATTCACCGCCGCCTTCAGCCGCAGCTCCTAAGCCCAAAGGCATTCTCAAAAACGCTGGCGAACGCAGGCCATCTCAAGGAGAAGGTCTTGGCCAAGATGAAGATGCTGCGAACAGGTAAGCAGGTTTGCGCAAGAAGTTTGGGATACAGAGTTGCGCGCTCACAAGTATCCCTTCCGCTTCGATTTCGCTCCATATTAGACTGCAGTGGGATGAGACCAACCTGACGCTTCACGAGATCGAGCGCGAGCAGCAAGAGGCACGTATGAAGATCGACGAACCCAAGACCCCATTCGTTCACGGCACTTCGCTGGGCCCGGTCGGAGATGAGGATTGTGAGTATCCCGTTTGGCAGCTCGAGCACACATTGCCAGTTGTCAGACCCTCGGAGCAGAAAGAGGTGACAATAGCGCTAATCACAATGTCAATATGGTGTTTGCTTGACAGTCTTTGACTTGGATGGCGCCGCCCCAAGTGTTAGCGCAGGAGGTAGCCGACGAGGCTTGGCAGCTGACCAGCTCGCAGCCAATACATCCGCCAATGCTGGTCGTGCTCCAGGCGAAGGTGTCGGTCTCGCCATCGGACTCGACGCAGCCGAGTTGGCCAAGGGCGCCAGCAGCGCGAACAACACCAACAATAACCACGCTAGCAATGCAGCAGTATCCGAAGGCGAGATCCGACCCAACTCGGCCAGGTCGACATCGCGCTCGCCTTCGTTCTCGCTGCCTCCAAAGAGCCCTTCGTCGCGCCGCTCGAGTTCCAGATCTGCCACCGCAGCAGCAGCAGACGATCAGAGGAGCGACATCCGACAGCAAGCGCACGACATGGATGTCGACGATGCCGACGACGGAGAAGTGGAAGAGGAGGAACCCGATCCGGAGACGCAAGCCAAGCACGCCGCTTTCGCTGCCAAGAGGAACCAACACTATGGCAACGAGGCAGAAGCTATGAAGATCGCCGCCGCTCTGGCTGCACAGGACGACGACGAGGATGAAGACGATGACGAGGATGGCGGTTCGGGGGGTCTTCCTCCCGTTCCGACTGTGCCCAACGGTACAGCGGCGAGGTGATCACCCTCCTTGTCCGCGCACTAGTTTTGGCTGTGATCGTCCGTCCGATACCCTGGTTGTGCATCTTGTGCACTAGCCTGCCCGTCTTGTCGTGTCTGTTTCGCTCAGCACTCTACTGATCCAACCTTGTGCTTGTATCGACCCACGTTTTGCAATTTACATGTATCTCTTGCCAACCTGTTTCCCTTCAAAGCTCCGAATATGTGAGTGATATGTGATCATAATGCTTCACGCTTTCGGCTTTATACCAATCGCATCAGGCGTCACCGCCCTGATCGATGCCTTTGACACTTGCATTTGCATTTGAACTAGGAGACGTGAGTGCTGGCAAAGGTGGGAGGCTTGAGGCGTGGGAAACGTGGAGGGTTCCCAGACCAACAGAAATACTGTATAACTCCAAACGCACTTTTCTCGAAACGCTCTGTTTGGGTGCGGATAGGGCCGGCGTGGCTGCAACAAAGGGCAACATCTTGATTGTGAGTGAGTGAAAGGGGCCAATCAACACACAAATTGGCCTGCAGCAGCGTACTGTAGATTTTGATTTTGTGGGTTGGTGGTTTGGTGATTTTTTGAACCGACCGCAGGCCTCTTGAGAAAGTGCAATCAACCCGCTCAGCTTTGAGGTCTCCACCACCAACAATATCGCCACCACCACCATCACTCCCCACTCACTAGTGGCAGTGGCATAATTCACATCCTACAAACCATATCGCTACCCCCCGCTTACCTGGTGAAACTATATCCACGACACATATCACGACTCGCAACCACCACCCTTCGCCTTCAAGATGGACCTTTCCAACCTCCGCACTAGCCTTCGCGAAGAAGAGTCTTCCTCTCTGCGTCGCACAGCCCATCTGCGCGCAGCGGAAGATGAGCTCAACGGCTACTTCCGCGCGTCGGCACTCTCGCTCACGACGCTGTACAGGAAAGGTGTGGCCGGGGCCAAGGCGAGTTATGAGAAGGGGTATGCACATGCATTGGCGCATGTGTTGGAGTTGTGGGAGAGGGATAGGGATTGGTTGAAGGGGTATTTGCAGAGGAGGATAGAGGCTTTGGAGGCGACGGGTGAGGAGGGGGGGGATGATTGGGAGGGTGAGGAGGTGGGGAGGGGGGCGCAGGGTAGGGAGGGGATGGGGGATGGGAGGCTGGATCAAGTGAGTGCGAACATAGGTACAGGCGCGAGGTTGAGCGGATTGACACCAACAGCGGCACAGACACAAAGGGTTGACTCGACGAGGCAAAGCAGTAGCAGTAACAGCAGTAACAGCAGTAACAAGAGGTCGAGGTCTGCATTCACCCACCACAACCACGAGTCGCCGGAGAACAGCGATAGAAAACAACCGACCCAGCGCATGCTCCACCCTCTATCCTCCTCATCGCGCTTCTCCCAACCCTCCGCATCCACATCACCATTCGCCTCATCAGCATTCAGCTTCACCGCCCCAACCACTCTCACCCACCTCACCACCCCCTCCACCTCTACCTCCCCCTCCACTGCTCCCACTTCGCAAAGCAAACCGCAGACAGGAGGTGTGATCAAAACCTCCAACCCCTCCTCCCAGCAGCGCAGGCTGCACAAGCTGAAAGGTCTCCGCGCCGGCCGCGAGCGCGTGATCTCGATCACCACCCCGCAACACCACGATGCCATGGTAGATGAAGGCGAAGACGAAATCATCCTTCCCCCGGGTCAGGCGAGCAACGACGATGCCTGGACCGACGACGAGAACGATAACCCCGACGATAACACACCTAAGAACTCAAAAGCAATGGGCGAGGGAAAGAGAGGTGCTGCGGGAAAGAGGATGGTGGTGTGGTCAGAAAGAAGCCAAGACCAGTCAGGATCCGCGGAGACCGGGAAGGTGCTGGAAAGACTAGATAGGAGAAAGCGTCGCAGGGGGGCGAGGAAGGATACAGCCGAACCAACAGGGTTTGGGATGGACGCGGAGCTGGCAGACAGCTCGCGCGAGGAAGCACACCAGTTCGTGTACCACTCATAGCTCAGCCCCAACCCAACCAAACCCAGACACTGGTCGAGTCAGCCAAGCCGTACAACCGCGCGCATCGGTCGCAGCTCATTCGTCTCGTATCTTCATCATTCTGTACTTCTACCACCACCATCACGAATCACACAATGGGCAATTCGACTTCACAAACCAACTGCTGTGGAAAAGCATGCAAACCAACTCGATTGAAAAGAGTGAGATTCGTAGCGATTGAGTGAGATACACGCGGCTAAGGAGGAAAGGAGGCATGTGACGGCAACGCTAGCCTTTCCACTCGAACCGAATCTCACCCGTCTCCAGCAGCGGATCCTCCTCCTCCTCCTCCTCCTCTTCCTCCTCCTCCTCTTCCTCCTCATCCTCATCCTCATCCATATCCTCATCCGCATCCTCCTCCTCGTGTTCGTCTTCGCTTGGCCTCTTCCCGGTCTGCAGCACTTTCCTCGCCGCATCGTCCGTAAACGAATTCAGCCTACTCCTGCTCTCTGCACCGCCGAAGGAGGAGACGTCATCGTTATCGTCGATGCCCTCGCTGTCGTAGAACTCCTGCCCCTCGTCCTCGGATTCGGGCTCGGCGGTGATGGCGGGGCCTACGAGGGGGGAGGTGGCGCGTTGCGGGTGCGTGGGTGGATCGGGGGATGCAGCGCGGCGTCTCCACGGTGCGGTCCAGGAGGACGTGGAGGAAGAGGGTGTCATTCCACTCCCTGCTCCGGCTCCGGCTCCTGTGTCGGGAGACGAGGTTTGCAGTGCAGGCTCGGCGGATGTTGCCCTCTGCTTGCGATCGTAGTGGTCCGTATGAAACTCTGGCCCTGCAGACGCCGTCGACATTTTCCTCGATAACCCCAGCGACCCCAGCCCAAACCTCGACAACCTACCCGGCTTGTTCTCCTCCACCTCCCCTCCCCCTCCCACCGCTCCCACCCCACCATCGCTCGTTGCACTCCTCACACTCCTCACACTCTTCCCACTCCTCGCACTGAGCGCGGGACTCACCGGCGGCGAGCCCAACAACTCGTCATCGCCCGGCAGCTCCACCTCCTCAATTGCGGGCCTCCAATAATTAAAATCATTGAACTCTGGCTTGCGCGGCTCCTTCTCCTCCTTCGCCGTGATCGGGGGGAACATCTGGTCCACCAAATCCGTCATGTGAATGTAGGACGATTTGTAGCCGGCCAGCTCGAGCAGTTCCATCTTGACTTCGCCGTTGGTGTCGATAGTGAAGATGCGGGAGGAGGGGATGTTGACGGAGCGATAGGAAAGAGCATCAGTGATTCGGTTGCCGAAGCCGGCGTAGAAGGGGGTCGGGTGGTCTTCTTTCTTCGCCTGCAGGGGGTCGGGGAGGGGTACGAGGGAGGACAGGGTGGGGGAGGAGAGGGCGGAGGGCGAGGGGCTTGGGCGTCCCGATCGCACGCTGGCGGCGTCGGATTGCGGCGACTGAGCTTCAGCAGAAGAGTCAGACGAGGGGACGGCAGTAGCCGCGCCGGAAGCAGGACTAAACTCCGCACCCGCACCCGCACCTGTCTTAGCCTTCTCCACCACGCCCAGATCCAGATTCCTAATATCCCCGCCCGGCTGGCTCTGCGCAGTCCTCGAATCCGCGCCGAACAACCTCGCAATATCGCGCAGACACGCCATCTTAAACACCTCCGGCTTCCTCAAAATCACCTCCCTATGCAAACTCGCAATGAGTCGATCGGGCGACATGATCACCGGCCCATCCGGCAACTGGTACCCGTTCTGCCTGATCCCTTTGAGGTAGTCTCTCGTCGAATCGGCCTGCCCGATCGCGCGCGAGGTGAGGTACATGATGCGATACCCGTTGCGCGCAATGTCCGTGTAGAGCTTCGCCACACCGATGTGCGTCCAATCACGCCCAATCATGGTAAACACGTGGCCGAGCGCATCCGACTTGGTGATGGTGCCGTCGATGTCCGAGACGACGATCTTGTGGCTCGACTCCCACAAGAAGATGCGGGCGGAACAGGTGGCAACACCGGAATACGAAGAGGTGACGGAAAAGGTGATGGTGTTACAGCCCTTACGCAGGTTGAGCGACTTGAGCTGGTCCGAGGTCAAACGCAGCGTCTTGGCGTAGGTCTTGCCTGCTCTTTGAGCAGCGGCAGCGGACTTGGCGGTCCGAGCTGTGTCGGCGGTGTCGTCCTTGCTGAGCTTGTCCGCATCTACCTTGTCCGCGTCCAGCAGAATAGAGTCTGTGTTGGACCTCTCGAGCGGCGCATCCGTGTCTGCAGCACCAGTGGCCACTTTCTTGTGCTTCGAAGAGCTGAGCTCGTCATTCTCTGCTTCCGCGGCTTCTTTGAGGTCGGGAATGCTCTTGCTACTTCTCTTCCACCAACGCGACCAGTAGCTGGCCCTCGATGAACGCTCGGTGCCGTCCGCCTCTTCGTCCAGGTTGGTAGCCGACGTCGAGCCAGACAACGTGCGGCGGTAGAGCGACAGCGTCGCCAGCACAGCCGACGCGTTCTCCCAAGTCAAGAATCGATCATGATACCTGATGACGAGACGCTCGTCATTAACCACGTCCTCGTCATGCGCGAATCGCTCGAACGAGACGCGGTTTTCTCTGAACGCATACTCGTCCGCTTCCTCGTCCTCGCCAAACGTCTCGCTGTAACACAAACTCAGCTCGAACGAATGCGACGAGTCTTCCAGCTGCAGCAAGAAAGTGTACGGCTCGGACTCGGAGCTGGTGAGCTTGCCAGCCACTTCTCCTTCGGCAGTGTGACGACGCAACGCCTCGAGCGCAGTGACATCGGAAGACCGAGCTGCTTCGTAGCCATCGGTGCTAGCAAAGCGAGTGCGTCGGCGGCGGTTGGGCTGACCGGTGGGAGTGGACGAAGCAGAGCCACCAGCAGGATCGGCCCACTGCCAGCGGCTGTTGTTAGACAGGCCAAGGTGAGCTGCGCTGGTGTCATCAATGTAGACCGGCGGCGCCTCCTCGCTTGGCAACCGCAAATCGCGCAGGCTCGAGACGACATCCGATACAGAGTAGGACGACGTAAGACCTTCAGTTGAGTCCCCGACCGAGTTGTGGCCCGACGCAGACCTAGCCCGGGGAACTTCAGCTTCAGTGTCTGAAAGAGAGAACTCGTGTGCATGCCGAGCATTGGATCCAAGGGTTCGACGTCTGCTCCCCGATCGGGCGACGCCATCAGCTTGCTTGTTGCGGTTGGAGAGGGAGGCGTGGCGACGAAGAGACTCTGCGCCTTTGGGCCGGTGTCGGCCTCTTGCTCGGAGGTCCGCACCATTCTCAGTGGCCCGATTCATGCGGGCGAGTCGCGCCAAGTCGCGCGAAAGCTCGAGCTCGTCCTGGTGACCGCTCCGTGTTGACACTAAATCAAGGTGAGGAGAAGAGCCACGCAGCGAGTTGAACTTGGACAGGTTTGCAGCAGCTGTGTCGTCCAGGCTTTCGCGACGTGCCTCTCGCTCCCGGGTCTGCGAATGAGGCGAACGACTTGCTCGGTAATCCACCGAGAAGCTAGGGCGGTGCGATCGGGAGGCAGAACCGCGGCGCATCGCGGCCGACGACGAACCAGGCAGCGAGACCTTGTGATGATGACCTGCTCCGTTGAGTCGATCCGAGTGACCGTGCCGGCCCTTGCCTCCATGGCGTCTGCCAAGCGGCATCTCGTCGGCGAAGCGATTTCCCTCTTGATAGGCTAGATCTTCGCCGTCCAGGGTCATCTTGTATCCGTCCATATCGAGCATATACTGGAGATCCTCTTTCCTTTCTTTGACCTTGACCACCCCCACAGCATCGTCGTCTTCTGCATCATCCTGTCCATGGCTGCCATGGGCTCGATGATCATCCTTGGCTGCGTCATCATCGTCGTCGTCATCTACCGCAGTATCTTCATCGTCATCCTCATGCTCGACATCATGGTTACTGTTGCGTTGTTGCTGTTGACGCTGCTTGTGTCGGTGGATGTGAGTGGAGGCGTCGGTCATAGCAGGATCGATCGTCTTATCACCATCGCCAATGGGTACAGGCTTGAGACGTTTACCAGCAAGATACTCGGAGTGGTGAATAGAGGCAACTGCCTGCGTCTTGCTCCTAGTCTTGGCATCTGATCCAGCCCCAAAGGGCGCAGGGTACGCCTCCTCGCCTGTGTCCATGCTGAGACTGCTTTCGCCGTCGTGATCGCTTCGTGCTTCGTCGTCCACCACTTCGAAGGCCTTGTCCTGCAACTGCTTCTCGAGCTTTTCAGTTTCGTTGGCGGGCTGGTCATAGGTTGCCGATTCGCCCGCTGTATCTTGCGCTTCTTGTCGCTTCTTGCCTTGTGGCCCGCCTTGTTCGGGTTCGTAGTGATGAGCATCGTTGTGATCCTCGTCGACGGGAGCACCGGTCATGTTGTCTGTGTCATCGTTGTGTTGGGCTTTTTCGGCAGACTTGTCGAGACGCGGATTGTTGGCGCCCATTACAGCTCTCCCTGCTGCGCCGATGACGCCGCTGGCTCTCGAAGCGGCTGAGCCGACCTTGTCTAGCAGCGAGTCGGACCCGGCGGCAGCGCCCGAGCCGATCCTCGTCGAATCGGACGGAACATTGAGGTCGCCCAGATCATCTGGCTGACCACTGCGCTTGTTTTCCTTGAGCTTGGCTTTCGAGTTACGATGCGTATCCGCAGAATCATGGTCGACACTGGAGGCGCCATGGAGCTGTTCGGCTTCTCCCAACTCTAGTGGCTCCACCTCTGCTGTACCAGTCTGCGCGTCGGCATCCCGATCATCTTCGGGCGAAGTCATAGGACTGGAGGCTGCACTGAGAATCGGACTAGTGACCAAATCCGCAGGAATGTTGTTGCGCTCGTCCTCATCATCGATCTCGAGCACAAAGAAGGCCTCTCCCGAGTCGCTGACCTTCATGGCGAAGGGAAGAGGATCGGTCGAGTTGTTGAGATGTAGTGTTACCTTTCTCTCGCCGGGACGCAGTACACTCATCTTGCCGAAGCGAACATGGAAAGGCGTGCTGGCGAGCTCGGTGACCTGGCGCTTGATGGTCTTGTACTTGCGCTCGTGTTCTGGCAATTTGCCACGTTCAGCCTCGGAGAGGACGTTTCCCTGACCATCTACCTCGACCTGTTCCTCCTTGTCCACAGTGCGTTCGACGACAATGACATCGATGGCGCCACTGAGAGTAGCAGGGTTGATGTTGGGAGTGATGGTGTTGTACACCGTCGAGACAAGCTTTCCGACGTACTGCATGGTTGCGGTTCAGGGCTAGCCGCCGTGACAAGGTCGAGGACGGGACGGGGTACAGATGCGATAGTTGGGCAGCTGCTGCCTTGGGCTTGCTCGTCAGGATCTCCGTTGGGATAGGAGTCTCTCTAGCTGGAGCGCAATGTAGCGAACAGCTATGTCGACATTCGCGATGGACGGAGTCTGGAGTGGTTACTCGGCGTCAAAGCGCTCCCATGGGCTGGAGGTCAGTGGCAGCGACCGAGATGAGCTCTGGTTGATGATGGGCGGGTATAAGCGTGGAAAACTGGCTTTGCCGGTCGCCAAAGAGTGATTGAAAAAAGAGAGTTGCTCCGTTTCCGTGCTTGCGAACGATCAATCAGTGCCAAGATGATGCGCAAGAGTCTGTGCAGATGAGAGGGGAAAGATGAAATTGTGACGGGCGACGGACGATGGACAGGTTGAAAAGGATCAAGTTAGAGAGAGGGTCCAGCGGATGCAGCCAACCGTCCCAACGTGCTCCACTCACTAAAGTTGAGCAGTAGGGGGTTTCATGGATTTTTGAGTTTTTAAAAACGCAGGTTTTTGAAAACATGGACTTTTGTTGTTTTGACACCCCAATTTAGTCCTGCCCAAAACTCGAATTTTGTGCATTCAATTCCGTGTTCCGAAGAGCTGAACCGGCCGAAAGAACAAATATTTCCGTGTTCCGAAGAACTAAACCGGCCGAAAGAGCAAATATTTCCGTGTTCCGAAGAACTAAACCAGCCGAAAGAGCAAATTTCAGGTCTTGAAAAGTGGAGGCAGCACGTGCACAACTTGCACGTGACTTAAAAGTGGAAAACCCAGCAAAAATCCAAAATGCAGAAACTCGATGGTCAAACTATGGTCACGGTGACCGTAGTTTTGAAAACTCAGAGTTTTGACCATTTGGCAGAGCTTACGTAAGATTTTTGAGTTTTTGAAAATCCAAAATTTCCCAAAACTCACGTGTAAAAATTTCCCCGGACGAATGAAACCCCCTAGTGTGAGTGCGTAACGAGGGCCGAGCGAAGCGCAGCAGCAGCAGCAGCAGCAGCAGCATCAGTTTTGCTATACTCCCGAGGCTCAACTTGACTGTTGCCTGGCTTAAGGCTTGACTGCCTCTCTCTCTTTCGCAGTGGGTCAACCGCTTTTCACGCTTGATCGCGTCAGGCACGCACGGGCGCCTTTGCTTTCTTTTTCTCCGACCCGGGATAGTCTGACGTCTTCCTTTCTTTTTGGCCAGAGGGATGAGCTGACCTTTTTTTGCAGTTGCAATCCGAGTCTGCCCAAAAAGTGTGGAGGATCCAAGCGAGCGGTCATCGAACCATCCGCGAGAAAAGGTGATTTTTTTTCGGGCATCACTTTGAGATCTCAGCCGAGCTCTAACTCCTAATTACACTATTTCGATGTCGTTCAAGCAGGCGAGAGTGACGTCTCTCGCTTGTACTGTATACGTGGTGACTGCATGGTCTCGATCAAGACCATGGAACCGGCGATATCGACCAACAGACGCTCATTCTTGCATTTCGAATTGACAGTTGACCAAGACGTTTTTTTTCCGAGAACAGTCAACCTCGACGAGACTTGAACGTAAGCCAGAGCTTCAGTATCACTAAGTAGACTCAGCCCTTGTGAAAACGCCACATGCACATTGTGCCAACAATGGACCCTATCTGGCGGCCTTCTTCAGTTGTTCAACTTCATGTGAGCACATTCCTTTCCACTCGCGCCCATTGCCTCATCCATCTTTTCGGGTCACCCACAAAAGGCTTCGGCTTCTCTTACGGTGTGTGTCGGAAAAAGCCGTCCGATTCACAAGCTTCTTTCGGACAAGCCTGAGTATGTGTTCGGGGCAGCTCCGAAACAGTTTGCTTTTATCTGCAGGGTGCGAATCGATACCTGCCACGCGATACGCCCTGAAGAAATCGTTGCTCCGCGCGGCGCTGCTGACATTATTCTGACTTGGAATTGAGTCTCAGTCGAGACTCGAGCCGGAAAATTAGCCGGACGCCGGCGGTCAGATCACTCGACACCTCTCTGTAAATTCAGTCACAGTGCATGGTCAAGCTGTCTGTCCAGATTGTCCTTGACAATTCCCCTTGCAACATCCTCTCTTTCACATCTAAAAACCTTCCTCATCTCGGGACGATCCGAACAGCAAAGCCAAGCAAGCATGTCGACGAAAAACTCAGCTAGCGCAACAATCGATTTCCTCGGCTCCTTTTCGTCGGACCATCCGCATCCTGAATCCCTCATCTCACCTCGACCGTTCTCCACCGCATCGGGACAGACCAAGGACCCGCTCATCCACATTGCTGTGGCTCAGGTGCTGCCCGACGAATCAGGTCTACACGCCGACGAGCAGGGCGTTGCTGAGGGAAACCCCGATGCGGTCCAAGCAGGATTAGAGAAGCTGGAACAGTGGGCTTCGGCTGCAGCGAACAAGGGGGCCGACGTGGTAGTGTTCCCAGAGTACTTTCTCAGCGGAGCCACGCACGAGCTTTGGAGAAGGGTGAGGGAAGCACAGCGCAAGGACGCTGCTGTTGCTCACCGGCAACAGCAGCAAGCTGGCGCTACTGAGGTCAGTGCTGAAAGCTCAAAGCCGGACGCTAAGGATGGCCAGAAAGAAGCTGAGGGCAACGAAAAGGCATGGATCGAGGTCATCATCCACGTTGCACGCAAGTACGACATCGACATTGTCGCCGGCACCGTCGTCGAGCTGGGCACCCAACCTCACGCCGACATCCTCGCCGACCACCCCGTCACTCAGAACGGATCCCCCGCTCCCGCCCCTTCTTCCACCACGCAGAAGAACAATGCCAACGACAAGATCCCACATCGCCCTCCCAAGAAGGCCAAACTTGATTCTTCAGACGAGGACAACGAGGACGCGCTCTTCAACACCTCCTACTACATCTCTCGCCAAGGCCAGGTGCTCCACCGCTACACCAAGCAGAATCTGTGGCACCCCGAGCGCGAAACCCTGCTGCACTCTCAACAGCACACCCATCCCGACCAGCACCATGGACCAAGCACGTTCATCATCGAGACCAAACGCGGAACGCGGCTACGTGCAGCAATGGCCATCTGCTGGGACCTGGCGTGGTACTCGCGCTTCTACCAGATGATCTCGCCACCCTTCAATGGCGAGGCCTCGGATCTGGACAAACAAGGCCAAGTGCCCGGTCCGGACGTCATCTTCGCCCCGACCTGCTGGTACGCCTCGGATGGCGGCCCAAAGGCGCTCCTCTGGAACGGGGTTGGGGAAGCACAGATGCTCGACACCCTCTGCCTGGCGAGGGCGGTCGAGCTCGAGTCGGTGCTGGTCATGTGCAACGTCGCCGGCCCGTACTTGGGCCAAAAGGAGATCGATCAGTTGAGGGAGCAGTTGAAGAAACAACACGAGTCTGGGGCGAAGGATGACGAATTGGAGACGCCGCTGATTGGGTTGGGAAGAAGCAGGGTCTGTGCGCCATTCCTAAATGTGGTCGCGGAAGTGCCCGATCAGAGGGAGGTGATGTTGTTGCAGACGGTGGATTTGAATTTGTTGAGCGATGCGAGAGAGATGTACCGCATGCGCTACGACTATGCTCAGAAATGATTCGAGACTCACATTCGCAATCGCAAACACAGTCAAACAGCGATAGGGAGCAGAAAAGAGTGCATTGTCCGGTATTGCGAGGGGTGAGCTTAGCGCTGCGGTCCAGCACGCTGGCTTCGGCTCCTATCTTCTCCCTCGCTGTGGCTATCACTGAACTCTTCCTCCCCGACGTCAAAGATCTGTTCGCCTTCCTCTTCCACATCGTCATCATCGCCTATGTGCTTTCCCCCCACGAGCCTTTCCAGCTCGTGATTACCGTCTCCGTTGCTCGGGGACACATCGCCCGGAGCGCCAAATTCGGTGGTGGAGGCGAGCCGCAGTGCTCCCCCCCTTCCGATACGGTTTCTTTCCATGCGACGCTTCTTTCTTGCTCGCAGCAGCAGCCACGTCCCAATGGAGACCGCGATGAGGAGAATGACGAGAGCGAGCGAGCCGGCATCGTAGTACGCTCTCCAACGTGCTTCTTCCGCCACCTCTTCTTCTGTCTTTCCTGATCCTGGGATGACGCGGGAGCCGTCTTTACCGATTTGGGCCACGCCACCTCCACCACCTGTGATGAGCACTCGATCCGGCTCGTCACCGACACGTGAGGGGATGAGCGCGTTGGGTCCAGCGACTTTCATATAGTCGATGCCCATGAAACGCACAATCATGTCGTGGCTCTCAATCGGCTTGTCCACTCCGACCATGTGACTAGCTCCCTTGATCCCAACGTAGGTCAGATTTCTTGCGGTGCGCCATGTGCCGGCGAAAGTCCCGTTGACGTACCAGTCCTGCGCGGGGCGGTCGCCAAACCCTTTGCTTCCTCCCCATTCGAGGTTCTCTGCTGTGCGGCGCACACCTATCGCGTTGCAGATCAGATCTTCCTCTCCGGCGAATAGCAGCACGCGGATACCGCTCTCGAGAAGTTCGGGGAGGAGCTGCACTGACACAGGCGAGGTCGTGTCCGTTCGCATGGCCGAGCCGACATTGGCATTGCATTCGACCCACGCCTCGGGTTTGTGATTCTCGTCTACGTGCAACGCCTTGCGTACGTCCTCACGGCGGAGATAGTCGTACACAGCAGAAAGCGTTGTTGGCCAGTTCATACCGCACGCTGGTGAGCTATCGCTCAAACGCACGTCGTAAATGTTGATACACGTGTAGCCAGAAGCGCCAGGTTGCTTCACGGTGGTGCTGGCAACAATCGTCTGTAGAATCTCGTCGCACTCGGCGACCTCACGCGGGATGCCGGAGCTGGTAGAGAGCTGGTCGAGCTGCTTGCGACAGTTGTCTACAATGCGGGCAACGCGCTTGTAGTCATCGGAGGATGTAGTCCAGATGTTCTTCTCGACCATGGTCTCGAGTTCGGTGCCGTACTGGTTCTTAGGGTCGATGAAGCCGTTGCCAATCGCAATGCCTCTAAGTGAGACGGGCGGATTCTGCGACTTGACAATGGCCTTGGCAGAGTATGGGATGTACTGACCTGCAAAGCTCTCTCCTGCGAGATAGACGTCGACGCCGCTGCCTTGGCTGCCGAACTTTAGCTCCACATCACGCGAGTATTCAGGAAAGACTTGGACGAACTGTTGCAGAAAGTGGACAACTTCATCTGCGGCTTGTGGCAACGATGTGGTGTACGCGTTGGTGTTGACGTAGCTGAAGCCTGTACCCGCGGGTTGATCGAGGAAAAGAATGTCGGCGTACTCGTTCCAGCTCGCACCGTCCTTGACCCAAACCAGGCCACCTTTGCCATCCATCCTCCATGCGCCGACTTCCATCATGGCACCGTCGAAGGAGGAGCAGCCGGGACCACCATTGAACCAGATGATGAGCTTGCGCTTGGCGGGGACATGGCGTGCACGTAGCAGGAAGAAGAACAGATGTGCATTGTCCTTGGGTTGGTCATTTGCTGCGGCGGGTCGAGCGGCGAGGTAGCCTGCTGACATTTGAAGCGGATGTCCGACAGCAGAAGAGGAGGAGGCTTCGGCATGGAGATCGGGAAGACCTGGGACGTGAAAGGAGGCGGCGGCTGGGATGGGGATGCCTCGCCGCAGCAGTACCTCGCGGGGGTCCAAGAGCGGCATCTTGCTCAGAAGCACAGCTGGTTGAGGTTAGCGGGTTCTGAAGGGAACTGGCGATGACGATGATGAAGAAGAGAGAACATTAAACGGTATAAGTACAAGTCGTGTGTGTGCTGACCACCAGCAGCTGTAGCAAGAATGTCGAGTGAAATGTGGAAATGCACAGGCGAGTCGAGAAGAGAGACAGCAACAAATGTACGTTCAGGGTGCGACTCCTTGCCGACTTGCTGTGCTGTCGATATGCAGCCACTTTCTTCGGATAAGTTACACAACCAGTCTCAGAAGCGCGTGCGTGTCTGTGCGGCGGCCAATGTGATACTCTCAGTCTCAGCTGCCAACCATACACACTCAGTCTCTGGCCATGCCACCTCCTTGCCGGCTTCTGCTTCCGGTTGCAATTTTGGGTAGAGCTTGTTAAGTTTCAGATAGCCTAAAGGGCGATTTTGTGGAAGCGGATGCAGTCAGGGTCCAATTCCGCATTCGCAGTAGTTGAGGTGACTGCCACCAGTTCGCGATGTCTTCCTGGTTGTCTTGCTACTCTCTCAGCATTCTCACGGTAGATCTCGACGGCAAGCGCGCCTAAGAAGGGATGCGCCGCTGCGCTCAAACCTTTGCAGCACCATGGACGGTCGCACGACCGATCCAATATCCAGTCCCGATCGCACTCCAGATCCGCACTCCGTCGTCCGTCAACTCATAAGGCAAGCTCAAGCCGGCACATCCTCTTCCACGGTCGGATTGCCATCTTCTAGTGATGATGAGGACGATGACGTGAGCATTCCCGAGGGAAGCTCAGGCTCTTCTCCCGTTGAGCAGCGTGACGCGGGCCCATCCTCATCGCCAGCATCTAAGGACCAAAGCATCGACCTCCTTCCCTTTGACCAGATCTCGGCCACGCTCGCCTCCGTAGCTACAGATCGGCGCGAGCTCGCCACTTTGCTTCAACAGAAGAAGCTCCTCGCCACGGCTCAAAAGCGCAACACCACCCACCAGCAAGCCCTCGAAAGATTGGCCAACTTGCTCTTGAAGACACGTGACGAGCTCAAGTCCGCACTCAACTCGCTCGACGTTGCCGACATCCTCGACGCGGAAGATCAGTCTCTCGAAGTCATCCGCGATCACAGAGCAGCTGAGGATGCAGCAGCGGTCTGTCCTTTCCCAGCTGCCATGGTGCAGCAGATCCCGCTGCTGCGACTGCAGTCGATCGAGCGTGCCGAGTACGACAATGCGCTTGGGTTTAGAGTCTGGTTGGAGATCGAGGACCGCCAGCTACGTATGGCCATCAAGGCAGCCGCCCTGAAAGTGCACACGATCGCGCTCAGCATGGATTTGTCGTTCCGAGGAGACCCGATTGCTGAAGCTGCAAAGTTGGACGAGGAGTCAGCGCTACGCCTTGCCGAACAGATTGAGAGAGAGAACCAGCCCTTGTCGTCCGGATATGGGCGCAACGCGAATCAGGGCCTCGACTGGGCGACAATAGCGGGACGCGTACCCAGTCGCAGCGTCGAAGAAGTCAGGACACGCTGGAATGCTGTCATCCGACCCAGCGTCAATACCGAGCCATGGAGCAAGCACGAGGTCGATGACTTGATTCGCATTGCAACGCCGTATCTGAACGCCTATCTCAATCAGTCACATGCACAAAGCAGCACTACAACAAGCCAGCCAACAAATTCATCATCGACTTCAGCTGCATCCTCAACTACGCTTGGAGCGCCCATCCCGTGGCGACGTGTAGCCGAGCAGCTCGGTACATCCCGCACCGCTTACGCCTGTTTTGTCGCCTACTGCAGCGCCATCGTCCAAGCCGATCAACCCGACGTACCGCCCGCAGAAGACGCTCAGATCAAAGAGCTCTTCTCCCTCTTCCGTGGCGCTTGGCGATTCATCGCGCTCCACGACACCACCAGCCCAAACCTCTCCCCATCACCGTCTTCCACCTCTAATCGGCCCGCCACGCTGCTCGGCAAAGTGGGGCGTGAACCCCAATTCATCTACCGCCGCTTCCGCAACACCACTGACCCGGCCCTCGCCACTGGCAGATGGTCGCCACAAGAAGATGTGCTTCTCATCCAAGCTGTCCGAGGTGTCGGCCAGGACAATTGGGCTGCTGTAGCGGCCCGCATTTCCGGTCGCACCTCGTCGCAGTGCCGCGAACGCTGGGTGCGCCGGGTGAAACAGGTCGTGGACGAGGCTAGCACGGCAGGGGAAGCAAAGTTGGAGGATCCAGAGCAGGTGGCAAAGCTGCTTGAGGGCAAAAAGAAGCTAGCGTGGACAGCTGAGATGGACAAGGTGCTGCTCAGCTGTGTCGATGAAGATAGGGATTTCAAGGGTAAAGGCGGGAGGACATTCGCGAGTATAGCGGTGTATGTGGCTGAGAAGACAGGCATCGCGCTATCGGACAAGAGTGTCAGAGACCGGTTGATCGTCTTCCGCAAGAATAAAGCTGAAGCTGACAGTAAGCGAGGGGCAGAGGAAAAGGCGGGAGAAGGTCATGCTGGGTCAGCGTCTAGCAAGCGGCCTGCAGAAGGAGAGGAGGCGGATGTTTCTGTTGAAGCGACAGCGCGTAGTGATACCAGCGCTCAACCTGGAACATCAGCTGGCCCGCCACAAAGTGAGAAAGCTGCCGCGACTAACGCACCCCGTCCACGCACAACCATTGTTCCGGGCGCCAAACGTCGCAAGCTCTGACACGCCACACGACACCACCCCCACCAACTCCTACGACACCTCGTCAGATCTTCTTCCTTCCAACCTGGTCTGATGGAACGGTCTTCTGTTTTGCATCTCTCCTGTCTTTAGCCTCCCGATCTCTGTATTTCTGATGTAATTTTAACCCGATGTTGAATGTTCTCGATCGGCATGAAATGCGCCGGTGGAAAATCACGTGCTCTCGAGGCCTTCCGACTTTGACCTGGTGAGCTCTCTTTTTTCGTTTCTTCGCAACTCGGGGCTCGACTGTGCCTCTCTTCCGATGCCCAACCTGCGCCTCATCTACACTCTTGACGCTCTCATCTGGAACTCTACACCACCAGCACACCACACCATATCGAATTTCGATACAATGGCATCGCTTCTTCGCACAGCTGTAGTCGCGCCGCTTCGAGCAGCGAGCGCTGTTGCTGGGCCGTCAAGCGTGATGGCGGGATTCTCGACGTCGGCGGGTCGATGGATTGCGGATAACAAGAACGACGCTTCGCCCGCTCGTGAGCACCGCCCGCGCTCTGCGGTGGGACCTGGTGGCGCGGGGCAGATGCCGTCGGTGCAGCATAGCAAGGAGGAGAACTTGGGGATGAACAGTCCGGATGGAGATGTGCAGGGAAAGACGCAGAGGGATGCGATCAACTCGGCCATGAGCGTGCTGGATAACCTCGCTCGCGACGTTGCTGCTACCAGCACCGCACCCGCAGAATCGACTCTACTTTCATCCGTTTCGTTAAACGCAAGTGCTCCCATTTCTACGCCTTCTTCACCAGCCCTGTCTCCCGTCTACGACACGGACGAGGGCCCCATCTACACGCCTTCCACGCTGCCCCCCCGCTCCGACCCCACGTTGGAATTCCTCACCAACCTCCTGATGAAAGACGGCAAGAAAGCGCAAGCTCAACGCTTCACCACCCGCACCCTCTCCATCCTCTCCACCGTCACCAACTCGAACCCGCTGCCGCTCATCCACGACGCTATAACCCGCACAGCGCCGTTGGTCAAGATGCAGTCGAAAAAGCAGGGTGGAAAGAGTCTGCAGGTCCCAGTAGCGCTGACGAGGAGGCAGAGCGAGAGGAAGGCGCTGACGTGGATTATCGAGGCGAGCAAGAAGAGGCCGGATCGCGAGCTGGAGAGGAGACTCGCGGCAGAGTTTTTGGCGGTGGTGGAGGGGACGAGCAATGCGATTGCGAAGAAGGAGGAGCAGCATAGGATTGCTATGGTGAATAGGGCCAACGCTTCTGTTAGGATCTAGTTTGGTTGTTTCGAAGGAGATTGTCTGCGGACGTCTGTATCATCAGCTGCTCGAATTACACGATTACGACATGTTTGTGAAGGATCCTTGCTGCTGCCCACACGACCAGGTTGTGTTATTGTTTGCTTTGTCGCAATAAGCTCTGCTACAGTGGCTGTGCCAGAAAACCTTTGAGTCGAAGATATGTTCTTGTCCCTACTCTTCCGTCTGCCTGCAAGCGTCGACGGATTGACTTGTGCAATAAGGCCTGGGTACCGTACCAGGTCGCTATGAATATGCGACTCAAGCTGATACCTCCCCATCGACAAGATCTCTCCCCGATCGAGTGCGCTTTTTCCCGATCCTCCAACCTCATTTCTCCCTGCTCCCTCACCAGCATGCAGCAAGGACCCTCTTTCAAGCTCCGCTGCACTCTGCGCGCACTTCCGCTGCGACTCTCTGGCTCAAGCGAGGACCACGAATTTCACCCACAACCCTGCTCCTCCTCTTCCTCCTTCCCCTGAACTCTTTCCTCCCCCCGCTACCCCCTCTCGTCATCTCCCTGTGTCTGACTTTGAACAAACCGATCGACGAAAGCGTATGTGTAACAGGGGTTGTCGGCACACAAAGAAGGCGGAAGGTGGAGTCACAGCGAGAAATGCGCTGGGTAAATGGGGCGAGTGTGCTGTGTGTTGATGGATGTGCGTGTTGGTCTCGGCACTGTATTTAGTCAAGTGTTGGCGCAAATTCGGGTTCTTTGTGAGTGTCGATTTTTCTCTAGCTTATACTGTACTGTTTTTGAAGCTCCGCTGACTTCTCGGCGAAAAAACATCGTTATCTATTTCAAAAAAAAGTGACACGCGGAAGGGCGAGCGAGAGTAAAAACACACGTTGTTGGTCTTGGTCTTGTTCTTGGCCTCGCAATTTTTAGCGAAACGACCAGCAGCAGCAACGGCGCCCGCCGTTTGTGTCTGCGCAAACAATCAAAGCAAGGATACGATTTGCGTCTTGGATAGGCAGGAGAGAGGTGTGAGGGTGGACCGTTAGGTTTTTAACGGTGGACGGAGCGAGAGTTCTGAGCTGTTGGAGTGAACGCGTGCAGGCGGGCGGGCGCAAGCTCCACTCCTTCTGCGCTTCGGTCTTGCCCCCCTACCCCCCGCTTGCTCTGCCAACCCTCCCTCTTCCCCCTAACGTTTCGCTGTTCTCCACCACCACCACCGCCCGCTCATTCCACGACGCTGCCAACAGTCCACAATGACGCGCCGCTTCTGGCTCCCAGCTCTAGCCGTCTCGTTCGTCTCCACGATCCTCCTCTTGCTCATAACCATTTCCACGCCCACCACCCTCTCCAACTCGACGCCGTTCGATTTCGTCCGCACCTCCCACCTCGATGGCATTGTCGACCTCTCGCCCGACGCTAACCAAAAGCGCCTGATCGGTGCGCTCAAGTTCGGCACCTGGGGCTACTGCTCCGCTCTCAACGGCACATCCGACTATGCCTGCTTCAAACACTCGCATGGGTACAGTGCAACGTTTGGCATCAACCCGGAAAAGCAGAGCACGGCGGCAAGGGTCGCGGTCACCATCGGTTCCAGCTGGACAAGAGGTCTTGCTGTCCACGTCGTCGCGTTTGTAGCTGCACTCATCGGGCTCATCCTCACCGCTGTCCCCAAGCAAATCACCCGACTCGCAGCTACAGTCGTTAACGGCATCAGTGCATTGCTTACCCTGATCGCATTCTGCATCGACATAGCGCTGTTTGTCTACATCCAGCAGCAGTTCCCTAAGATCGCGAGCGGCGCAAGATCAATGCCGGGACCAGCGTTCTATTTGGCCCTGGCCGTGATAATTATTTCAATAGCTGCAACGGTGCTCCAGTTTTTCAACTGGCACGACCTCGACAGAGCGATGGATGGGGACTATCCACAAACAAACACAGGTGGCGCAGGGTGGGAGACACACCAGATGCAACCCACCAGCACGTCCACCGAGCATACACAGGCTGCCAGCAGCGCGAGCGCCCAGAAGGTCTTGGATGCTTATGAGGAGAGCAAGTACTAGTTAAGCACCCGCACGGCGCACCAGGCTCGCTTGCAGGTGACAAGCCTTTTTTTTTCCTTTCGGGGGCCCTTCAGTTAACCGCATCACATCCACACTCGCTCGCTCCCCTTCTGTTATTGTACATTTTCATCTGCTCTTGTCTAATAACTTACCATCTGCTTGTACTTCGTTGAGACGTTTGCATCGCTCTACCGCTGGGAGATGATGGGGAGGAGCAAAAGGTCCAAGAGCAGCGTTGGGGAGCTTTTTAAGCGAACTCGGACCCAAAAATAGCATTCACCTTATTCGCCGTCTGCCACCCCCCCAGCGCCGCTCCCAAACCCCCCACCTGCGCCAACACACTCACCACCGCACTCAACATAAACCTCGGCACCCACACCTTGAACAGCATCAGATGCCTATTGAACAGCAACGCACCCAACGCCGCCGTGCTGACCAACAGCAGGCCGTTGTACACCGCGACTGTCAGCAGTGCGGAGAGCAGCTGTGCGGGGACTGCCATTTTTCGGTGGGAGCCGCGCGGGAGGGGGGTGCTGTTCCACAGCACAGATAAGGCGGTGAGGAGTGGAGGGAGGAGGGAGAGGTGGCCGAAGGAGTTGACCGCGACGAGGAGGGGGGAGAGCGGGTAGGTGAGGGTGCGGGAGGTGAGGAAGGCGACGCGCCACTGGATGGAGGAGAGGGTTGCTTGGTGGCCGGAGGAGAAGAAGAGGAGGTAGCCGAGCAGGATGAGGACGGCGACTTCGGTGGAGGAGAGGTGGACGGGGTTGCGCTGTTGTTCTCCAGATGGCGCGGTTGTGGGTTCTTGTTGAGGAGATTTGGAAGGGTGCGATTGCAGGGCGGCTCGTTGGCGATGCAAAATGATTACATCCCTCTCCGCATCGCCCAGCTCGACACTCGCCATACCCGCCACCAACACGCACCCCAACGCCAACTGCCCCGCAGGTTGCGTCACAATCCACAGCATCCCCACCACGATCCCCACCAGCAACAAATACGTGCTGCCGAGACTATTCGCATACCCCAAAATGGTAACCTTTGTCTTTTCCTCCTCCTTCTCGTCCTCCGTCGTCTCTCTCCTGATCTCAAGACACAATGGAGCAAACACCCAAAACGCCATCGCCAAGATTACGAGCAGGATGAGGTCGAACTTCGCCACCCACCCTTTCACCCATTCCAACCTATCTCTCCAGCCGGATCGGGCTACGTACTCGAGCGGGACAGCGTAGTCGAGGATCCAGTAGCCGGCGCCGAGCATGAGGCTGGGGCGGAGAACCCAGGTGAAGAAGACGGGTGCGATGCCGACGTAGCTCTTACTCTGCGCCAGGAACCTTGCAAGGACAGAAGGGAGGATGTAGGCAAGCATGTAGGTTGCTGCCATGGTGTATGGGCTATTCAGTGCTGCACTGCTTTCACTTCCCGCTGTGCTGCTAGAAGCGAAGAATGTCGAGGCGCAGTGTGGCGCCTGCTCCTCCCGACATACTTTGGGGATTGAGGCCAAGCGGACCAGCACAAGCGCTACAACTGTGAGTGCGGCGGCGCGGATCTTGAACCGTGTGTGGGGGACGGAGCCGAGGAGTAACAGACCTCGGATGAGCAACAGTGTCGCCAGGGCGAGAAGGACGAACCTGTCTTCGAAGACAAGGAACGAGTTGGACGCAAACAAGGCTGCATGGACGAGGGCCACCACCCAGCCGGCTGAGCCGAGCACGCGCGTTGTCGCCGGCACGTCATCCTCTCCTTCGCCGTCGTTCGCTCTGGCAACAGGGAGAGCGCGTTTGAGATTCGCCCCAGAGGAGGAAGAGAGAAGTGCGAGTTGAGATACGAGTGCAGCGCCCGCAAGGACGCAATCCAGCAGCGTGAGCGAAGAAGCAAAGCTCAAGAGGATTGGCAGAGCTGGAGCAGCGAAATGGAGGATGGCGCCTGCAGCGGCGCCGATGAGCGCAGGTTGGGCGATGGCACCGTACACCACTGTGTACAGCTCTTCGGTATGCTTGCTGAATCGCAGCTCTGGCGTTTGGGCATTGTCCTGACCGTCTCCGCCGATGGAGGGAAATCGTCCTACGAGGCCACTCTGTGCACCTTTCCTCACAACAAACGCCACCATCACTCCCAGCGCCAACACAACCAATCCCAGCCCAATTCTGACCATATCAAACTGCGCCCAGACCTCCCTCGCCCTCACCAAACTAACCCTGTTGAACCGATGATACGCCTGCGCTGCCTTCCTCCATCCTTCCTCCACCTTCTTTTGCGCTGTACCGCTGGGCCCCTCTTGTAGCGCGGCAGCCAGCTCTGCATCCGCCCGCACAGCCTCCAGCCACAGCTTGTCAAATTCGGGTTTGAAAGAAGCAAGGTCCGGAGAGTGAGCCGAGTACGTGGTGAGGTAGGTACGCATCTGGGTGGCGGTGATGCGGAGCGCGCGAAGTAGCGTGTTCGGGTGTGGGAAGAGGTCGGGGATGATGCTACCGAGGTTGTTGTAAGGGACGGGAAGGCCAAGGAGGATTGAGAGGGTGGGGACCAGGTCGATCTGGGGGATGCTTCGGTGTCCAGCGATCGTGTAAGGGGGTGAGGGGAGGGGTGAGAAAGGGATGCGGCTGGGCAGCAGCGCTTCGACCTCGGGCGTTGAGATGTACTCCGCAGGATCAACACGGAGGTTAGCGCTGCGCCCGGTGTAACCAAATCCAGAGGGGGAATAGAACCAGATTCCAGCCCCGACTTCGAGCTCTGCATCGCCGCCGTGATCGCCTCTTTCGTCCATTCCGTGGTCGCCCATCAATACCACCACCGTCTCCTCGTCAACCGAGTCCGTGATGTTTTTGAGGAGAGCCTGCATTTCCTCCAACTTAGTCTTCATCTTTGGATGACTTGCGCCGAAGCGATGTCCAACATGGTCCACACCCAGCGTATGTCCCACCAAGAGTCGCCAGTTGTCATGCACACCTGCTTTCCTATTCGGATGGTTCTCTTGTAGGAAGGGTAGAAGCTTGTCTTCGACTCCGCGGTCAACGGTATCAAGATCCTCGACGTTGAAGGAGTCGTACGTCCACATTGTGTCAGCGTCAAAGAGGCCGGAGAAGACGGTGCTCCAGGTGTCGTCCCCTGCAAATACCAGTCCTGCTCGTTCATCTTGTTTGGAGGTGAGAATGGAGCTTTTGAACTGAGCGATCCAGTTGTCCTCGTTTACCTGACCCACACCCGTGCCGCCGGAGCCAAAGTTTGCGCCCGCTTCGACGAACGTGGGTAGCGTGCCCGTTGTGAGGCCTTTGAGTCGCTGTAGAGTTGTTGTAGGTGGGTCTGCAGCGAAATGGGCGATGAAGGAGGATGGGCCAGGCTTTGTCGCAAGTGCAGGAATGCCGTGTGTGGACGTGAGCTCGGAGGGGAGGGTGAGGATATTGTGGTAGAACGGGTTCGGTGTCCACCCTCCCTCTCCTCCTTCAGCTGCAGGAGGTGGAGCAATGAAGTCATATCGCAACGCATCGATGATCAGCACAACTGCCTTGCTATGCGTCGGAGCCAACCTACACTCCCCCTTTCCACCCTCGTCGGGGTTCAACGCCGTTTCAGCCCAGCTTAGCACCGCTGCGTCGTCGAAGCTCGCCGGCGGCTCCGGTAGCGACCAGTACTTGTCGAACGGTTTGCTACACTCGTTAATCCCCGTCAGCTCGTGCCTCGTCAGTAGGAAGCCCTTGACGAACAACCACAGCCCTACAAGCGTATACACCAGAACTAACCCCAGCAACGCCAGGACGCTGAGAAACGCTCCATTCGGCGAAGCGGCCTTCTGTGGCACGCGATCTGGATGCCTCGCTGCATAGGAAGAATGCGAAGAGTGTGAAGAGTGTGAACCGTGAGAGTCGTGTGAGGAGTGAGAGGAGCGTCGACGACGAAGGACGGAGTCACCAAAGGCCGGATGTTGTGTCGTCGACGGGGAGGGAGCGGGTTGGCCGGCTCGCTGAATGTCAGCGAGCGTCGGCGCTGGGTTGAGCGCTGATGATGGCATTCGTGCTTCTTCCGAGCCAGTGCGCAGGAGGAAGGAAGGAGCGATGATGGCAGAGGACAGGTTGCAGAAGGAATGGCGTGAAGGATGAGGACAAAGTATGAAGGATCGATCCGCGCGGACTCAAAGAGTGTCCGTGCTCAGCTTTCCTTTCGCAGCGGCCAAGCCGAGCTCCACAGTAAGGAATTTTTGTGGTCACTTTTATTTTCCCGCCCTCTTTTTCTTGTTTCTTTTTCTTTTTCTTTTCTTTTTTTTCTTTCTTTTCCCGTGAGCCTCGTTCCTCCAGACCGCCGACAAAAGGCATCACCACCATCGCATCAGCCACTGTAAACTCGATGCTCCTTTCAATGTTCACACCAGCACAAACCATGAGGATCAAAAGGCACACACGAAATGCAAGTACAATGTACAGTACAATATTTACAAAGACGAGTACATACACATCTGCACGAATCTAGAGAACGTATTCACACGAGCGGATCTACATATTTACAGCCTCCTCCCTGATCACGTTGACCTCTATTTAGCTGGGAGAAGGGGTATCATTGGGACGAGCCGACTTGAGCTTCCGCAGAAGATCGTCGTCGGACTTGGTCTCGGGGTGAAACGTCAATTTGCCGTCCTTGTACAGCGTGACTGTGTCCACGGGGCTTTCAGTCGCAGTCGGCTGCTGCGACGACTTGGTCTTTCCATCCTTATCATTGCTGGAGGTGGTGGAAGGGTCCGAACGCCAGTGGCCGCCGATGCTAGCAACGACGAATCCAGGAACCATGGCCAGGATGCTCTGGTGGTGGAAATTGGCCGACTTGAGCTGGTGCTCACGCGACTCGTAGATGCGGGGAGTTGCGCGGATACGGCCGCCGCGGATGTTTCGGAACGAGTTGAGCTGCTCGCCAACCTGACCGACGGCAGGCAACCATTCGGAGAACGTTCGTGCGCGGGCAGTCTTGCCGTCCTCGGAGCCGTCCGTCTCGGTGACGGGAGCAGGAAGAGCGTTAGGGTCGCCCATGATCCTGTACTTGACCAGCAGGTCCTCGATCGGCTGGGTGGGGATAAGTCGGATGAGGACAGCCAAGGGCCACGAAAGGGCACCAACGATGATCGATACAGCCCAGTCACGACCCGTGAGTCGAATGACGGAGAAGGCAGCGCCGCCGATGAACATGATAAGAACCTGGAAGCCGATCTCGATCGCCATGATGCCAATGAACCAAGGGTTCTTGTGAAGGTTGCTAAAGATGTTGAGCTTGCGAGTGAGCGAACGCGAGTTGACCTGGTTGAACAGCTGACACCACACGAACGTGTTGAAGACAATAGCAGAGAGCTCGGTATCGCTTCGTTCCACCTGGTATGGGGTGGATGTGTCCATGTTCAGCATCGCTTTGCCGGCAAAGTTGAGCACCAAGATGACCGCGGTCTGGTAGATCGACTGTCCGATGATCATCTTCCACATATCGGTCGAGATAAGCGGTGCAGTGCGACGGTCGGGCTTCCGGTCAAGCAGGTCGGGTGTGGCGGGGTCGGTGGCCAGGGCAAGAGCAGCAAGGGTGTCCATGATGAGGTTGATCCACAACAGCTGCACCGCCTTGAGCGCCGAGGTACCCTCTTCTGAGGCGACAGCAGTAACAAAGGTGACAATGACGGCAGAAATGTTGACGGAAAGCTGAAATTGGAGGAACTTGCGCACGGCATCGTTGACGCAGCGTCCCCACATGATGGCGCTGACAATGGAGGCAAAATTGTCGTCCATGAGAATGATGTCCGAAGCCTCCTTGGCAACTTCTGTACCAGCGATACCCATCGAGAAACCGACATTGGCCGTCTTGAGCGCGGGTCCGTCGTTGGTACCGTCACCGGTGACACCGACCACCTCACCGAGGCTCTTGAGCGTCTCGACGAGAATCTTCTTGTCTTCAGGCGATGATCGAGCAAGCACTTGCAGCTTGGGTACAACCTCGAGCATGTCAGTACGGCTGAGCTTACGGAAGACAGGGCCCTCCATGACGATACCTCCAGCGGTGTAGATGCCACACTGCGTAGCAATCGATTTGGCAGTAAGTATGTTGTCACCGGTGCACATCTTGACCTGAACACCCGCACGTCGGCAAGCCTCAACTGCCTCGGTAACACCAGGTCGCAAAGGGTCCTCGATGGCGGCGATGGCGACTAATGTCAAGTTCTGAGCAAGCGAGGCGTACTCGACGTCGCCAGACTCGTCGTATTCAGCGTCCTGGGGTGGGAAAGAGTCGAAATCACGGTAGACGAGAGCGAGAGTCCTCAGCGTCTGGTTAGCAAACCCAGTAATGGTAGAGTTGACCCTGTCGAGCTTGGCAGCATCCAGTTTCCGAATCGGGATACAGTCCGAAGCAATTCCGGTAACCTCGACGTGGTGAGTGCAGAGACGGGTAAGAACTTCACTTGCACCCTTGAGGTAGACACGGAAGCCGCCCTCGGGACGCTTGACGACAACACCCATGGCCTTGCGCTCGGAGCTGAAGGGGATCATCTGAACTACCTGGGCACGCTCTCGCGACGAGCGGTAGTCCTCCCACTTGAGCTCCTTGGCCATCTTGAGCAGAGCAGTCTCGGTCTTGGAACCGACAAAGCTATTAGCCTTTTTCTTTTCTTCGGTGGCGGAGCTCTTGCTGGGCTTCCACTTGAACAGACCAGAGAAACCATGCTTCTTGACGGCGGCGACAGGGTTGTCGGGTTCGTCATTGGAGCCGGCTTCGGCATCCTCTTCGAACGCAGTCGAGTTGATGGCAATGCTGTCGTTGAGGAGCTTCTGAAGTTGCGGGCTAATGGCTTCGTTGAGTTCGCTCTGTTCAACAAAGCGGGTCTGGCCAGTGGAGGCAGAGTCGTGCTCAGTCTCGACACGGCCACGATTAGCCTCGAGGCGGTCGGCAAACTTGAAATTAATGCCGATGCTGCCAGCAACGACGCTCATCTCGTTTTGAGTGAGAGTACCGGTCTTGTCGGTGCAAACGACACTGGCATTTGCCATGGTTTCACAAGCGCCAAGCAGACGGACGAGCAGATTCATGCTGGTCATACGCCTGGTAGCAAAAGCGAGGGCGAGGGTAACGGCGAGAGGGAGACCTTCGGGTACAGCAACGACCACCACGGTGACGGCGATAATGAGGATCTGGATGAAATCCTGGGCCTTGGCGTCGGATGGGCGGTTGGGCTCGCGGGCAAGGTGGACAAAGAATCGGATCATGAGGGCGGTGAAGAGGACGATACCGGCGGTGGAGCCGAGCCAGGCGATGAGGTCAGCGAGACGATTGAGCTTGGACTGCAAAGGCGTGTCCTCAGCATCGCTGCGGAGCGAAAGCATGAGCTTGCCGTTGAAACTGGTGGGACCGACAGCGATGACGACGTACTCGCCGACACCCTCGAGGACCTTGGAACCGGAGATGAGGAAGCAGTCGCGGTTTTTGGGCTTCTCGTTGTTGCGACGGGCCTCTTCGAGATCGGCGAGGCATTCGTCGTAGGTGACCTTGCGAATCATGTCAGACTCGCCCGTTGCGCCGGACTCGTCGCACTTGACGTTGTGACCACGGAGGAAGATGCCGTCGCAAGGCACGATCTCACCGGGCTCGAGCTGGAGGATATCACCGACCACAACATCGTAAACCGACATGAGGGCGGGCCTTCCTCGGCGCAGGACCTTGACGTCACGTTGCTCCTTCTTAGCGTTCAGCTTCTTGAACTGGCGCTCCTTTTGGTAGTCGTTGACGGAACCAACGAGATCGACGATGACGATAGCAACGAGAATAGCGACACCTTCGACCCAGTCGATGTGGGCGGATTCGCAGAGAGTCTCGACATCATCGCGGACGCATGCGACTTGCTCTCCGGGAGTGGTACTGGTGTAGATACCGAGAGCGAGGGAGACAATAGCGGCGACACAGAGTAGAATGAGGATCTTGTCCTGGAGTGCAAGCCACATGAGGAGCAAAAGGCTGTTGGATTTGCGCTCGGGAAGCGTATTGTGGCCAAAGACACGGAGACGGTCTTCCTCAGTTGCTTTGACAAAGTTGGGGTCGCGGTTCTTGTTGGCCTCGTTGGATGCAGGGGGGTTTTCGATGTCATCTGAGCCAGCGCCGACCTCAATGGTCTTGGTGCCGCCGAGGTCGAGGCCGTGATGTTCATCAGTGCCGAGGGCGGCGAGAACACCCTTGACGCCGCCCATGTCGCGCAGCTTCTCTACGCTCTTGGGGTCAAGAAGGTCTGCAAGCTCGATCGGGCGGAAAGGGAAGGGACGAGGATCGACATTGCGCTGACGTTCGATCTCGGCAGCGAGCGCCTTGGCCTGCGCCTCTCTTCGACCAGATCGAGTAACAGCCCGTATGGATTGCTTGATACGGCCCATGAATCCGGTGGTAGCTTGCTGAACGTCGTGGTCGGGCATGGCGACGACCATGTCTTGCTGCTGCTTCTCAGAGCTGGACATGTTTGTGGCATGGGAGAAAACAAACGGGAATGGATGATGGTGTTGTGAAGCTGGGCTCAGCTCAGCCTTGTCCCTTTCGCTTGTGGATTGGCTCTAGTGAGCGTTAGGAGGGACGCAAACAGCTACGAATTCAGCTGCTCATGGTCCGTATTGAAGGGACGAAGGGATCGACGTTGAACACGATAGAGAGATGGAGAGAGAGGATAGAGATGAGTGGGAGAGGAATAATAAGGAAAATCCTTGGCGATCAAGGAGACCTTTGTGGCGACTATATAGTGGTTCAAGGTGCAAGACGCAAACTGAGCACAAGATTGAGGCAGTCATGTGGCTGGATCGAGGGATGCACAGCAGTCAATAAGTCAGGGTCGCGGAGGGAATAGAGGTGGGCGGAACAATGAGCGTTGAAAGCGGTGCGCGCAAAAATGAAAGGGCGAGACAGAGACGAACATTCTGACGGGGAACCACCAAGAAATGGGCAGTCGGATGAGGATCGCGCTGAATGCCAAGCCGTCAAGGTTGGCGGAGTCTAGTTTAAGCCAAAGCGACACAGAAAGGCAAAAAGCTAAAGGCAGCGCAAGTGAAGCAGAAGCCAACTGACTGAAGCCTCCAACACTAAACAATAGCAAGTGGCTATGTGGATGGGGAAGGAGACTGGCTCTCCAGTTGGCTCAGTTTGTGTTGGAAAGCAGTTGGCCGACGACAAAGAGAGCGTGAACGGAGGCGGTCTGCATCGATTTTTATTTCGGAATGCAAGCTTGGCTCTGCACAGCATTGTGCGACGCGAACTGACTAGAAAGAATGCGGGCTGTGCTGTTCTCGAGTGACGAGGAAAGAGGGAGAGATGGGATCGTGTGTGGAGCGCAAGACCTTGCCGAAAGGACTGAAGCTAACATACTACAGTATACCACTTTTTTCTTTTTCCTTTCTTTTCTTTTTGCAAGGGTCTGAGCATTTTTTTTAGCACTGTGGAGTCCAGAAGCCACTTTTTTGTGGTCAGGCGCATCATTCTGACTTTCGGAGAGAATTGCTACGCTCATGCACGCCAAGACCAGCCCCGCTTCGCGTAATGTTGAACCGAAACGCTCCCATCTCGAAAAGCTCTCCTGGTCTGGCTCCCTACTGTAGGGAGGCAGTAGATTTCGGAAGCTAAGCTATTTTTGGCCCATGCTCTCGCTGCTCTTTCCCTCATCTCATCATCCGAGTTCAGTAAGGACAGAAGAGAGAGAGAGAGAGAGAGAGAGAGAGAGAGAGCACACTTGATGCAAGGGTGTGTCTGTGTCTGGCAGTCGTGCCCTCAACCCTCGTTGACGTCTTGGCGTCGCCTTCTCTTCCCCTCATCGCTCGTGCTGGCTGGTCCTTCCTTCCCTGACGTGGCTCGATGATCATGCCTCTACCACGTGCCCGACTTGACCTTATGGTCAATGGTCCTCTCGACTTCTTCCTCGTTTCCACAGACAGCGCACTTGCCACTCTTCCCACCGGCTCGATGAGCACGCCCCCAACTTCGCTCTGTGTGTTTCAGTCTCTGACTTGTGATCAAGGAGCGATGTGCTCGCTTGTGTCAAATCCATCGACATCGGGCACACGAGAACTTTCTAGCAGCAGCGTGCGACGAACCGATTCTTCCGAGATGATGAACAATATCTCGAATAACAAATACTGTGCAGCGTGCGGTAAAAGTGCTTTCGGCGAATTCCAAAACAACGAACGTTCAGAAGAAAGCTTGTCTCGGATTGAGGCTGTGCTGACCCCTGTTTAGTTTTATTTTTAAAATCAATTTTCAGCTATGCGAACACACGAGAGGGGAACCAAAAAAAAAAAAAAAAAAAAAAAAAGCTTGGCAACGAGCCTTGGCTCGCATCATCATCATCTTCCCACTCAACCCGACTCGCTCGAGATGGCTCAAATAGCGCGACTGCACAACCGCTCGGGGTGCCACCAGATCGACTCTCAGCAGAAATACGTGCCGAACTGTACCTCCGTCAAGTTGGCCTTTCTTCCCCGTATTGCAAAAAATAGGTCCGAGCAAAGAGCCGAGGAATACAACACACAATTTCGCAGCCGTGTGTACAGTACGTGTCATTCAGTTTTTAAAAAATGTCAGATAGTGCAAAATTGAATCATGCTTCTTCACCACCATCATCCACAAGAATCACCATAGAGTCATCAAATCTTGCTCAAACACCACCTTGCAGGATGCCATCAGAAACCCCTGGACACAAGCTACTCACTGATGCTCAGAAAACTGCATGCTTATCATTCAGAACAGCTGGATGGAAGCTCCCAAAGATTGCAAGGCATCTGGACCTCAACTATCACACTATATATCAGTTTTTCAAGTGCTATGATGCCTCTGGCAGCAAGGAGAATGCCTACCACACTCATGGGAACCCAAAGTACAGCCCTCAAGCTATCAGGAACATGGTCAGGAGCACTCAGAAGGATGCACAGAACAGGAGGACACCACTCAGGGAGATAGGCAAGCAAAATGGGGGTATGTCAACTAGCACAGTGGGGAGACAGCTCAGGAAGGCTGGGATCAACTGTTACAAAGCCACCAGAGCTCCCCTGCTCTCCCCTGCTAACAAAGCCAAGAGACTGCAGTTTGCTATGGAGCACAGGAACTGGACACTGGAGGACTGGAAGAAGGTGCTTTGGACAGATGAATCTGCAGTGGAGAAACAGGACAGAAGGCACAGGCATTTGCTTAGGAGACCACAGGAAAAGTATCATCAGGCATGCATTCAGCTTACCACCAGGTCAGGGACAGTCAAAGTGATGGTTTGGGGTAGCTTCATGGGCTTGCAAAAAGGTCCCCTGGTCAGGATGCCATCTGGGAGGATTGACAGCAAGGTATTCATGGATATCATGGAGCAGGAGGTCTTTTGTTGGTTCAAGGGACAGCCAGAGGATACTGTCTGGATGCAGGACAATGCTGCAATCCACAAGAGCACCTACAATAAGCAGGGGTTTGCATTATATGACATTCAGACCATGTCATGGCCACCTCAGTCACCAGACCTCAATCCCATTGAGAATCTCTGGGCTTACCTCAAGCACAAGCTCCATCAAAGCTCCCCACACCTTTACCTGCTATCAGGAGGACCAGAAACAGTCAAAGATGCAATCTTCCAGGCTCTCCTTGAAGCATGGAACACTATAGAGGAGGATTACCTGTCAAAGCTCCTGGAGAGCATGCCTAGGAGGATGGAGGCTGTAATTCAGGCCAAAGGTGGCCAAACAAAGTACTGATTTGTAGTACATGCACCCCAGCATCCACAGAAAGCATCCCCAAGAGCATAGCAAAGGTTGTGTTGTGAAGTTTCTTTCAATGTTGATGTATGTTGACAGATATATGTGTCACAAAAAAAGCGATTTTCATTTTTTAAAAACTGAATGACATGTACTGTAGATTTTGCGTCATGATTTTTGCAAGTATGGATGACACGCAAGATTTGCGTGTCGATTGGTGAAGTATCCCTATTGAAACCCGATCTCAATCCGAAAGGCGCATCGTGAAAGACTGATAACAGCGACAGCCGATCAGATTTCGAGACGCTCAAAGCTGTACGCGCCAACCAGCATGCTCTGCTCAAGGAACTGAAGACGACGTGTCTTGGCCTCACCCTGCGTGCCCAGCTTGATACCCAATCCACCGCCCATCTCGGCCCTCGCCGCAGCGTCCGCCTTGCTGCTCACATTGACCTTGGCGTTACCTGCCGAAGCCACAGCACCACTTGCCGACAGCGAAGTTCCGAACTTCTTTTTCTGCTTGCCTGCGTTCAGTGCAACCAGGTTGTTCTCCTGCTGCAACTTGGCAAACGCCGACAGCGGTGCATTGAGCAGACGCAGCGTCGACATGAGCTGCAGGTAGCGCGAGATGGTGGACGACAGCGATTGCACCGTGGCGTGCGATCGAGGGGTGGCCAGCAATAGAGGGAAGAATGTGTCGAGCACATCGTTGGCGAGCGCCATCACAGCGTCCGCGTTTGGCGCCTTGGCTTTTCCAGCCGCAGGTACAAAGTCATCATCGACTCGACCACCCTTGGTGTTCTCCTCGGATTGCAAGGGAAGCTGAATGGTCTGACTGATCCAGGCGTTGCAGATCTGCAGCAGTGCCATCACCTGATCCACGTCGTCACGCAAGTGCGCCTTGAGTGCACTCCGCAACGCTGGCCTCGACACCTGTAGCTGCACCATTTGAGCTAACAACGCCATGAACGACCTGGCTGCTTTCGAGGCCTCAGCATCGCCCACCTGTCGGCTCTGGACGAGACCTCGCAGTGCGGATGTCATGAGCGATACTAGCGTCTCCTCCGAGATGTCTGGCATTCGCTTTAGCGCTGCACGAATGAGCTGAGCGTCATTGTATGTTGCTAGTCTGGACCAAAATTCGGACAGACCGGCACCGTTCATCTGCACCGACACGTTGCGTATGCTGGAGGAGGTCGAAAGCGGAAGCGAGGCGAAGATCGACGGATGGACGTGAGGATGCTTGAGAAGCGTGAGCAGTGCGGCTCGTGGGAAGAAAGCGGTGGCGACGGCATTGCTGGAACGCTGAGAGGGAGCGGGAAGTACCACGTCGAGCAGCTGACGGAAGAAGGCAGTGTCAACATCGGGCGAAGAGAGCGTCTCGAGCATGCGTCCATCTGCTGTCGCAGCATCAATCCACTGCGAAATAGCTGAGTTGATCTCGCTAGCCTTGTTCTTAGCCTTACTGCTACCCTGTGCAATCTTTGTGATCTGGTCGAGAAGCTCTGAACCGGCGACCTCCGAAGCTGAGTTGCCAGCAGCAGCAGCCGAGGAGATGGTGTCGGAGCTGCGAATCCATCGAGCAGTGAGCTCTCCCTTGCCCAGAGCGTCGCGGAGCACACTCGCTTCGGGTACAGTGAAAGGTAATGAGAGCACGCACACTCGGCGTTGCTGCAGCTGTGTCAGAGCCTCAGCCTTGTCGGACGAGGAGGAGATGCGCGATGAAACAGTGGGAGGGCCGATGGTGATGATGCTGGTGGAGCCAGCAATGCGAGATGCCGAGATGGACGTCATTCGCTGGAGCAGTCCAGTGGAAGAAGCAGCCGCACTCGACGAGGGCACGAATGGGACAGCCCAGTCAATCTGTTGGAGGACCGCATTGAGCTCGAGGTCAACAATAAGAGCAGCGACCCGCTCCTTCTCCACAGTAGCTGGGGTGGCTTGGGTCACGCCGACGACGAGAACGTGGTCCCGACTGAGAAGCAGGCAGCTCGACGGCGAGGCAGTGGAAGACGAAGACGGACGTGCGTTGCTGGCGGGAGCCAAAGCGGGTAGAATAATGGTGTTGACGTTGCTGAACAGAGGCTCGTTGCTGCTCGAGGTGCTGAGTGTCATTGAAGTGAGATGGCCGTCAATGCCGAGGAGGATCAGACGACCGTCGGAGTGGAATTGCACGTCGAATACGTGTCGTGCGGTAAGCGAGCCAGGCAGCTTGACGTTGCCCAGCCTAACTGTGGCGATGGCAGAATCCGAGGCGCCATCGAAACTCTTGGCGAAAGCAGTGAGCTCTAGTGTGAGTGGGCCGCTCGGCGTCCCGACAGCTGGTAATGAGTTATTGGTGTCATCGTCGTCAGCCTCATTGACGCCGCCCTTGGAGTTCGCATCTTTCTTGGAGCGCTTTGACCGCTTCTTCTTCTTGGAAACATCGTCGTCGGCATGGGAGGAGATGGCAACAATGTTGCTTTCCGAGGTGACAGCCACACGCAAACCAATGAGCGCAGCCTCCTCGATCTTCGAGCTGCCCGAGACAAGATCCTTGGCTGAGCCTGCATCGAGAATGTTGACGTAGAAATGAGAGCGCTGCTGGCCCTGAGATTGAGTAGCGTCGATGGTGTCGATCACCTGCAATGCTGTGGTTGCCGCCTGGACAGAAGCTTCGTCGTCGTAGGTAATGGGCGAGGCAGAGACGATGGTGAGGCTGTCGTCCGGGTGGGTGAGCACAAGACGTCCGTCTCCGAGAGCGTGGATGAGACGAACAGGCTTGGCCAGCGAGAGCGACTCTTTCTTGACCTGGATCTCGGCGCTCTCCTTGCCCTTTGCAGAGAGCTCCTCGACGTATGCCCAGAGTTGGTGCGTGGCGGTGACAGCAGCCCGGCCGGACTTGGCGCGCGTGTGGGAGTCGATGCCGACGTAAGTGGTGCGGAGTGAGCGTCCATTTCCAAGAGAACGAAGGAGTGTGAGGGGAGCAGACGAGGCGGTCTCTGCCGAAGAGAGGGCGAAACTCTGAATGGGTGTCTGAGTCTGAGGATTGACGAGGTTGAGCACAGTGCCAGCGACGAGGATGGGAAGCGTCCCCTTTAATCGACGCAGAGCTCTAGCGTCGGAGGAGAGCTTGTAGGCTGCGCCGACGCAAATGGTGGAGGCCTTGGTGGTGGAAAACCCTGTTGCAGGGAGCGCAGCGTAGCGTGCCAACTCAGCATGAGTGGGTGTGGGATGAGCCAACAGCGTCGAAGGCTGCGAGAGCTCGGGGGGAGCCGATGAAGACGCCATGGCAACGACCTCAGTTCACTTGGAGCAGGAAATGACAATCGGTCCGGCCGAAGGGGTGAACGGTGAACGGAGAAAGGATAGCAGATCTGTCTGCCAGAATAGGAGTTTACGCTGCAGGCCGTCCGCCCGAGACTCAATCTTTGCTATGTCCCTGCGTCGGCGTCGAGTATGCGTGATGGACGTTACAAGGGGGATGAGATCGTGAAGTGCAGTGTAGTAGCTGTTGGGGGTCGAGACGGACAATGCTGAAGCAAAGAGCATAGGTGGAGCTGGAAATCAGCGCAAGCAGAATGAACGACCGAAAAATTTCAAGGAAGCGGCAACAGCTGGTGAGCTCTCTCGCTCGTCCACATTTTTATTTTTTCTTCTTTTCACTGTACTGTAGCTTTTGAGACCTGCACTTCTGAAATTTGGATTTGTCAGCCTGACACAAGCGTAGGCCCAAATCTGGCGGGTCTAACAATTCTAGAGATGAATTTCACCGAGGTGCCGGCATCACCAACTAGCAGCGCCACCGTGCTTGCATGTGCTATACAACCTTGTTTGGGCGGTGTATTAGTCTGAGCGTGAGCTTGACGCTCTATTGATCGGGTACAGCTGCTGTCCAACAGGGAAGTGCATGTCACACCAAGACAGAACGAAAGGCGATGAGCGGAGAGCCCTTCAGCCTCAGAAGGATTGGCTACCAGAGTCCTTTCCGTCCGTTGGCACCAAGGAGTGAGGTGCCGAGTGTCCGATATGAGGCTGGTCAGCTGGAAGGCGTCCGTAACTGGAAGCTGCAGTCTGGATGCACGACAATTCTTTGGCGCGCTTGAAAAGATCTTCATTGCAGCACGCAGCACGCAGTACGCAGCACGCGCGATGCTGCATTTTGTGTCCGCTCGTCTGGTCCGGACTCTTGCGAACAAACAGACTCCGGTTCAGGACTGACCGGCGGAGAGCATTCCTTCGAGGCCACAAAGTTCTCTTGAAGCGAGGTGAGGCATCTTTACTTCATAGGCCAACGAACAACTTGTGAATAAAAGAGATTAGACGTGCAGCAAAGGAAGGCATCGAGTCAGATCGTTCGTTTTCAGCTTTCCATGTCGAAGAGAAGCGACTGCCACCGCCAAGCGCTGTGTGCGCTACGTAAAGCTATCGGTGACCTTGTTCATCTCGCGCGTGCTTTAGGCGGCTTGCTCTGAAATAAAGTGAGAAGTCGTTGGCCTGAGTGCTGACTCTCGTCTGTCTCCTCTCTCCCTCTCAGGCACCTTCGTCGCCCACAATCTGCCTCGAGCACGTAACACAGGTGCACAACTACCCGAGCGCTGAACCGTTCTAGGGTTTCCATAGCGACAACACATGATCGTTGACTGAAGCGAGAAGGCGCATGCAGTGTGTCTACGATACTGTAAACCCACCTCAGCGTTTCGTCGGATCATCCTCGGGTTGATCGAACCATTGCGCACCTGTCGGACGCGCAGCATCTGTGTTCTGAGCGGCTGTGCCGCCTTCGGAAGCATTGTTTTACCTAGCACAACCAGCCAGCATCTGTGTAGAAGAAGATAGCAGTAGGCCTACACGTATCTTGTTGTGACCATCATGGGAGGGCATGAAAAGAAACTGTGTCGCGATACGAACCGAAACTCTGCGCTGAACACACACGGATCAAGCCATCCGCTTCCCTAGCTATCATACGTCCTTTGATTGGAAGCCTTGAGCCGAGATGAACCGAAAGCCTATGTGACCTCGCTAACTCGCCATCACTGATACTGTATACACAGATCCACTCCTCTTTGTTGGTCCATTCGGATCGCCCGCCCCGTCCCTCTCGTGGCCTTGAATTCGGAGCAGCCGAGGTGTTGCACCGTGTATAGGCGCGCAACGGCGTGTTTCTTTTTCTTTTGATTTCGGATTCTACGTTTGAACCAGCCAATCCAGGAGCTGTGTTGAACCGGTCGCCAGGGTCAAGTGCAAGTGCTGCATGGTCTTGCGCACGTCATGCAGATCTCTGAAACAGGTGCAGCAGCACCAGGCGAACGAGTAGAGGCTCACGCGAAAAGTGCAAAAAAGAAACGCTAAGAGAAGGTTGAAGTTGGGGGGGGTTGGGGGGGTCACAGCGTGCGGGCGGATGTGCCGAGCTTTGTCGTTGGACTGTAAACGCTCTAAAATCGCTTTCCTCGAGTATTTCTTTGCCTCCCTGCAGCAGACACCCGACCCTCGCATACTGTGACTGGGCTCCTGCTGATTCCAACGAAAGACTGCGCCTGTTCCTTTGGTGCTGGTGCTGGTGCTGGTGCTGGTGCTGGTGCTGGTGCTGAATCTGAGTGTTTCGGGCCGCACTGGCCTCTATCTCCGCTCAGCAACCGCACTTTTAGTCCTGAATAAATCACAGTATCGGCGCAGCGCTGCACACTTTGTCCGCCCTTGTTAGTGCTGCGATTGGGCGGCAGGGCGGGTCCACGCATTATTTTGTTGATTGGCAACACGCATCAGCCTTCCTTGCTCAGCCTTTTGTCCTGCTGCTGCTGCTGCAGCTACACCACCACCTCATCGTCCTCGCCCCACCCCATCATCGTCACCTCGCCCCGCTTCACAGCAGAGCCCTTTGTTGTTCCGGCCTACCGTCATCGCATCTCGTTCTTTCTCCTCGACGGTTCCCTTTCATCAACCACCTTCACCGATCCATCACAACCCATTCCGATCCGTGACGTCTCTTCAAACACAATCTCCTCCCTGAGTCTTGGTGGCGCATAATCGAGTCGCCATCTCGACTCGTCTCTCGTAGCGCTTCGAGGTCCGTCACGCCGTTCCTTCGAGGGCGGATCAAGTCATCAGCTTGTCAGCCGCACTTGCTCGGTCTGTGGCTTACCCAGAGCAGATCAACGACATCGTGCGCTTCTGTATTTTGAAACGCAAGCACCCTCTCGACGTCCCGCCCAGCTCGCAGATCCGTCGTCGACAGTACCACAGCTTCGCATTGTCCGCCGACTTTCAACTTCATCAAAATTACCCGTGGGCATATTGTAATATCACACGGCTCGTCGCCCGGCTTGCTAGGCTCTTGCATTCTCACGTCACGCTTCATTTGTGTTCAAGTAGCGACGCCACCTTCAGCCGCTCAAGCGCATCGCAAATCTCTTCTCGGCCAACTGGGCTTCGTCGGCTCGCTCTTCATCTCATCTGCACACGTTTGGCCAAGCCCCTAACGGCCTGCATGGTGTTTGACTGATTCCATCCGTCCGTCCATCACCTCGCAGAGCCCCACCAGAATGGCGCACTGTCACCTTGAATGAACCCACTTACGTCTCAGCCGCGCCCATCCGTCACAAACCTCACTCCACATCCGCTACGACATTCGATATCCACCTTCGCCGGCTGCACGACTGATTCTTATCGCCCAGTGCTTGTCACGCCGTCCTCTAGCTGCTAAAGTCTCTGCCTCTGCGATCACGTTTGCAGCTCTGGGCAAGGTACCCTGGTGCGGTCCTGCTCAGCTCCAGACACGAGGCTTTTCCTCTGTCCATCTCGTCGGTCTTTGCTGAAAAGCAACCATGCTTGCTTCTACCGACAACGGCCTTGCGGCCCTCAACCATGTGCCCGTCTTCATTAGTGCTCGCTCTGCCAACACACTCATCTCGGAGAACCGTCCAACGAGGATCCAGGCCGAGACGCTGCTCGTCTTGAACGCTCTTCTCGATGAGGTTCTTCTCGTGATTTTGACATCTGCCAAGAGTCTAGCCACCGACCGCATCAAGTCCGATGGCATGCTTAGAGTACTCAACAACAATCTGCTCGCCAAGAACGCCGTGCTCGAAGCCGAGCTTGAACTGCGCAGCTACGTCGATGGGAAGCGAGCCGAAGGCGCAAAAGTGCCTCTAGGCCTCATGGCCACTTCAAGACTCGACGGTACGGATGGCTTCCCCGTTCAGAGTGCTTACAAGGCTCTCAGGACACGCTGCCAGTACTACTCGACTTTGGGTGATTGCAAAGATGACAGTGCCGCCCAAGATCAGAACATCATGAGCAGCGACGGTCGACCCATTGCCACCGTCACACCCGGCGTCGCCATCTACGTAACAGCACTGCTCGAGTTTGTTGGCCAACACATCTTGCAAAATGTGGCGCGTGTCATCGAGCGCGATAACTCGGACGAGGCGAGTCTTTACGATCTGCGCGCTGCCATTACCGAGGATGAGCAGCTCAACCCGCTTTACAACAAATTGTCGATCAGACAAGAACTGGCGCGCCGTATCGACGTTCTAGAGGCTCGTCGTCGCAAGATCACCGAAGACGGTGCTAGCCGCGGTCTTCGATCCGACGCTCGAGTCGTCAAGCCTTGGCAGGTTCCCACAGAGGGTGACTTCGATGAGGCTGCTGCACCCACGCTCTTCTCACCCAAGCGCGCATCAATACAGCATCCGCCACGAAGCGACAATGGCTTCTCGACTGCCTCCTCATCTTCTCGGCATGGTCATGCAGCATCCAGTAGCGTAGGGCATACCGACTCGCTGCGTGGCAGCATATCCACGCTTCGCACTTCTTCCTCTCTCGCCAACCATGGCCAGGACGCCAATGGCGCTATCTCCCCCGGCGGCAGCATTGGGAAGCAAAACGGCACGCGATCCGCAATGGGACTCGGCAGCGCTGGAACTCGTGCTGATGGAGGAGCAAGCAACACAGGTAGCGGTGGACGACGCCAGAGCTCTGAACGAAGTTGGTCCGGTGTCTTTGGCAATATGAAACGCCGAAACAGCTTCAAGCAAGGATCAGAGGGTACAGCCACTTCGAGCCGCCATCTCTCCCCAGTTGACGCTAGCACAACAGCTGCCAGCCAAGCAGATTCAGCCTTGGATCCTGACGACGACTTCGAGGCGCTCATGCTTTCCGGCCAGACGATGAAGGTCTCACTCACTCCAAATCGCCTCCATACCATTGAAGTAGCCAAAAATGGAGACGCCAATGTTAGTTCGGTTCGCAGACGTCCTGGCACGGCAGGACTGCGTGATGATCCAGCTTCCACAGCAGCCTCGTTCGGTCGTGTACCCAGTCCTTCCCCGACACAAAGCTCGCAAACTTCGGGGCTTGGCGAAAACATTGTTTCCAGTGCCACGGGCTCAATCGAAAAGCCTTCTGCCAGCAGTGCGGCAACTTCTGATGCAGCGGTTTCTCGACCTGGCTCGCGTGCGTCGCTGCAGACAGCGATGCGGCCTGAACGAAGGACTGCGGCTCCGCCGCCATCTTCGTACCGCAGTCCCTCCCCCGCATTGATGGGAAAGTCCAAGTTACTGTCGCGCGGTGTTGCTGAGGAAGATGCTGTCGTGGCAGCGCCACCTCTGTCGGTTATCCGACGCAACGTGCCACGTTTGCAACCGCGCGACGACGAGGCAGAACGTAGCTCGCCAATGTCCAAGGATCTTGTCGACCTGTTCAAATCGACGCCGCCCTCGACCACACAGGAAAGGTTTGGCAACGTTGATTCCGATACTTCGTCCCTGACTGGCAGCACCACCAAAAAGTCGGCCATGAGCGAACGTGTGCGCACCTTGTTTGGCCGAAAGTCGAGCAGCAGCACCGGTCACGGGTCGCCCTCGTCGCCAGCTCAGAAGGCCTTCCACTTGCATCAGCGCGCAGACACCAAAGCGAGTTTGGAAGGGTCGCAAGACACGTACATCACCAGCAGCACCACCAACTCGATGGAACGATCGCGATCGCTCGTGTCGCCCAACGAGGTGCCTTTCAACCGAGCTGCAGCCTCTCGTTCATCGACCTCTACTTCAGAGTATCCGGCTCTCAGTGCAGACGCAGCCACGGAGGCCAAGCCCACTCCCGACGTCACTGTGATCGAGCCCCAGCCTGCACCGGCAATCGGAGCTAACGGAGCCGACGGACTGGGTCTTGGAGTAGCAGCAGATGCAGCTGCAGCAGGGGCAACAGGAGCTATCTCTGCTGCACGAAGCTCCAGCTACGGCTCACGATCTACGAGTTATGCGAGCCAGAGCCACAGCACTGCGGATGTCGCAGCTCAGGACGAGACATTGGCCGATGATGCATCCTCAACATCCAAGACCAAGGCAACAGAGGAGCTGGTGAGCCGGAAAGTGCCGTGGGGCTACAAGCGCAGCTCGACCAGCGCTAGCACAGTGATCGAACGCAACGGCACGCCCGCTTCAGATCGACGACGAAGTGTCGGCTATCAAAGCTCGAACGGACACGGCATGTTGCCAGTCCGAGGCCAAGCGGGCGGTCCTGCTTCTGACAACGGGCATGGTTCATATGGAACGGCTGCTACGTCCCCGACTACCCTAGCGGCGGAAGAAGTCACTGCGCCTCCTCTATCGGCAAGCTCGACGTCGCGAGCCACGAATGCACCGACCGCATGGGCGGGCTCAAATGGTGGACCGCAGAACCTCGTACGCAGAGGCTCATTTGGTGCAAGACCCTCGACGGCGAACCAGCCGCGACGCTCTAGCGCGCCTCTCGAGACTTTACAACTTCTCGCAGAACTGGAGAGAGCGATGCGTAACTGTCACAGCGTCGACGAGTGCCGCGCTCTGGTCCGAAAAGCGATGCACTCGGACGGAACACCTCTCGCCCCCTTTGAACCCCGCCTCAACGGCGTTGCGGATGACGTCGCAGCTCAAGCCAACGGCAAGGCAGAAGCCGCGTCCGACAATGCGATCGCAGCTGCTGCAGGTGGTGCACTAACAGGTGCAGCAGCGGTAGTTGAAACCGCAGCCTTGGTCACAAGCGCTGCAGATTCAGGCGTTGCAAAGGACTCCGGAGTCAAGAATGGCCATGCCCGCGGCTCCGAGCCGAGCTCTCATGCCGTAGCTGTCAAGCCACAGGCTGAGCATCAAAGCACCTCGCTCGAACAAGTGGACCAAGGCTTGGTGGCTGCGTGGCTGCTCGGCGGAGACGATATTTCTGGATCTCCTCACGACGGTCAAGGAGGCGTGCAAGAAGATGCAAACGGTGCAGACGCAAACAAGGAGCGGGAACAGCTGGTCAAGGGGACGGTTTCTGCAATGGCCGATGTGTCAGGTGCAGTTGCCGAAGATGGGGTGGAACGCCACTTGTCGCTGGACTCACACGTGTCTCGCGGAGATGTTCGCGGGCTTGCCTCGAGCAGCGTTGTGTCGCTGCAGTCGAACTACAAAGACGCCCATGACATGATTGTCGTCGAGTGAATCGTAGGATCGAGCATGCCCTGCTCACTCGTTCGGCCGCAAGGCACAGAATATATCTGGTAGTCTCGCCATTACCAGCACGACGAGATGCCAAGTAATGACACACGTAATGTCGAAATCTCTCTGCAAGCCCTTACAGACATGCTGGCATGACTTGGTGTGAGGTTCTGCATGTTATCAGCCCTGCTGTTGCATTTTCGGATGTTGTTAAGTGGCTGGTGGTGAGGGAGGCAAAGGACATTCGGTTCACTCTGTGCCGAGCCGAGAGTTGAGTTCCACGCAAATGACCATGAGGCTTGAATTGATTCTTGCCATGATGGGGAGGGAGGAGCGTGACTTTGGTCTCTGCGGGAACACGGAACAAGTTGCAGCAGCCGAGCTAGGCAAGAGTGAGCTCGTGGCAGAGTTGAGATTGCCAAGCGAGGGAGGGGGTTTGGAGTCGGGCGTTAGGATGACCCGCGGAACGGACAGTCGGACAGCTGCCACGCATTCGCTCCACGACCGTGATGGTGAAGGAAGGCGCAGTTGAGCAGGGCTGGCAGCGCTGCAGATGTATCTGCCGCTGTTATTTGGCAACTCCGCTGTGTCTCTGATCTTCTTGTTCCTCGCTTATAAAAAAAATACTATGGACAACAGACAGATGCGTGGCAAGCCTTGGTATTCACCTTCGCAGTATTCTCTTCCCCACTTCCTCTCCTCCTCTCCTTCCCCTTGCCTGTGTATCAGCTTTACTTTGTCGGCTTTGCAAAGCGGGTTCAGTGTGGGACAGGCTTAACCAGAAGCTCGCTGATGGCGGATACCGCTCCGAACCCTTTGACCGAGTGCCGAGATACGGTGAAGATGAGTATGAGTTTAATTGGAGGGCTAACGTTTGAGTTGTCAAAGAAGCGTGGCTAGCCGCTCTCGTTGTGGGAGAGTTTCATTTGACAGCTTGTGCTTGAGCTTCGTGTCCAGGACTGTACAATACAAGAGGAATATTGATGGTAGGCAATCCCACCGTTCCCAGAAGGTGAGTGTGAAGGTTACCGGCGGGGAACTGGTCCCACGAGAGAAAGGCAATCGGTTACACTCCTTCTCCTCAACGGCGGAACTGAATGAAGAAAGTATTGCCTCGTCACCCTTCGACGACCGTTTGAATGCTCTTTCCAATAACTCGAACGCCATCCCTCCCACCTGCAATACTCTCTCCCCCTTGCCGCTTCTGGCTCCTTCCGCATCCTCGTCCTCCAATTCACACTCGGCCACAACCGCGACCAGCAACCTCGGCGGCTTGGATTACCCGCAAGCCATACGCCGTTGTCCCTGAGGCACCTCGCATTTTAACGCAGCAGAACAGTACGCGGCGCTTGTGCTATCGCAACTGGGTTTGCTTGAGGTAGAACGAAAAGGTTTCAGGGCCTTGCTGGGTTCGGTCCCACGGGTAACAAAGCTTGACTTATCACTATCGCCCTATTGTGCATTGTGGGACCTTCCCTCCGTGGGTACGGGCGGAGCGTGAGCAAGTGTGGAGCACCTTGCAACGAGCACGCACGACGTCCCACTCGTGCTGCAGCTAAACGCACCTCACCCAGGGAAAGGCTTGTGCATTGTTCAGCTTCATCATACCGCCCCTCCCTCTCGGCTTCGTTTATTAAAGCCCTCGTTCGTCCTTTTTGTTTCAATTGATTCCTTCACACCCGCCCTTCTTCTCTTCCTCCCACATTTCCTTACGTCCTGCTCCGCTTCACCAACATCACCGAGATCCGCCACCTCACACCGGCGGGATACAACAATGACAAGTACGACCTCGCCCACAGCTGTGATGAACGCCATGCGGTGCGATATCGAACTGGCTTCGTCGTCGGAAGACGAGAAACAACATGACCGCAAACAAGACGTGGCAGGTGCTGTTGTGCCGCGTCTCTACGCCACTTGCACGTCCAAGTCGGAGCCAAGCCTGAGGGGGTACGATGCCGAGAGGGAGAGGAAGCTCGTTCGCAAGATCGACCTCATGATCGTCCCCACTGTCGCCTTGCTTTACCTCATGTGTAAGTCCATTCCTTCTCGTGACCCTCCTTTCGTTTGATCCCTCTCTGACCGTCTTCTTGCTTCGGTATGGTAGGCTTCATCGACAGAGCAAACATCGGCAACGCCCGAATTGCCGGCCTCGAGAAGGATCTGGGTATGAACCCCAAGTCGTACGACTTCAACATCCTCCTCACCGCCTTCTACACCGCCTACGCCGCCTTCGAGATCCCCTCAACGACGCTCAACAAAATCCTCGGTCCCGGCCGTTGGATCCCCACAATGGTGTTCCTCTTCGGTCTGCTGAGCTTGGCCAACGCGTTCGTGACCAACTTTGGCAGCGCCATCGTTGTGCGTTTCCTCCTCGGTGTCGCCGAAGCCGGCATGCTGCCCAGCGTCACGTACTACCTCAGCCGGTGGTACATGAAGAACGAGCTCGTCTTTAGGCTGGGTCTGTACTTGGTGACGGCGCCTTCGGCTGGGGCGTTCGGTGGCTTGTTGGCGAGTGGCATCTTGAAGATCCCGCACATGGGGTCGGTCAAGTCGTGGAAGATGATTTTCCTCATCGAAGGCCTGATTACAATGGTGATCGCCATCATCGGCTACTTTACGCTGACGGACTCAATCCGCACGGCACGATGGCTGACGGAGGACGAGAAGCGGTTCCTCGAGGCAAGGCTCAAGTCCGAGCTCGTAGGCCAGAAGGAGCTGGTTGACAAGACGCACAGAAAGCTGCTTTGGAAGGGTATCACCTCGACCACCTCCCTCTGCTGCGCCATGATGTTTCTCCTCGATAACATTGCTGTTCAATCAACCGCCGCATTTCTCCCAACAATAATTCGCGCATTATACCCCGCGCCGAAGTACACGGTGATCCACCAGCAACTCCTGACGGTACCGCCCAATATCGCAGGAGCGATCGCGACCTTAGCCTTGGCGTATTGGTCGGCCAAATTCCGCATCCGTTCCGTCTTTGTTCTTTCTGGCTCTATCGTCATGCTCTTTGGCTACGCCATGCTCCTGGGCAGCCGCAATCTCCATGTGCGATATGCGGCATCGTTTTTTGCGACTTCAGGAGGATTCACCCAAGGCGCGCTCCTCCCAGCATATGCGGCGGTCAACGCCAACAATGACAGCGAGCGCACGGGCGCAATTGCAGTAACCATATTCTTCGGAAATATCGGTGGGCTCATCTCCACATGGTCGTACCTCAGCAAGGACGCGCCCAACTTCATCCCAGGCAACGCGCTCAACTTCGCCAGTGGGATTGTTATGGTGATTATCGGCCTTGGTCTGGTTTCGTGGCAGAGGTGGGAGAATAAGCAGAGGGAGGTAGGAAAGAGGGATTGGAGGTTGGAGGGGTTGAGCGCGGATGAGATCCAGCTGTTGGGGTCGGATCATCCGCATTTTAGGCTTAGGTATTAAGGGGGGGCCAACCGCAGAGGACGTGCGTTGCATTGTGCCAGCGTGTACCGTATATAAAGAAGATTGCGCGAGTTTCCGAGGTGGTGTCCAAGAGCTATGGTTTCAATGCTTTTGTGTGTGCGAGTGGTTGCGGTTGTGAAAGCTGAACTTGCACGAACATTTTGTCCTGAAAACAAAGAGATATCAAAAGGCAATGGATGGAAGTTCTTTTGCTGTGCTGCACTTGGCAAACTCTCAATGTACGAGCGCGGTCAATCCCAGCTCTAGAACGCATGGCCGAGAAGGAAATATATCAAACATAACATAATAAATCTATTTGCGGGTCAGCGAGTCTGCTCGCTGGCTCAGAGGCTCCCGGCCCGCCGTAGGGGCCGGTCGAGCGCAGAAAGAGCGGGACATACAGGCGGGACGCACAAGGGAGGGAATCGGGCGGGCAAACCAGAGACTGCAGGGTCGTGCTAGCACAATGCCTGCGAGGGAGAGAGATGATGGAGGGGAAGAGAGAGACATCCTGGCTGAGCGCTGAGATGATGAAGGTGGGAAAGAAGAGAGTGGGATCAGACTCGTGTGTTCTGAGCTCAGATGTGCACGCCGGCCACATGCTACAAACTTTCTCACACAGTTACATGACCGGTGGGGCAAAGCGCAAACGGTACGAAAGCAATGGCTATTCACGGTGACATGCCAACCCACGCAGGTACGACTAGTTTTCTGCGTGAGCGACGAGGACCGTCGCTCACGCGTGGGCTTGAGGACATTGTGTCCTCGAAGCTTTGGGTAGGACAACTTTAGAGAACGGGAGGGGGAGTGTTCCACCCGGGCGCGTTGAGGATGATGGCGAGCAAGCAACCCGAGATCAATCCCGCGATCGGAAGAGTGAGGACCCAGGAGAAGAAGATCCAGCCGAGCATGCGCCAGTTCATGGCCTTGTAGTCTCCGTTGCACAAACCCACCGCCAACGTCGCACCCGTAATCGACTGGGTCGACGAGACGGGCAGCCCGAGGTACGAAGCGAGCACGACCGTAATCGACGCGCCGAGCTCCATCGAAAACCCACGCGAAGGCGAGTGCATGGTCAAACGGTTACCCAGCACCGACATCAGCTTCCAACCGTACGTGCCGAGACCGATGACGATAGCCGCACCACCAAACGCCAAAATCCAGACAGGCACCGGCTCCTTCGTACCGGGGAACTCGGAAGTGGACCAGACAGCGTAGACGACAGCGAGGGGACCGATGGCGTTGGAGACATCGTTAGCTCCGTGGGCGAACGAGGCGGTGCAGGCGGTCATGACCTGCATAAACGAATAGAGGTGCTCGACACGGTTATCGTACTGCTCTGCCATGGCGTGCATCTGACGGAGCTTGGCTTTCTCTTTTTCGCTACCGTGCGCCTGCATGGCGTGGATATCGGTCTTGAGACCGGCTGAGACGCTGTACCACAACCAGGGGAGGGCGTTGTAGCGGAGGATGGTGTAGAGATTCCACGGCTCCAGCCAGCTGCCTTCGAAGGTGCGGTAGTTGGGAGGCGTGGGGCGACCAGGGATGTGGTTGCTGTCGGTCTTGACTGGACGGCCGCCTTCGAGCTCGGCCTCAACGTTGGCGAGCATCGAGGGGTGGACTTGCTGGTTGCTATGGCTGTTTTGCTGGACGATCTTGGCTTCGTTTTCTTCGGAAAAAGAGGTGGCGTGGTTGTCGCTGCTTGCGGAAGCGATCTCGTCGGGGTTGTTTACGGCGGCTCCAGCGATGGCGGGTTGAGCGTGGGTAGCGGCGGCGTTGCGGGGACACTCGTCTGTGGGGTCGTCAAAGTCGTGCAGACGGTAGTCAGGGACAGCCGAGTCTGCAGTGACGGCGTCCTCAGGGGCTGGGCGGAACCAGAGTGTGGGACCCATGAAAAAGTGGTACCACTTAAGCGTGTAGTCGCCCTTGACCACCTTACCGTACACATAAGGCAGCCAGAAGAGGATGGATAGCAACGCAACGACCGAAGCAGTACCGAGCACCGCAGCAACGGTTGTGCCGGCGGGAAGTTCGTCAAGATTGAGAGAAGGCGAGCCCTTAACGATGATCGAAACAGTCAAAACGCCCGAGACGATGAAAAAGTAGACAGGCGCAGTGTACAGACCGACCTTCACCGGGTCCTTGGCCTTGAGCACGGCGTATTTGGTGATCAAGTACACGATGGCCGCGAAACCACCAGCAACACCAGGCGCAATACCCCACGACGCAAAGATTTGAGCTACACCGTTCCAACCCCACTTGACACCCTTTGCACCGCTCACGGCGATACCAACACCAATGACAGAGCCGACGGTTGTGTGGGTCGTCGAAACAGGCATGGCGTTACGGGTAGCAAAGGTGAGCCAAGTGGCGGAGCCAATGATGGAGCAGGTGAAGGCGAGGAGGAGGACCGAGGCGTTGCCGTTGAAGACGGCGAGGTCGATGATACCGTTCTTGATGGTGGATGCGACACGGGCGCCGACGAGCACGGCACCGAGGAACTCGCAGATGGCGGCTGCAACCATGGCCTGTCGGAAAGTGAGGGACTTGGACGAGACCGAGGTGGCGAACGAGTTGGCGACATCGTTGGCACCGATACCATACGCATTGACGAATGCGCCGATCAAGGAGAAGGCGAATAGGTAGTCATACTGATGGTACTTTGGCATTTTGGACAAGTTGTAAGTCTCTCCGCGGACGGATGGGGAGTTTACACAAGCGGAATGATAGAGGTTGTGTAGCTGTGTCGGAAAGGGCAAAATGACCGGTTTGACCGTGTGAGATCGGCCTCGAGGGGCAAGAGAGGGAGGGGTCGAGTTTTGAGTGGCTTGATTTGGCGAAGAGAAGGCTGTCAGGAAAAGCACTGGTGGCGCTGGACTTCTTATACTCTTGTCACACTCACCTAGTTGGGTGTGTCGGAAGGGATTTCTGCCGGGACACGACGGGACTCTAGCACAAACAGCCTGGAGAGCATCTCGGTGGCCGCTCATTGCGGAGGAAAGAACGAAGCTGTAAGTGGAAAAGAATGTTCAACAAAGTATGTGGAGATGGGGACACTGTTTGACAGCTAATCGAAGAGCCAAAACTTGTCAAATGGCGGGACAGGAAGATGATCAAGACGGAAAGATGGAACGTGGACACGTCCGTTCGACGCCGCGCTTTGGGAGAAGAGCGAGCGAGGGCCGAAGGTGTCTGTCAACGCCGTCACCGGATCTTTTCGAAACCACTGGCGAAACATGGCGAAACTACGACGTTCGGACTTTAGACTTGGGTCTGTATCCAAACGGGCCAAGATTAAGACTGCGAACGATCCGCAATTGGGACTGCACGTGCGACGCAGGAACGATGGAGCGGTTGCACAAGCGAGAGGGGTCGATGGCCATGCTGACTGCTGCAAAAGTGTATAGGGAAGGAAGAAGGTATGAAGCACGGTCAGATAGTTGGACGAAGTTGAGGCTGTTGTTCTCTGCGCTGGAAGGCGCAATAGGGGGCAATCCTAACTCCCCAGCGGATGTTGTGGAGGATGGCTGTCCGGAAACGCCAAGAGTTGCAAGTAACTTCAGGAGAAGTCAGAGTCTGAGAACGTGGACAGCAAGCATAGCAACATGATCTCCTAGCAGAGGGCTTAACCTGATGAAGAAGATAAGAAAGAATAGCAGCAAGCAACGAACCACGTCAAGGAACCGGACGCTTCAAGAAAACGACACAGAGGCTTTGCCAATGACAGGTGAAAGCAGTGGCGGGGAAGGAGCTCGTGGTCGTGTGGATGAGACGAGAGCTGGAACAATGCCAAGAACACTGACAATGACGGCAAGAGCCAAGAAGAGAGCGTGGTCCCCGTTATCCAGGGCAAATTCAGCGGAGTGCATCGCCAAGAATCACCCGAGTCTTGGCGCGCAGTTGGACGTGAGAAGCCACTCAACCATCCGCCAAAAATCAGCGCCAACTCCCCTCAAACAAGAGAAATCGTCGAATTTTTTCCTGTAGGACAAATTCCCCTGCTCGACTCAACAATACTTTTCTGTAAGGCCGTGGCACTCGAGACTTGGCAAGTTAGGTAGATAGACCAAACTCAACAGTGGCTGGCTGCTGTGGGTGCTTTGTGTGTACGGTTAGTTCCTCTATATTGTGAACGCGGGACTTGTTCGCCGGGGTAGGAGCACCTCAGAGACGTTGGAAAGCCAGAAAGGTATGCAGGCCGTGTACGAGCCTGTTGGAAGATGCCAAGGGCAGTTGTTACCACAGTCAAGTAGCCGAGCTGCATGTTTTTCTTTTGAGATGTTAAACTAGATCCGTGTCTATTTTTTCGGTAATCCTGAAAAGGAGGGTACAGAGACCAACAGCTTTTCCTAATGCTTGTTTGAAATTGAAAATTACTGTGATGTCAAGTCGAGCGACTGCAAGTATGTATTGGCAAGTGATCATCTAGTGCCGGTCTAACAACTTAGTTTGAGGGCACGTGATTTTGTGCAACTTCTCGCGATCTGACAGACCGCAATATCGCAAGAAGAAACGCATGGGCCATTCATCAACTCCACTTTGAATGCGCAGTCAACGCGTCGTTTGACACTGTCACACCTTCGGTCACAATCTGTGAATGCTCATTCGGCGCTTCTTTGCTCCTATCCTAACCCCCACCTCTAGTAATCTCTGAAAGCGCTGATCAAACATCAAGGATTTCCTTCTCGCTTGATCGCCATCTTTACACAAGTCTTACACACTGCGCCACACTTACCTCGAAGGGCGGCCTAGCTCGACCGATTCGCCTCCTCCATCATGGCGTCCTCGTGGGCCCACTCGGGCATCGCGCCCCTTCTTGAACGCATGAAGTCACAGGACTCCGACTTTCGCTTCATGGCGCTCAACGATCTCATCGCAGAGCTCACAAAGGACAACTACATTCAGATGGATGATGGCACCGAGAACAACACCCTCCATCAGGTCCTTGCACTCATGAAGGACTCCAACACCGAAGTCAAAAACATGGCGGTCCGCACCCTCGCCATCCTCGTTCCCCGTCTACGCGAGAAGAACATGCAGCATGTCATCGACACCCTCATCGAGTACATATCTTCCAACAACGACGAGCTCAGAGACATTGCTGCGCTCGCCCTCAAGACCGTCACTGCACAGATGCCCACTCGCTCCTCGTATGCCAATACCGCTCTCAATAAGCTTGCGCCGAAATTGCTCAACCATGTAGCAGATGCAGCTGCTTCGCAAGAGCTTCTGATCGACTCTCTCGACATTCTTGCCGAGCTCATCGCTAAGTTTGCCTCGTCTGTCACCGCAGCTGTGCAGTTGCAAAACGCGCTTCTCAAGGCGGTCATCCCAGCTATGCGACACAGCCGTCCCGCCGTTCGCAAGCGCTCGCTCACGGTCCTCGGTGCACTGGGATCTTGTGCCACTTCCGACATCTTTACTCAGCTCTCAGTCCAGCTCAGTTCCGATCTTGCGCCAAAAAGCTCGGTCGACACCCGCAAAACCGCTGTTCAACTCATCGGAATCTTTGCACGAACCTGCCCACGCAGACTCGGCCGGCGTCTCCCCGAGTTCATGCCCTCCGTCATTCAGACTGCCAAGCACGACGACGACGAGCTGCGCGAAACATGCCTTCAGTCCATCGAGCTGGTCCTCCTCCGCTGCCCGGCAGAGGTTACGCCCTTTGTCAACGCCTCCATCGATCTCGCCATCACTCTTATTAAGCACGATCCCAACTATGCTGGCTTTGACGATGACGAAGAGATGCGCGATGCAGATGATGATTTTGGCCAAGATGAGGACGACGACGACCTCATCGATGACGACTACTCGGACGACGACGACATGTCGTGGAAGGTGCGCAGGGCGTCGGCCAAGGTGCTCAATGCCGTGCTCACCAGCCGCCCAGAGTTGCTGGCGCAGAATGTCAGCACAGTGGCGCCCGTCCTCGTTGCCCGCTTCTCTGAGCGCGAAGAGAGCGTTCGTCTCGAGATCCTCGAGACCTTCCTCGCTTTGCTCAAACAGATGCAGCTGTACGCCGGCGGTCCCCAAGCAACCGAAGTGATTGGCTCGACACCTTCCTCTCCCGCCAGCCAGGCTGCTGCCTCCGCTGCTGCAGGTGTGCTCAAGCGCAAGCGCCAAGAAGCCGAAGCTGAGAATGTCGAGGGCTCGCCCCGCAGCCAACTCCTCGCTCTTGTCCCCGCAATCGCCAAGGCACTCAACCGCGAGGTTGTCTCCAAGTCGATCCCCACGCGCCACAAGAGCTTCGTTGTGCTTCGCGAGCTCGTCATCGTCCTGCACGGCGGGCTCGAGGCCCACATCGGCTCCATCCTCGCACATACCGAGAAATCGCTCAAGGGCGCAGAAGCAGCGCCCTCGGGTGGTTCCAATCTTAAGGCCGACATTCTCAGCTTCTTCCGCGTGCTCTTTCTCACGCATTCGCCAAAGAGTTTTGATGATCAGCTGCCCCACCTTGTTCCCATCCTTGCCGCATCGATCGAGGACAAGCTGCACCGTAGCTGCATTGAAGCCTTCCTAACATGCTCGCAGCTTGTGTCGGTGCTGCGTCCGATCGGCTGTTCTGCTGCAGGTGCTAGTCCCGTTCGACCTGGCCAGTACAAGCCGTACCTTCTGCAGATCTACTCCGCAACTGTCGCGCGACTCAACCGTCTCGACTCGGATCAGGAGATCAAGGAACGCGGCATCGCATGCCTTGGTGTGCTTCTGGCTCATGCAGGCGACGATCTCGCAGAGAAGCACGCCGAGTGCTTTAACCTCCTATCCGCTCGTCTCACCAACGAAGTCACACGTTTCATCACGGTCAAGGTTATCGCTCAGATCGCCGCGTCTCCTGTCTGCTCCGGTGCTGTGTTCGAAGCTTTCCTTCAGAGTTCGATTACCGAGGTGGCCACGCTGCTGCGCAAGTCGAACCGTCAACTACGCCTCGCTGCATTCGATTGTCTCGCAGCCGCACTCTCGCGCTCCGCGACCAAGCTGAGCACGGCCTCGTCCAACTCCATCTTGGCAGAAGTGCAGCCGCTGGTCAACGCCGACATGGACATGAACTTGCTCCCGCACATTCTGCGCAGCGTCAACCTGATTCTGCTCAATGATCCCGCGACACGCGATTCGGTGCGGATGTCAGTACTCCCGCAGATCTACTCTGTGCTCAGACTGCCCATCGCACAAGGGCTAGCGATGGAGTCGCTGCTCGAGTTCTTTAGGCTCTACGTGGGTGCGCAGCCCGCCAGTGCGCCCGAGACGGTGCAGGAGCTGCTCGCTGCGCTCGAGGCAGCTAAGGGTGCCGTGAACGGAACGCATCTCTACTCGACCGTCTCGCGCTGCATCGGCGCAGTGTGCTCCGTGTCTGAACCAGCCAGCTCCAGTGTCGCTGCTCAGGCCACTGCGACACTCGAGAAGGACGGAGCTAAGGACACGGAGGTGTACTTCTCCCTGCTGCTGCTGGGCGAGCTCGGCCGGTTCAACGACTTCTCGACACGCGCGGGACTGCTCGACCGCGTACTCGGATTCTACGCGGCTGACTCAGAGGAGGTCAAGATGGCCGCTGCGTTCGCCGTGGGCAACATGGCTGTTGGTGCACTTCCCGTCTCCCTGCCCGTCATCGAACAGCACATCCGCGCCTCTTCGGACGACAAGGCGGCATCGAGCCAGAGGTTCCTCTCGCTGCATGCGCTTAAGGAACTCATCACGCACGGGTCTGCCGATCAACTAGGCGTGGTAGCAGAGCAAGTCTGGCCAGTCCTGTTCGAGGCGTGTGAGACCAAGGAGGAAGGTGTGCGCTCGATCGGTGCCGAGTGCCTTGCAAGGCTCACACTCAGTGAGCCGACCAAGTTCCTCCCGCTGCTGCAGGAGCGACTGCGCTCGCCCGAGGTTTCCGTACGTGCGACGGTGCTTGCAGCCATCCGCTTCACGCTTTCGACCGAGTCTTCGGCGGCGTACGATGAGTTGCTTGCGCCTGTTCTCGTCGATTTCCTCGCGCTGCTCAACGATTCCGAGCTAGAAGTAAGGCGCAATGCCACCTTCGCGCTCAACTCGGCAGCACACAACAAACCCTACCTGATCCGAGACCATCTTCCCACCCTCCTTCCCTTGCTCTACTCGGAGACCCACATTCGCACCGAACTGTTGCGAAAGGTCAGCATGGGCCCCTTCCAGATTGTCACCGATGATGGGCTCGATCTGCGCAAGAACGCGTATGAGACCATGTACCAGCTCCTCGACACGCTGTGGTCGCGTCTCCACCTCCCCGACTATCTCGACCGCGTCATTGCCGGCCTCTCGGACTCCGATGATGGCATCAAAACCCTCTGCTATCTCATGGTGATTAAGCTCGTCGAGCTGCGATCGAGCGCGGTGAGAGGCGTGCTGGCGGGCAGGTTGGAGGAGCTCGCGGAACCGGTGGGGGCGACGCTGAGGAGTAAGCTGAAGGAGACGGCGACCAAGCAGGAGATTGAGAAACAGGCGGAGTTGCAGAGGTTTATCTACAAGATGTTGGTGGTGGTGAGTAGGGAGTTGGAGGGGGTGGTTGGTGCGGTGGGGACGCCGAAGTTTTATGCGGTTGTGCAGGAGGCGAAGAGTGCTTCCACGGGTGGGGGTGGGAGTGGAAGTGGGAGTGGGAATCCGGGAGCGCTGTGGAGGGAGGTCGAAGCTAGTCTTGCCGCCACCAGCACTTCATCTGCTCTGGCTTGAGAGTTCAAACCATTCTGTCTACCTCACGCACACACACGTACACGCACATGCAATCGAGCAGCTTCGTGCTTCCACCTGACTGTGATTTCGCGCTTCCTTCACGTCGTTGTAATCGGCACACTCCCCAGCGCGGGAAACGGCTCCTTTGCACTCAACACCACCACCCCCCTCTCATGCGCAATATAGCCCTTCACATACCCCTTGTAAATCAAGTTTGCCAACACCCACTCCAACTCCTCTTTCCCATATGCTAACCCTACCAATTCCGAAGATGTCGCTTTGTGCAGTGTCTCGAGCGGGATTCTTGTCTGTCTCGCGCCTGCAGTGCTGGGGAGGGAGAGGTAGATGTGTTTGAGCAGGGTGCGGAGTGTTGCTTCGCGTGCACGTTCTATGGCTATGAATGTGCCGCGTTTGACGAGCCATCTTTCGGTCGCGGGGTTGGTGAGCGCGGCGTCGAAGGCTTTTACGTCGCCCGTGCGCAACGAGGTTACGAAGGGGGTGTAGGGGGAGAGTTTGCCGTGGAGGGAAGAGAGGAGTGAGGGGTGCGGAAGGGAGCCTTTGAGCAGTTTTACTGGGATTAGGTAGGTGAGGATCAAAGCTTGGTTGGTCTGCGCGTTTCTGTGGCACATTGAGAGTGCGGCTTCCAGCGCGTGCTCCGCTGTTTGGTATTCTTCGTTCAGGAAGGCTAGGACGCCGGTGTAGTAGCGGAATGTGACCTGCTGGCTTTTTGGGAACTGGTCCAGATCGGGGAGGGCAGAAGCGGAGATAGCGCGCAGGATGTTGCGACAGAGCGATACTGACTTGAGTCGGAAGTATGTTTTGAAGACCATTCCGACGATTTCGTATGTGCCCCACTTGCGCGATTCCTCGAGATCCGGATTACGGTCGGCGATGCACGCGGTGAAGGCTTTGTTGAGTTGCCTCGCGCATTCTTCCAGCCTTTTATTCGCCACACTTGACGTTCGAGCTCCCCCCACTGTTGCCGATGTTGCTGCAGCGACGGCTTGGCTTGCGCTGCTCCCCGCGCTCCCCTTCCTCTCCGTAGCTTCAAGCGCAGCGCTATCAGCCTGCACCGCCAACCACCTTAGATTCAAACACAGTATGCGCAACAGCGGCACCGCCCACCTCCCCGGCGTTAGCGTCGCAAAGTGCCTCAAAAACGCAGTCACCACCGCGTTGTACGCATCAAACGCCTCCCCCAACCTCTCCGCTCTCGTCCGCCCCTCCCCATCCACCGCATCCGCCGGGTACCCTGTTAAAGAAGAGGCGAGAGAGAAGGAGTACAGAGAGGTGAGGTGATGCAGACACATGTCTTCCCAAGGAGAGGCGAGGTAGCCGGAGCATTTGCGGAGGGAGGAGACGATGCGCGGAGGACGGGGGTCGCCGAGTTCGAGGAGGACTGAGGCAGCGACGGGCCCACCGATGGCGAAGAGTTGGGCGAGGGAGTGGCCATCGGTGGTTTTAGAGGCGGTTATCACTGCATCTGCAAACATGGACGGTCGCATGGTGGGGAGGGAGGGGGAGTAGGGGAGACTAGGAAAGGGGAAGGACGTTGAGAAAGATGGAAGGGGGTGAGAGGAGAAGATGGTGTGTAGGTGCGGAAAAGTCCTTCGCGGTCCTCCACCCCAACTTTCAGAAAATCGGAAGTCGGACCGCAACTCGACCCTCCGCCTCCTCGCTCACCTTCAGAGATTTCTCAACCCCACGCCACCCTCCGCACTTCCTCTTCAAATCACAATCACTTGATCAACTAAGAGAGACCGAGGGACTCAGTGCTGCATATACATTGACTACCACAACACATTTACGACTAAGCATAGCTAGATTTCCATCAACTCGGAACAAATGGGCTTTGACAAAAAGTGTTCTGGAAAGAAAACGAAAAAGAAAACCGCTACCGTCTGGAAGGGAGGCCTAAAAAACGCACGCCTGCTTCGTGCTTACCCCCTGCCACGACCCTATCTTGACCCAGTGACCACCACACGCGTTGCAAAAGTCAGTACGAGAAGCAGATCCAGATAGCAGCAGCAAAAGTTCTTAGCGAAGGAGCTCGTTGAGCACGAGTGCCGAGATGGGGGTCGCCGAGTTACGAAAGCGCGCGATGCGGACGAGGACCATGACGCGGAAGACGATGCGGAAGATGGCGCGCAGGAAGATGAGGTGGTTGAACGTCGAGAACATTGCAGCTGTGCCGGTCTCTTGGGGCAGAGAGGTGGCGTTCGTGGAGGTGAGGGAGTTCGGGTTGAGGAATGCGGAGAGGAGGTTGCCGAAGCCGGAGGTGGTGATGGCGGCGGAAAAGGCGGCTGCTGCTCCGGCGAGTAATAACGAGCTAGGGTTGTTTCCTGCGCTCGCTGGTACATTGACCGGTTCCGCCGCAGCCACCGCCGACGCTGGAAGTCCAGCATCTGAATGCTTGCTCTTCTGCGTCGTGGGAGAGTCGGTAGGCGGTTGGCGAGAGAGCCACCGCACGGCATCCCAAGAAGTCAATCCTCGTTTCGGCTCGCTCGGAGTCCGGTCGTCACCGGTCTCTCGCTGCTCCTGCTGTCCCTGCGCAGCTACACCCGCTGCCGAATTCGCTTTCTTCTGCTGTTGCTGCTGCTGCTGTTGAATCTGGATGAGCTTTTCGTACCTACCTTTGATCTTGCTGTCGAGCGTCTGCTTCCCGACGCTCTCAGCCTTTGCTTGCGTGCGCAGCCACTGTAGCAGGCGCTTCAAAAATTTACCACCACCGCATACACCGCTCCAGTAAACCCAGCAAACACCAACACGCCCGACAAGATCGCCGCCACCCTGTTCAACAACACGTACCGCTCCAGGTCTCTCCACGGCGTCGCCACCGCACTCTTTGTCGCCACCACCACTGCCATTTGGTATCCTCCTCCTGCAACGACTTCGGGTTTGGGGTCCAGCGCAGTGTTGGAGGTGGCGGGGGAGGAAGAAGAGGAGAAGTGGTCGATTGTGGATTCGGACACGGGCGCAGCGAAGAGCCGGCTTCGACGCGGCTCTTCGACTTCCGGCACGGACTCCATCGCCTTGTTGCGCCACACGCCACCGAAGCTAGGTTGGGGTTCTTGGACGACTCGGACGGGGGACTGGTAGAAGCTGATCTGGGGGTTGGTGTCGAGGAGAGAGCCAAGGCTTCGGGTCTTGCTCTTGCGCGTCTTGCTCGGCGGCGGCCTGTTGGGATCGCTGTTTGTCGTTTGGGCACTGTTGGCCGTACCCGTCGACGAAGCAGCATAGGACATGGCGGAAGGCATCCCGCTCAACCCCAGGCCCAATGCCGTCTGTGACCCGCTTTCTCCATGGCCCCAACTTTGCTCATAACTGGTTCCGCTGAAAGTAGTCGAACTCGACCCTGGGTTCGGACTGTTGTTCGCCGACGACGACTGCTGGTGCTGCATGCTGGGCTCGTGCTGCCAGACATCTACCTTGCTCCTCACACGCGGATCGTCTGCAGACGGATGCCTCAGCTGACCATCTGGCGTGAGGTACCAGCCGCCGATCATCCATAGCCAGGGCATGCCAAGGAAGCCGGCCCAGAACATGTTCTTGCTTGGCGTGTTGCCGTCCAGCAACGACGCAGGCGTGGCGAACAGCCCTTGTCCGCCTGTCGGACCGTGATAGCTGCCTGCATTGCGCTTTGCACGGCTTCTCGGTTGCGCGTGGGAGCCGTACTGAACAGAGAAGCTACCCGACGCACGATGGCGGTGTTGGCTACGAGTGAAGATGGACACGGCCGGATGATCGTCTTCGTCTTGCTCCTTGTGGTGATCGTCGACGGCAAAGCGGGCGGTGCGGGTGCGGCGGTGGAGACGCGCTTCCTTCTTCTCAGGGCTGATGCCAAAATCGCCAAGCTGTGTGGTAGGGTGGTGTGCGGAATCAAGTTGGATAGTGCTCGGTTCGGTGTCTGTGCGGTATCGACGTCCCTGAAACTCAGCATGGGACCAGGAGTCAGGAGCATCAGGCAAGGGAGTGTGAAAGGTCTCGGCTGCATCTTGCGTGAACTCGTCCTCCTTCCAGGTCATACCCTGACCGGCGAGACGGCGCATCTCGTCGCGTGCGCGGTCCAGCTCGGAAACCGTAAGCCCGTGATCCTTTGAAACGCTTGGAGCTGGAGGCTGACGCTGTAAAGAGGCACCGTTGCTGGCCAGCATGAGTGGGATATGGTTCGCAGCAGAACCAGTGGACGCCTGGCGATGACCGGACGTCTGCTCCTGCTGATGCTGATGCTGATGCTGATGCTGATGCTGATGCTGTTGCTGTTGCTGTTGCTGTTGCTGCACGGTCGAGCAAGCACCCCAATCTTGAGGCTCGAACACCATGCGAGGCGTAAATCCGGACGGGCTCTCCGCAACCCTCGGCGAGCGCATCGCGTCTAGCCAGGCCCGCTCCTGACCGCCCTTTGTCGTCGCAACTGACTCGTTTGCGACAGGTACTGGAAGCGTACTGGCGCGCTCCTTGCCGCCAAACATCGTCATCGACATTCTCTTGTTGTTGACGCTCCCTGCCCTCGAAAGCCTGCCGTGACGACCTGACATGTTCCCTTCTTGCTGTTGGGCATGGTTGCTCGAATCGTGCACGTAGGGCAGGCGGGTAGCACCCTCGACAGCAGCGGAGGTAGAGGTGATATACCCAATACCCGAGTTGCGCTTCCTCTGGCGCTCGACCGCACTCATTCGGCGGAGCTTCTTAAGGGCCTCGATGCGTTCTTTTTCCCTCTCTTCTGCTGAGAGATCGGCGCGTTCTACACTCTGCTCGACGACTGCTTCAGCGGCACCCTCTTCGGAGGGTGGGGAAAGATGAGGCGAGCCGGCAAGCAAACGCAGCGCAACGGCACGGGCATCCTTCTCGGCCACCTCGTCGTCCTCACCCGGCGTTGGGGAGCGGAATCTCTGTCGCGACATGCCGAGGTGATATCGCCCACTGCTCTGGCGTTTCTCCACAAGCGATAGGGGTCGGAATGACCCTCGCGAGGCCGTTCTCTCGCCCTTCGACACAGGTGCTGGCGCAGGCGCGGGAAGCTCGATCTTGTCCGCATTCCGCTCTCCCGCATTGCTGTTCGCGAGCTCTAGGTCCACACTGCGGTCACCAGGCGAGGCGCCGAGGTTGAACGATGTTCGCCTCGGCGAGGACACAGCGCTCCACAGCTTGCTGACCCATTGCCCGGGTTTGGCAGTCTCTCCGCTCTTGTTGCCCTCATTGCGATCGAATGCGACCTCCGTCTCGAGTCCGCCATCGTCCAAGTCGATGTTGACGAACTTGACATCAGCGCTGTCGTTAGCGTGGTGCTTGTCGGGCCGCATGCCGAGCCGCAGCGTCTGGGCATGGTCACGGCTACGGCGTGCGTTGCGGCGCCATCCCATGCTGCCCGTCTTTGATTTCGAGGGCACGTCAAGACCCTGTCGTTTACCGTCGGCATCAGCTGATATGGGGGCCGGGGTGGCGTTGTAGACGAAAGCAGAGATGGATGACGCAATGCTTTGCGAGTGGAGCAACGCGCGTTCGGCGCCCACGTGCACGTGTTGCACGGTCACAGACCCGTTGACTAACGCGCTCAGACTACCAGGTGCGCTGCTGCCGACCTCTTTGCCACTCACGGTTCGTGGCGAGCGGCAGTCGTTGGGCAGCACCGGGCTTGGGCCGCTTACGAGGTCATAGCCGAGGCCGGTCGTGGCTGGGCCCGCGGTCAGGCCTTGACGGCTGCCGCGGGTCAGGAGGGCTTCTTTGGAGTGGGACCGGGTGCGTTGTAATTGATCGGCATCAGGAGACATTTGAATCGAGAGGTGAGGTGAGGCGAGTTCTTGCGGAATGCGGTTCATGCTTCGCGATGCTTGACGCAGGAGGTCAGTCGTGATGGGCGCAAACCCTTGCACCGCCTCGTGGGTGGAGCGGTGCAGTGGGACATCGCTGACAACCTTGGAGGTATGGTAGTCAAAGTCCAGACCAAGACCTTGTACAGCAGACTCGTGTTGCGAAACTTGAGCCTCTGCACCCTGGCCTTCAGTGGCGAGTTGTGCATCGATCTGAGGCGTCGCATAGTTGCTGTGAATGATGGTCGTCAGCGCTGGCGAGACCGCCGATTCCTGGGCTGCGCCTTTGCTTGACAGGTTGGAGTTGAGCAGCAGAGGCGACTGGGGCCAAGGTCCCGTAGTGCCGCTTCGATTGCGCGTCATTGGCGCCGGACCTCCGTTAAGCGGGGATTGGACCGCATCGTGAGAAGCAGCTCGTGCCATTGCAGGTCCGCCACTCACTCCCAGCGTGGACGGCTGACCCGTGACGAAGCGAAACGGGTCGACACTCTCATCCGGTGTTGAAACCGTCGAGATGACCATGGGTTGCCGCATCGTAGTGTGCTGGTCGTCATCCGTGTTCTCCATGCTGCGCGAGTCCTGTCTCGACCTTGTTTCCATAGCAGCCTCTTCCTCCGTCTTTGGCAAACCCACTGATGGGAGCACTTGGCTCGCACGTTCATCCGCACGGATGGACAACCGCATTGCTGCATGGTCAGCCTCCAAGAGACGCTGATGCGAAGCAAGCTCTTCGTGTTGAAGCAGCGCTTTGCGTTGTCGCTGGGTCAGGATCCACTGTTCAGTATTCCGTCCGTTGCGACCCTCGCCTTCTTCACTCGATGCCTCCTTGAGCGTTGCAGCCACATCGCCAAGGGATCCCATCCCAGCATTGGTTACAGCCTTGCCCAGCAGCTCGCTTGCGTGAGGACGCTCGCTGGAGATGGACGGCCGTGTCACTGTGGTGAAGTGGGTCTTGGAGCTCGTCGCGGTTCCGGGCATGATGTCCGAGAACAATGGCGTGAAGGGTGTCAATGGCGAGTGATGCGTGGAAGGCGTGGATCGATCAGAAGCGCTCCAAGTCATCGTTGGAGCCGATGACCCCACGGTGCCGCTAAATGCCATCGGCACTGAGGTCAGCGTTGACGACGTGTTCACCGAGCTTGATTCGCCAATGCCCAGCAGATTGCCTGGTTCGATAGTCGAAGCTCCTCCGAGACCGGCAAAAGGCTGTGGGGCGTCCCAACCGTTCTGGCCTGGGAAGAGCGCCTCATATCGTTGAAGCGGCGGTAACGGTGGCAGATTCGGTATCTCCCCACTTTCCCAACCCCGCTGGTCTCGAATGCTACTACTGCTCGCAGCGACCGTCATGCCGTCCGAGATGGCGGTGCGAAAGCTATCAAGGCTGCTCCTGTACGTTTGCGTAGTTTTCGATCTCACTGAGCGTGCGGCCTCGCTGAAGTCGATCGATGAAACCGACGGTCTAGTACGGCCCGCTTTGCTGAGTGTCGAGTTGGCATCATTCGCTGTGTGATAAGCCAAAGTCGAAGGAAGAGAGTGCTCCTGGAAAGAAGGGCTGAGTGCTGGTGAAGGCAGAGGCTCGTTCGGGGGCGGGAAAGGCGGCGGTCCAAGTGAAGCCAGTGACGCGGATGCACGGAAGGACCGATTGGAATGCGACCGTGCACGCCTTGTCTGGGCTGGAGTCGCATTCGAAGCCGACGAGGAAGAGTCTGTTGTAGCAATGGTAGGTGTGCGACGGAGCGCGTCCCAGCTATTCTTGACGCTAACCCTTGCTGCTGAAGTGGATGCCGCTCTTCGGATGGATGCTGCATCGGAAGAACCGTCGTGAGGGCCAGGTGTGCTGGCATCGGATGCGTTCTGAGGCTGATTCGGTGCTGTGGTGGGAATGCGGTTGACAGCCGCGCCTCTGCGTGTTGCGCTGAGCGGCGTCAGCGGTAGCGGCTCTTCTGATGCCTGCGGAGCCGTAAACCCGCTCAGGAAGGGCACAGATCCGGTGGCCGGCGTGATGGGAGAGAAGATGCTCTTACCAACCAGCTCTCCACTGACTGGACCGAGAGCAGAACTAGAGTTGGCGCTTGCTGCGCTGAATGATAGCAGTGTCGACTTCTCCGTGAGGTTCTTGTTGGTGCTGTGTTGAAGGTTTTGCATCGCGAGCTGACGCTGTCGCTTGGCTTCCGAACCAGGTGTCAAGGTGAGCGGTGCGGGTGGTGCTTTCTTGCGCTTGTCCCAATCTGCATCTGCTCTCATGCTTCGCACCAATTTGCTGTTCGGGGACGGTGATGTGCTCGCACCCGTGGAAGATGACAGCGAGTTGGACGAAGTGGACGTTGTCTGCATGGCGGATTTTGCGGGAGTGGTTGGATCCATGTCGCCAGAGCCAGGAGCTTGTGGGGACTCAGGCGTGTCGTCGGGTGAAAAGTGGCTTGTTGGTGGACGAATCTCGTGCTCGCGGGAAGAATCGAGCGCACTTGCGCTCGAATCCTGAAGCTTTGATGATGATGATGGCCTGTCGAAGCGTGAGATGTAATCAAACGAGAGGTCAAGGTCGACATCGCCGTCCTCCATCACCGCTGCTCCTCTAGTCGCATGAACGGGATCATAGTCCATGCTTCCGCCAAGGGTCAAAGGGCGAGCGCCGAAAAAAGCGCGTGCGAGCTCTGCCGAAAAGTGGTAGACCTTCTTCCTCTGTCGAGATTGATTGTTGTCATGGTGTGAAGACATTGCATGGTGACTGCTTGCGATGGTGGGGGAGACAGCTTGATTTGCATCAGAAGTTGAAACGTCGGGCAAGACGGCGAGTTTGGGACTGGGGCTGTTTGCGAGCCACAAACCTGCTCCAGATCCGCTGTGGCTGTGTGGTGAGCGATGAAGCGTGTTGGAGCGGGAGACGAGCTTGGACGGTTTGCGAGAGACGCTCTGTGCATCCATGCACGCGGTTGATGTGGATGCGCTTGCCATCTTGTGGAGGTGCTGTCAAGATAAACAGCTGTGTAGAGATGATGGTAAAGACAAAACGAGCAGCTGCTGTTGATGTTGGGGTCTGCTCCTGGAAAGCTGGCTGGCTAGAGAGCTAGCTGCGTAATTTAGATTCTGGCCCGCGACATGATGAGGACCTGCAAGTCTGCTTTCGAGTTGATGTCTGATGATTAGATGTATAGCAAGAACGTGTTGTTCAGGAAGAACCGCGCGTCGTTTTAGAGTAGTAGTGTTGTTGTCGTTGTTGTTGTTGTTGTTGTTGTTGTTGTTGTTGTTGTTGTGCTTGTGCTCTCTCGCGTTGCGTAGTGAATGAGTGTGAGATGAACACGGAAGCCAATCAAATATGATCGTTGATCGGCTGCAGATGGGTATGAAGGTGGGTGCAGTGAGGTCAACCGCGCTTGCCGTAGTAAATGAGCGTGATGTGGGGTGGGTCTACTGAGAAGCTGGCTGGCAAGGTAAAGACAGTGATGTATGGTAGAAGTGTTCGATAACCGCGGATAAGGCGAAGGAGAAATACAGATAATGGACACTGACAATGGTGGTAGCAGCTGACGCGGGTAGCGACGACGAGAAGCTGAAACCAAGAGAGTGGCGGACTCTGAGCGGAATGGTCACAGGATTAAGCGGTTTAGACGAGGACAATGGGCTCGAAAGCCAAGCCAGTGTGTCGATTTGCAGCAGAGCGTCCTCTGTGGCTGACGAGGGCTAATTCAGGGTTGTAGAAGGCGGTAGAGTAGGTCTCAGTTTCGGTCTGGGTGTACGGAAGCGGAGCAGGAAGGAGGAGTGGCTTGGTGATTCGAAATCCTAGCGCACCCTGGACGCACAATGAGGAGCGGGAGACAAAGCTTGAGCCGCTGTTGCGCTCGAAACATTGAGGGGGACACAGGCACGATGTTTTGGGGAGGACAAGGGTGTGGTTTCCAGAAGGAGGAGGAGGAGGAGGAGGAGAGAAAGAGGGAGAGGCTTGGTTGCGGCAGGTCTGGAGCGGAGATCGGCAGGAACGAGCTTTGTGAGACTGCCCTTGGCTCACGTCTGCTACTTTGCGCTTGGCAAACACTCGAAACTCTGCACTACATTTCATCCGCCTTATTTCTGTCGTTCGGAAGTCAGAGCCATCCACTTGCATAATGAGCGGTAAGCTTTGGCACTAGATGCATGAGTGGAGAAGCAATGGTGTGTCACAAAGCACGTTCAGACCGCTAGAAGGCGAGGCATTGAGCTTGGCGCATCCCTGCACGCAGCAGATGAATGATGCATCAATGCACAGAGGGTCGCCAAAGAAGCTTCCTCCAGCAGCAGGAGAGGGAGGTGAAGCTCGGAGCAGAGGCCCTAGGTAGAAGGTGATCGTCGTTGCAGTCAAATCCGAATAGGGGGGCAGAGTGAGGAGAGCAGATCACAAGAGGGCTAGGTGCAGCGACGATGACGAGGCTCGGCGAGACCGAAGCAAGGCTCTAGTGTCAGCAACCAACGAGCAGGAGAAGGAGAATCACGGTCGATGTTGGACGGCTGTCAATCGGCGGCTGTGTTGTGTTTGCGTTGCTTGCTTGGCTCGGGAATTTGGAATGCATTTCGTCTGCTGTGCTGCTTTTGCGCTGTGCTGCTTTTGCGCTGTGCTGCTTTGCGCTGTGCTGCCGTGTTGCAGTCGAGTAAGGCCGACGTGCAGCGATACGATTTCAGGCACGCGTCTCTTTGGCCTCCCTCTCTGAGCGTGTCAAAACAACAACGACAACAGCAACAACAGCAACAACAGCAACAACAACACAGCACCACTCTGAGCGCAAAATCAGCTTTTGCATCTCCGACTCCGACTCGGCGATGGAGTCTGCTAGAACCAGTCGACCTCCGCCTCCCTTGTACTTCCTTTCTTTAGCATCAACCGACAGGCTATACGGACACCGGCAATACCCAATTACCGTTCAATCATAGCAAAGATTGTGAAAAGACAACGTTAAAGGCGCAGAAAGAGCTAAAGAGAGTGAGTTGAGTTGACGAGAGTGAGGTGAGATAGCCTGTGCTTTGGGCCACAGCACGCTCAGTGTGACTGGGAGCGCAGCACGCATTGCAGCTGCCGCAAAGTTTATGCGTGTCTTCGGCTCTCTCACGCATGGTCCAAAAATCACAAGCATGTTAGACTCGCTACAACCAAACCAATGCAAAAAAAATCATCTTGATTACCTAATCCGGATGTTGCGCTTCACGTTGACGCTTTGACCTTGCAGATCACTACATCTTTCAACCACTTCATCCTATACCGACACACTCTTGCGATCCAGCACTGCGGTTGGGCGAATGGGCCCAAGATGGCTTTTGTAACAGCGTCAAGGCTGCCGACCAACCCTACGAGCGCGGGTGCCAGCGGTGGTCCCGGTGCTAGCCCTTCCACTGCCTCATCCTCCACCTCTAAGCCCACCTCCTCAGCCTCACAGCAACCGCAAGTCTCCCTGCTCGGCACGCTTCCCCTCCACCTCGTACCCGCGCTCCTCCGTCGCATCGAGTCGAGTCTGGTTTCACTCCCACCTACGCCCCTTTGTGAGAAGGAGACGGTGCTCGCACGCCATGATGACGAAACCTCGGCTGTGCGCGAGACGGGCGACAATGCTTGGGCTAGCGTGGTCAAGGCGAGGAAAGGCGTCAAGTTGCGGGTCAGGGAGACGGTCAAGCGCAGTGCAGGAGGACAAAGTGCAAGTGATGAGGTGGAGTGCACGCTGTGTCTTCCGCTGCCGAGTTTGCCTGAACGGCAGTATCCAAGAGCGTCGGTGAGGCCGAGTTACACCGTCCAGCTGCTGTCCGATACCGCGATACCACCTGGACACAGCATCGAGGGTGAAGATCCTTTCAAACACAGCGCAGAAGCCACAGTCCTCGGCTTCGACCCGGATCAATGGCTTGATACGGACCTCGTCAACGGCTGGAAGTCTTTCGTCTCCTCGATCGGCTGGCGCCCGCACTTCACCTTCCTGCGCTACGGTCTCTCCTTCTCCCTCAACGAAACCCTCTCCCGACACTCTTCCACTGCATCACCAAACCCCCTCAACCCATCGCAACGCACAAAACACACCCTCAACGTATACCGCATCTTCTCCCCGGACCCAACAGGCTACACAGAAGACTGGACACCACTCGATCCAGAAGGCGCAACCGTCGTAGTTGAGCTCATCGCAACGGTAGGGGGACAGATCGATCAGAGCCACTTCAATCAGTATTGTTCGCCGGCTGAAGTAGGCGCGTCGCAGCAGACGAGTGGGGGATTGGATCCCAACTCGACCATCGAGAACGCAATCGAATTTGCCGACTCGGTCGCAAAGAGCTTGCGCGGGCTGGTGGACCTGCGGAGAGAAGCATACGACTAAGTTAGCCACTACCATCACAATGTATTTGTACGCATCGGCAATCACGGTCACTTTGTCACAATCAATCGAAGCTGCAAACGAGAATGAAGTGAGCATTGCATTGCCTCTCGTCTCACGAGTGCTCTCGCTCATCGCCTCTCCGTTGTGATTTGATCTCACATAGCGGCACCAAACTCGGCCGACCATGCGCGCACTGAAAGGGGAACCTGCACTCGCCCAGCCTCTTTACCAGTCTTGTGCTTGCTTCCCTACTCAGTGGATCATTGAACATGATCGCACTGCGACAGGATGTGCTCTTGATCACGTCCATCAGCGACGTCGGGATGCTGCGCGACACGCTCAGCCAGTCGCTTTCTCCAGCAGCGGCGGTACTCGTGATAGGGAGAGAAGGAGAAGCGGCAAGCTCCTCGAGACAGTTGACAAAGGCAGACTTGAGTAGGTCCTGATCCTTGACTGTGCCCCGGTCCCTCAGTGCCTTCTCTTTTAAGACGTAAGGAACGCCGCTGAGGTCTACTTGCGCATGGCCCAAGACTTCGTGTACCATGATGACTCTCACCACTGCCCAGCCTAATTGTTTCAATCCGTCCTTGACCCTCTCGTCCTTTTCGATCATCTCGAACTGCTTGGCTGTGATGCCAAGAGTGAGCGTGGAGAGCAAAGCATGTGCAGCATTGCCACCAATGCAGTCGGCAACAAAGTCTTCCAGCAGCCTCTCGAGCCTGCATCTCTCATCTGCCGCATGTTGGTCGATGCAGAACAGGATTGGATTCGATGAGGTGGAGCGAGAAATGCTGCAAAGAATGAACTTTGCATCTACCTGGTCGAGCACGGTAGCTTGCTGCAGGTCTAAGCGGGAGACTGCGAGCTCGACTTCAGATGCCGATGGACGGTCGACAATTTCATCTGTATCTTCAGAACGAATGGATGGAAGAAGGCTTGTAGTGGACTGCGGATCAGGTCGACGAGAGTCGAAAAAGCGGCTGTGGCGAGATACATCGACTGATGCTACTGGAGAGGGCGATGGGATGGACGCAAGAGCGGCATCCAAAATTGGGTCGTCGAACTCGTCTGGTGCACTGTGGGCAGAGGCCGCAGTCTGCTTCAAGGGTGACAGGTTGAGACCTTTGTTCAAGTTAGAACGGTTCACCAGAGTTGCTCGATGCACCGGGCTGACCTTGGTTGTCATCGAAGTGTCCTCACCGCTTGCTCTCGTTGAAGCGGGACCAGCAGCTATGCTATGTCCGGTACGCCCATCAATGTGGAACAGTCGACCGTTCATGGGATCCCTCCATTCGATCGTGCCCTCCGGCACATTGGCGTCGACACCGTACGAGTCCCTTGCTAGAGAGGCCGTAGTAGGACGAGACCTGATTGGTGAGCCCGCACCGCCTGCGCCAGCTTCAATCGCAGTGCTTGGTCTAGTCGGTCGCTTCCGTTTTCGAGACACCTCCGATCCGGCAAGAAAGGGTTCACTACAGATCCCATCAAGCAAGGCTGCTTTGAACGAAGCTACGTCCAATGCGGGTAGCTCACCTGTCTGCTTCCTTTCTTGCTCAGCGTCGCTAGGGTGGGAAAGAATAATCTTGAGCACAAAAACATGAGCAGCCGAACTCCCTGGATCCGGCAATAAGGCTCCAGGAAGAGCCGAGATGCGCTGGCAAACTTCCTCGTACAGGCGGGGTGACAGAAGATCTTGCCGATTATATTTTTGAGCCAGCTCGTCAGTCCAGTCAAGATGAAAGGCGGAGAGGAGGGAAGCAAAGACCGCCGAATCTCGCTCTGATTGGTGCGATTCGCCACGCAAACCCGCTCCGGGCCAAGGCCTGCCGTTCAGAAAGATTAGCTGAGGTGCGTGGGTCGTAGGAGCCGAACAAACAAACCCGTCAACCATCATCCTAACTGATGCGAAGGTCCGGCGCACGTCGATCTTGCGCACGCTGTCCGGTTCGACGCTGTCAGCACCAAAAGCGGATTGGCAGCGGTGTACGAGATCCTTGTCGCGCGATAGGCTTAGCAGCACCTTGGATACGGGAGCAGGTCCGTCGGAGCGCTGGGCGCGGCGAACACTCAGCTGAATGTTCGTACATGGCGCTAGGAGTGAGAGCTTTCTGACGCACTGAACGAGCGTTGTTGCCTGATTTTTCTTGATTGCCTCGGATGCAATGTACTTGCGTCGCACTGGCATGCCGTAGAAGACATCCCGCAGAGAGAATGTGACACCTCGAGTCGGTGCACTAGCATGCGAAGGCGGTAATGTTGGGAGAGAAGAAGGCGTATCTGAGTAAGACTTGCGACCCTTCTGCCAGATGCAGACAGCAGTGCCGAGTGGAGAAGTGGATGTGAAGTGGAGAAGCCCGAGGTGGGAAAGCAGCTCTAGCTCATAGCTGTCCTGTATGCTGGCTCCAGAGTCTGCATGAGCCAAATGCTGGCTGTTGGCATCCAGCTCGTAAGCCACAGTGACTGTCCAAGTAGGATAATCGATTGAGACGCTGATTCTTCCTGAAGTCGTGCCGGAGACCGTGTGACAGTGCTGGATGGCGTTACAGAAGAGAGTCCGACAGACGTCCTCGACCGTGACTGCATGCAAAGAGGCTTGGATGGAAGCGGATGTGGCATCATGAAGTCTTTCAATGCTGTTCATTTTCCATGAGCTCCTGATAAGTTTGAGAGGCGCTAGAGTTCGTTCCGGGAGCCGAGGAAAGGCAAGCTCATGGAATGGTCGTTGGTGTGGAGCGATCCGACATCATCGGACAGACCTATCATGTGTCGGATGCGGTATGTTGTCGGCGACCGAGCCTTGCGAGCAGTGTTTGCACAGGCGGTGCCTAGATTTTTGAGCAGCATCGGTGGCTTTGGTACGAGCGAGCGACTCCGTCCAGGATTCCGAGACTTTCGAAGCGATTCGTCTTAGGCTCTAGGGCTCTAGGGCTCCATGGGAGCAGTAAGCAGATCTATGTGCTCGGTCTGGAGGACAGAATAGCCATTCAGGGCCGTGTTGAAACCAAGCAGCCACAAATGAGCCAGAAGGACAGGTGGTGTGAAGCTGGCCTTGTTAGCCAGCCACGGCTCAGTCGTCCTAATTTCGAGCCATTCCAAAAATGTTACTTTTGATGCATCAACATGTCAAAATTGCCCAAATTCGTGCGCAGGGTCCAGCTGCAGGGTCACGTGCCGGTGCCAGTCAATTAGTGCACGCCTATTGCGCGGACAGGAACATCAATAGTTTGTTTGCACCCGCCTCTCTGACCCGCCGCCTGCCTTTTATACATCCACGTTTCGGTCCTATCATGCTTTGGGCCAGGAGCAGACCAGCATTGACCTCGGCGAGACAACTGCGAAATCTCTGTTCCCACCTGAATGATGATTCGCTTGGTTCGAAAGTAGCTCAGTGCGCGAGTCCAGACGGACGTTCTGAGCCGCGTGATGAAATTCACAACACGCGCGGTCATCCACTCCAATTTCGATCGCCTCGTCCTCATCAACCTCGCGCAACGCGTCTCTCCAAACAGTGTATATCCTCACGTTCGGAATGACCAGCCTCGAGCAAACACGACACACGCAGAAGAGGGTTCGACCGGGAAAAGGGGATAACCATTAATACAAGAAACAAAAAGGGGAAAGAAGATACGCCAGGGCCGAAACGCGTGGAGCGCGCGCGTCGATAAGAATCTAACCATCTCGACCCGACCATGCTAGATGACCGAGTAGGAGTGGAAAGCAGAGCTGGTCGGGTGGACGGTGCAAGCAGCAGACACGACAGAAGGATAAGGAGCCAGTGTTGTACAAAGGAGCGAACGAGGCAAGCCGAGGTAGCCTAGCGAGTGCGTATCGCGATCGTCTCCTCACTCTTGCTCTCGATGAGAACTAAAGGCAAGGCTGACGAACCGATGACGACAATCAGAGTACAGTGCTAGAAGGAAAAGCGGCCAAAGAGCGGGACGCGCGACGAGAAAAAGGTATCATGAACAAGAGCAGCTACGACAGAAAAGGGTCGAGCGCACTTATGCCTTCTTAGCAGGTGCGGCCTTCTTGGCGGCGGGTTTAGCAGCCTTTGGTTGAGTAGGAGCAAGAGGTTTTCGGACAGGAGCGTCAGCCTAGATGTTCGTGGGACCGAAGAGACGAGGCGACGAGACGGGGTACGATCAGCGTCGGAGTGCAGGCTAGGTAAAGCGCGTCGGTCGCGATGTACGGGACCACTCAAGGACAGTCTTGCCGACCATGGCCGCTCTAGCTGAACTGCCGAGCGCGACCATCGCACCCAACGATGACCGCGGCGGAAAGCGCGGTTCCGACGTCTGAGGGGATGCAGTGAGACTTACCTTCTTAGCAGCAGGCTTCTTGGCCTTGGTGGCCGTTGACGAAGCAGCCTTCTTGGCAGCGGGCTTCTTAGCAGCGGTCTGTAAAGTTTCGAAACGCATACATGACAGGCAAAGACGAAACGTCAGTAATCATCCTCTGAGGTGCCGTCGAAGTGACTCGGTCAACCCAAAACGTGTTGGCGATGACGATGGTGGTTGCGACGATGACGATGACGGTGACGGCGACGAAGGCGACGATGTGGAAGGCGATGGAAGTGGGCTGACGTGCGCACCGTCAAGTGAAGATTAAGTGCAGCGCAGCGCAGCACGCGCAAGGACCAACGAAAATAAAAATTTACGTGGCCCCTCGCTCCATCCATCCGCTCCGACCCGATGGATCGACCGATCAAGAACATGGTGATCATGACGAAGACGACTTACCTTCTTGACGGGGGCAGCAGCCTTCTTAGCGGCAGGCTTCTTGGCAGCGCCCTTCTTGACAGCAGCGGGCTTCTTCTCGGCGGCGGGCTTCTTCTCGACCTTGGCCTTGGGAGCGAGCTTAACCTTGCCCGAGGGGCCCTTGGGGAGAACAAAGGTCTTCTTCTCAGCACCGCGGGTGATGGCCTGGTTGACGCGGGTGTTGAAGCTAGCCTCGGAACCCTTGGCAGTCTCGGGGTGGTGAGACTGGATGTACTTCTTGATAGTGGCACGGCCGATACCGGCGCGGGCCTCGGCGGGGTGAGCAAGGATAGCCTCCTTGATCATGGCCTAGCAACGCGACGCGACAGCGTTAGCAAACGCACACAAAACACACAGCGACGAGCGAATGACAGCAAAGGGATAATGATGGTGTTGGTCAGTTGGCTGCTATGAGTCTCGTTATCATTGACTGAGCCCCTGAAACTAAGGCGCGCGCGACGTGGTATTTTATTTTCGCAGTGAGCCATCCAAGACGCGCGCGTCCGTCCATCCATTCGAACAGAAGGTGTCCAACGGATTGCGACAACGAGCGGCATCACGTCAATGGGCAGGTGCATACACTAGCTCATCATATAGCTGACACTAGTGATGCAAGATATGAGCCGACTTGGGTGGAAGACTTACCTCGTAGGAAAGGCTGGAGCCGGCAGCCTTCTTGGAGGCGGCCTTCTTGGCGGCGGGCTTGGCGGCGGCGGCAGACATTGTTGCTATGGTTTTGGACGACGGTGTCGAAGGGTGTTGTTGGTAAAGAGAGTGGTGAAGAGATGTCAAGGACAAGAGTCTTGAAGGTGTTGGTCGATGAATACGATGATGATGATGATGATGATGATGATGATGATGGTAGGGAGGGAAGTGGAAAGGGGCAAGAGGGGGGAGGGATAGGCTTTTTGGGGGACAAGCGGGAGCAAGAGCGAGTATCCCACATTCAGCGAGTTGCTCGGTCGGCAGGGACAGAATTGGCGAGACAGACAGACTGTGGCCGGGATAGCTCAGAGGCAGCGGCGCACTGCAGAGTGCCACATACAGTTACACTACAGTAAAGCTAAGGGCGGGGCTGGGTTGAGGTACAAGAGCAGCGGCGGCAGCAGGGCAAGCAGCTGCGCAGAGTCAAAATTGCACGCGTCGCTGCAGCCTCCGCCAGCCAAAATAACAGCCTGTTCGTCCCTCTAATTTTCCGGGTGTCCATGTCCGTCCCCTCTCGCTCTTGCTCCTGAAACTCGGCGCCCGCTCTCGAGATTGCTCTTCCTCTTCACTGCCTACCGCTCCGCTTTCCTCGCCGGTTCGTGGTGTATCGTTGGCGGTTTCGATGCTGTCTCTTGCTGCTGGTCGTCCCCGTCTGTAGATCGAGGCAAGGCATGCTGTTCGACGCGCCCGAGCAGCGCTCGAATCAATATGGCTCAACACCCACCTCGTTGGGACCACTCGTCCGCGTCATGCCAATCCCAACGCAACCATGCACACATTATACCAACGCCTGCAATCCATGACTCTTGAGCAAACCCCCGTTTTCTCACTTTTCTTGCTCATATCCGCAGCGTTCAAGTCGCCGTGCATGTTCGAGCCTACTAGCACCGTGACACTGACAAGTGTGCAGTTGCCAAACACTCGAATCCGCGTCGTCGCACGAGCAGGCTCCTCTTCGAATCGTAATGGGTCAAAGCAAAGACCTCTGACCGCACACCCAAATGCTAGACACGCGTGACGAGGTGGAGCTTGAGTTATTGCTCACGGCTCGATTGGATCTCGTCGTCGGCGACGTCGTCCCTTCGTTGCAAAGAACGAGTCAACAGCGAGATCAAGGACTTCCGGCTCGAAGTTTTTTCACTCTCCACTCCAACCAACCCCATCCCTTGTCCCCTCTTTTCTGTGCGAACCACTCCCCCGGCCTTGTGCTTCTTGGTCTTGCTTCTTGGTCTTGCTTCTTGGTCTTGCTTCTTGGACCCAATGTCATTGTCCCCCCTTTCTGGATGTTGAACACGATGCTGTCATCACACCACTGACGCTTGCTGCTTCCCTTTTCTACTTGATAAGTTTGCGCCACGCTCCGTCTAAATGCACACGTCCTGAGGATCAGTCAAAGTCGATGAGTTGAACGACTGTCCGGATGTGCCTCACCTGCAGGCAGCGCCGTAGCGACAAAGAGCGCTTGCTATCATGCCGTGTAGAAAGCGCTTGCTTCTTGTCCGTGATGACCGTCGCGCGCTCTCGCCTTTTTAACGACATCTGGATGTTGTTAATGCGCAGATGCCACGCCAAGTCGCGCTCTATGTGATGGCGGGTCAACCCTCGATTCCCCCCCGCCAGCTCTATTGCCTTTTTTACCTTTACATCGTCAATCGAGGGACTGTTACAATCACATCAGTCGATAGCTGTTCCATTCCTCTATCCAGTGGTGTGACTCTCATGTCCTCAAAACTTATCTGTGAAGAGCAATGGACGGACAACGACCAGGCTCTGGCACGAACTGAAATTCACTCGGGAACGGCGGCAATCACCAAACCAAGACATCGCACCCAGCTTTCACTCTCAAGGATCGACCCGAACCAGTCTGACATTTGCAGCCGCCAAAAACAAAACGCTGTAAAATGGCGTTCCGCAATTAGCTGCACGCTCGACTCTTCAGAGCATGCTCGAGCATCAACGCTTTCTCTCGGCGATTGGTCACTTGAAGAGTTCTCCAGCACAGCGTCTCCGCCTCACAACGGTCGCACCAACCTTTGTTCAGCAACTGGTGCTTGCTCTCTTCGGCACAGCTCACGTTGTGCTTTCTGCTCAGTGGAATAGCCGAACCCTCTTACGCTTTTGTATGAGCTTTGGACGGTCGCTCTGACCCAGGCAGTGACTGGATCGGAATCAAGGACTGGGAAAGCTAATTTTCATTGCAGGTGTTACACCGGCTGCTGAAAAAAAATCCCGTGCTCGCGAGCGCAATCTGGACACAATCGAAAATTACGGGATGATCTCATCGCAATTATCATCGTCGTGTCCCCTAATGAGGCCGTGGTTTCCGCTGGCTCCATCCAGGGTCCGAGTCGTCGCGGCCATCCAGGTTTCCGAAGCATCATCCTAGCGCCGCCCAGGGTCGGGTTGGCTGCATACGACTGTGGCAAATGTTTCCCATGGTGAGCGATGTGACTTGAGAGCGTATCGGTCGATCGGTTGATCATCAGATCGGTCGATGCCGGCCAGATTGGGCCTCTTACGATTGGTTTTACCGGCTCGTCTGGCTTGTACACCACTGTTCACACTTGCATTCGTCGGGAAGGCTGTGTCAGAAGCAATCGACACCCAGCTGAATATCTTTGTAAGACCTTGAACCAGGGATCGGGTCGTTTTCACGGCCTTGAATGCCTTCTTGCGCTTAGTATCCCGCACAACAGTCCAAAGCGGACTTCAGATCATAGTTGTGCCGTTTCAAGCTGATCATCTGTCATTTGCGGAGTCCTTCTTGCCTTTCTTCCGGCCGAATACCGACCAAGGGTATGAGATCTTCTTCGGCTTCTTTGCATATGATGGAGGATCAGCAGCTCCAACATCTCGACTTGCGGTAGAGACGTAGCTCGGCGGGTCTGACACCTGTCGACTGAGGGCCTGATCGCTTCGACCTCTCTGTGGAGCTGGTTGGCGCTTTTGCTGTCGTTGCCATGCTCGGTCCTTTGCCTCGAGCTCTTTGGTGCTCACACGCTGGCTGGGATGAAGAGTGACAACCCCACCTGCAGGCACAAGTAACGAGCGTGGCGTGCATGCACACGTGCGACCCATACGGACACCGAGATCTGCCATCTTGCAGCAAGGTAAGCAGTAGTAAATAGCACGATGATGATGACGGTGTGGCGGACGGTTGCAGGGAGCAGCGATTCTTCACACTACCTGTTTGGTGGGACGGTTAGCACCGCCTCGTTGCTGGACAACAAAGTGGAGGAGTGGTTGCGGAGGAAAAAGCTATTATCAACAATCTAACAAATCTGTTACTGACACTCTAACAAGAAAGAGAAATTTGTCCAAAAAGAACTGCAGCACCTAGGATTCCCGCGTGGTCCCCCACCGCAGTACTGACTAGGCGATACCTTGCTTAACTTCGCAGATCGGACGGGATGCGGTGCTTTCAAGGTTCTATGGCCGCAGATGTCCAACCAAAGCTTTATGCTGCCTATATTTTGCACAAGATGTCAGACCACAATTGTTCTCAGCTGTTAGGACGCGTGCGTTTTCGCTGGCGTGCGCAAGAAGACCTTGAAACAGAGTGTGGGCCACCTTTTTCTGGAATCCAAGCACGCTCCACGCTTCATTACACCCTCGACGCATCACACACTCTGTCTTACAACGTTGACGGCTTTTGTTCCAGCACACACAGAGCGAACACTCCAGGGCTATACAGCGCTTGATCTACCATCTCGGTTCACGCCTCAAACGCAAGTCAGAAGGCTCTGGTCTGCTGTCGCACCACCGAGCTCTATCCACACACTGTCACGAAAGGGAAGGAGCCCCGTAGTTCGTCGCCACCATGACGTCGCTCATTGCCATCGTCGACCTCAAGGGCAAGTCGCTGATCCAACGATCCTACCGTGATGATGTCGATGCCGCCGCCGTCGAAAAGTTTCTTCCGCTCCTTCTTGACCTTGAAGAAGAAGCGGGTGGAAGCTCGGTCAGCCCGTGCTTCTCATCCGAGGGCGTCAACTACATGTTTATCCGTCACAATAACCTCTACCTCCTCGCACTCTCACGGCGCAATTCGAACGCCGCCGAAGTGCTCATCTTCCTCCACAAGCTCGCTTCCGTGCTCGAAGAGTACTTCAAGGAGCTCGAAGAAGAGTCGATCCGCGACAACTTTGTCATCATCTACGAGCTGCTCGACGAGATGATGGACTTTGGATACCCGCAGACCACCGAGTCCAAGATCCTGCAAGAGTACATTACGCAAGAGTCACACAAGCTCGAAGTGCAGGTTCGGCCACCCATGGCGGTCACCAATGCAGTATCGTGGCGTTCGGAGGGTATTCGTTATCGCAAGAACGAGGTGTTTTTGGACGTTGTCGAGTCGGTCAACCTGCTGGTCAGCGCGAATGGCAACGTGGTGAGGAGCGAAATCCTTGGGGCGATCAAGATGAAGTGCTACCTCTCGGGCATGCCAGAGCTTCGTCTGGGTTTGAACGACAAGGTCATGTTCGAGAACACGGGCAGGGCTGCCAGGGGCAAGGCGATTGAAATGGAGGACGTCAAATTCCATCAGTGCGTACGACTCTCACGCTTCGAGAATGATAGGACCATCTCGTTCATCCCACCGGACGGAGAGTTTGAGCTGATGAGCTATCGACTCAGCACCCAGGTCAAGCCGCTCATCTGGGCAGAGGCCATCGTCGAGCGCCACGAGGGCAGCAGGATCGAGTTCATGGTCAAGGTCAAGGCTCAGTTCAAACGCCGCTCCACTGCCAACAATGTCGAGATCCACATCCCCGTGCCAGACGACGCTGACACGCCCAAGTTCAGAGTAAGTGACATCCCTCGTCAAGCCACCAAACGTGTTGGTGCGATGCTGACATTCACCTTCGTTTATCTTCTCTGCGTTGTGGTAGGCCGCGATTGGCTCGGTCGTCTATGCGCCAGAAAAGTCGGCCATGGTGTGGAAGATCAAGCAGCTCGGCGGTGGCAAAGAGTTCCTCATGCGTGCCCACTTTGGCCTGCCAAGTGTCAAGAGCGAAGATACGGTCGATCGTCGCACACCCATCAGCATCAAGTTCGAGATCCCCTACTTTACCGTGTCCGGTATCCAGGTGCGATACCTCAAAATCGTCGAAAAGTCAGGGTACCAGGCGCTTCCATGGGTGCGATACATCACGCAGCACGGAGAGTACGATCTTCGCACGCAGAGCGAGAAGCCATCGGCAAGGTTGGCGCCGTTTTCGGCTTGAGCGGTCTCAGCTTCCCGTCTCACTTTTACTGGCTGGTAGTCAGCTCATCCGATGTAAACAGCTCAGCATCGGCATTCCGGTCTACCTGATAGGTTCATAGAGTGAGTCTGATCTGATTGAGCGCCTCGCCTCGCTGTTGATGCACGGCTCTGGCGCCCTCCTCAACTTGCCGGAACAGCCGGACGAGTATCCTGCCTTCTGGAGAGCAAGGGCACAGCAAAGCGAGTAGAGTCGCTCTTACCTGCCACGCTCCGCACTGAGCAGTTCCGATGGGTCTCTTTTGCTGCTCTCGACTTGGATGTCTGGCGCTACATAGCATCCCTCAAGTCTCCCGGCAAGGAAGTCCGCAACCACTTGGATGTTAGGATCCCTGGTGCCGAAGTACGCGATTGACATCTCTGACGAGTCATGACGCCTCAAGACTGATCTACTCTCCGCGGTCATCTTCCAACGCACGCGTCTGTACTGCTTGCACTGCCGGGAGATCTAAAATTCACGACGAGATGATCAAAGGGCTTATCAGGCTCTTGGAGCAGATGATTCGGTTCAGTTAACAGCGACCAAAGAGGACGCCACGTAAGTGTCGACAGCATCGTCGGACGCAGCAGAGCATGTGAAGTGTCTTCAAATTAGCAACAACATTGAACTAGCAGCGGTACAGGTATGGGGTCGCTTAGAGGGTGGGAGCGTTGAGGTCGATATCCTGGAGCTTGCCTGGGCCGTGGAAGGTCTCCAAGATCTTTGCCTGGTCATTGAGGATCTTCCTATCGGTCTGAATGCCGATCTTGGCGAGGTCCCTCCAACGCTGGAAGTCTTCTGGATTGCGCTTATCACCATGGGCCTTCTCTGCTTGCTCCCAGTGGCCCTTGCTGAAATTCAGCATAGTAGTGATCTTCTGGTTGGTGATATCGTAGACGAGGGAGCAGGTGGTGCCGGTCTCCTCAAGCCAGTTGCACTGCCACAGCTCGCCCGGTCGGATGCACTGGTAGTCTGCGGTCTGGTAGTTGAGGCGGCCAGCCATGGGGCCGCCGTGGATAGCGTAGACGATGCGGTCTTCGGAGCGGAACCACATTTCGTAGCGCCACTTCTCGGGTTCGCCGGTCTTGGGGTTCTCGGCATCGTAGTCATAGAGGAGATGGAGGTTCTCAATGTCCTTCTTGAAGGCCTCACGGACCGAGTTGTCGTTTCGTGGCCAGAGCATGATGCGAAGAGAAGGGCAACGGTGAGGGTTGAGTGCTGAGTACAAGTGGTGTGTGATGGTTTTGTTGAGCGGGAGAAGGGACACACGAAGGCGGATATATATACCGTTCAGGCTGGAGGACGAGCTTTGGAACAGTCTGACGTAGGGGTGGAGAAGCACGGGGGGGACAACGGCAAGAACACAACCGTTCGCTAACTGGACAACCGAGGAAGTCTGTTCGCTTGGAGCAGGCAATCTCGAACACTCGACACTCGCTACTGCATCATCAGGCCATGCACAGAGCCTTGACATGCCAAGAGGCCAGGGAGAAGCGCTAATGCGAGACGAAAAGGATGCAGCAGACTCGAAGTTCGGAGATTTTACCATCTCCCTATTCCCGTTGCATCATGAAGTGATGATCTTCCGGAGGTACGTCCCAAGAGCCTGGATCAAAGTGAATCACGAAAAGCGTCACGATAGCATGGCGTCATGCTGCACGGTGGGCAGTCAGTCCTTCCTCCACTTATGGCATTATCAGACGCACGAGTCTGTGGGCTTGCAGTGCGGGGTGCGTGCTCGACACGTACGAAAAGACGTGTCAATTCGTCCGAGCCTGCTCCCTAACGATGTCATGGTTTCAAAGCTATCTGCTGTACAGTTTCGAACGGTTCCATATAGCTCGCCAAGACTTGCAGTTGACCCCTCCTAGTGAGCAGTCCTGACTGTATTAAGCTTCTTTGCATCCGTTTATTCGCGGGTGACATGAGCCTGTGAAAATTGCGGTTGGAACCGGCGGAGAACAATTAGTTACAGTAAATGCTCGAATAGGAACGGCGGAGATTAGGAGCGATGCCCGATTGTGGAAATCCGATCTGCAAAATCGTGCTCCACAATCTGTAAGAAGGAAATCTCGAAGCAGGAATAATAACCGACAGCAGCCCAATCACGCTAACGTTATACAGAGAATGCAAAGGTAGCCGACACACGACTCAGCCTTCCACTTCAACTTCAAGTTCGCCCACGCTCCCACACCATCACCTTGCTCCGCGACTTCTGTCAGCACACCTCGGAGAATCAACAGCCATCCATATTTGGAGGCGTCAACATGAGCGCTGCAAGCTCTTCCGTCTCGCCCTCGGCGTCGCATCTCGGTGCAGACCCCAAGATCGTACGTCGGCTCTCGCAAGTGTCCAACATCATCCTTGTTCTCTCTGGCAAAGGTGGTGTTGGCAAATCCTCCGTCTCTGCACAGCTTGCGCTCTCCCTCTCTTCCTCCGCCATCGACGGCGAGGGGCGGCAAGCGAAAGTTGGCATTCTCGATGTCGATCTCACCGGACCCTCGATCCCACGCATGCTCGGGTTGGACGGTGCTACCGTGAAACAAAGCACCGACGGCTGGGTTCCTGTCTACACGGACGCATCGCAGCAGCTCGCAGTCATGTCGGTCGGCTTCCTGTTGCGGTCCAAGAACGATTCCGTGGTATGGAGAGGACCGAAGAAGAACGCCATGATTAAGCAGTTCCTCGGTGACGTGCGGTGGGGCCAGCTAGACTACCTCATCATCGACACCCCGCCAGGCACCTCCGACGAGCACATTAGCATCCTGGAATACCTGCGCACCTTCAACCCAGCAGCAATCATGGTGACCACCCCTCAAGCCGTCAGTCTAGCAGACAACTTGAGGAGTCTCGATTTCTGCAGAAAGACGGCGCTGCCGGTGTTGGGGTTGATCGAGAACATGTCGGGCTACATCTGCCCGCATTGCAAGGACTGCACAAACGTATGGGGCAAGGGTGGGGGTGAGGCGTTGGCAAAGCGCGAAGGCATACACTTTTTGGGGCGCATCCCAATCGATCCTGGACTCGTCCGTGTGCTGGACGATGCTAAGGAAGACGCCCAGCAGCAGCTTCAACAGCAACTCGACTCGTCCTCACTCAACGACTCCAAACCCGCAGCTATCGACCAGCCTTTGGAAGCATCAGCAACACCAAGACCAGCTTCGGATGCAGATACCGCTGCCGAGGGAGCAGCAGCAGGAACAATGCTGTCGAGAACAACAATACAGCGATACAAGGACAGCCTCACGTTCCCCATCTTCCAAGAGATTACAGATCAGATTCGCGAGCTTGCGGCCAAGCACAAGGTGGATGCTGCAAAGCCGTCTGTATCAGCCTAACATAGAACTTGTTCATTAGAGCATGGTTGCAAATGGCGCGCTCGCTGGTGTGGAGCAGGATACTTCTGTATGGTCTCGACTCTCGACTTCGTGTGCAGGCCGTAGCATCTGAATTTGTGCCGTTGCTGGGAGAGATGTGCGTGCAGCGTTGGCTCATGCGGACTGCATTCGTTCACGGTCGGTGAAAATGGCTTGGGACAGGGAGGCACTCGCTTTGCGTTGAAACATAGATGTGGAAGCCATATATTGGAGGCGAGTGCATGTGACGGAAGATACTGGTACAGTTGAGTGCAAGCGACAGGGGATGTACGGCAGAAGTGGGGGGGGGTACGCTAACAGCCCATAACCGTGCCAGGCGCGCACCCGACCTACTGGTGCTAGCGGGAAGGAGGATGCAGATTTTTGGAGGGAGAGTTGCAAACGGAACAGCGATGTGCAAAGGATGCAGAGTAGCAGAAGATAATGTCCTGTTGAGTTGGGAATGAGATGCGATGCTCCAACGCGACGCAGGGTTGGAAGACCCGCAGACGAGAAAGGGTCCCGTAACCACTGCCTGGCTCTTTATCTCGTAGCCGAAGTGGCACGAGAAGGAATCAGCACCGCCGTCTGAGGTGCTGCGCCGTGATCGCTGCCGTCCGAGTCGAGCAGCCCAGTAACCGACGAGTTTCGGCTGGTTCCAACTGCACTGTGCGCAACACCAAGGCGCGATGGATCCGATGTGACAAATTCGGGAGAAGGCGACCTGGTCGTTGATCGCGGACTGGCCCAAGGCTGGCTTGGTAGTGGCGCCGCGCCAAACCCTGGCATACTGAGAGGCTGGAGCGGGGTGCCCGACATGTTGCTAAACGAGCCGAAGCGGCTGGTGGCATTGCTCTCGAGGTAGCTGTGCTCGGCGCTGCTGCTGCTCACCTCGTAGGCCGACAGGTTCGAGTCACGTGGGCTTTGCCCTGCTTGCAATGGGTGGGTGTACGATTCGTGTCTCCCCCACTTCTGTGCGTATGCTGGATCCACCGACTGAGGCTGCAATGCAATCTCAGGGTTGTGTCGACCGCTGCGTGTACGTTGCAGATCCGCACCCTTGCCGATCGAACTGGTGCGGTTGAGGTGTCGAGTGCCAAAACTGAGTCGTCGGTTTCCTCCCTGGCGTGGTGAGTGTGGTTCGTTGGTTGCCATGATAGGATATCTCGCTCGTTCCGACATGGCCGAGTCTCGGGCATTGACGTGGAACGAGGAAGAGCCACTGCTAGAGTCGTTCGAGTTGAGCAAAGGCAATTGCAAGCCGCTCAAGCTAGATCGGAACGACTTTTCGGTGTTCTTGCGTGCATCTGCCAGCGAAAAAGAGGTGCCGCGGTAGCCGTGCGCAGGTCGCTTGCTGGAGATGGAGGATGCTTCGACCGGTGTGAAGCTGCCGCGCGAGTTGCGTCCGACACGGCGTGGTGGCTTGTTGGGTGGGTAACGTCGTGCATGTGCATATATGGGTGTGCCGGATCCTGGAGTTGGGCTTCCTGCGGGCGTTCCGCCAGGGCTTCCTCGAGGGCTGACAGCGCCACGAACGCGGAGATCTTGACGAGCGCGCTCCCGCTCTTCGAGAATGATGCGAGACGATCTCGACATGCACGAAGGCACAAGGATTCTTACCATGGCGATCACGAGGCCAACAGCAGCAGCGCCCAAGCCTCCAAAGATGAGAAGGAGCGGGGTGAGGGGAACTGTAGTGTCGCCGAGCGGAACGTAATTGTCTCCCTTCATGATGGCTCGCTTTTGCAGCGATCCTGCGGCGTCGGGTGCGAAGACCGAGGGACCGTGTCGAACTGGCAATGCCGAGGCACACAAGGCGCCAGCCAGTATTAACAAGCCCGCGCGGGCGGTTCTCGATGACAATGGCATCATCTTGCGGAGTCCAAGGTATGTGGTGGAGAGAAGCAAAGCAGACTGTGCTGCGGTAAAGGCGGGACAAAAAGTCTCTGGCAAGATGAGCTTGCCTGAAATGCAAAGACGAGACCGCTATCTATGAGGAGTGGATCATGTATCTTGTCGTTTGGGGCGTTAGACGAAGAGGGATGCGTTGCGGCTGCTGAGTTGTGAGCAGTGCGGCAGAAGGTTAAGCGAAGAGTCGCAAAATGTGCGGCTGCGCTTTGCGATCTGCACTGAACGGATGCGGGCGCTGAAAGTGGGGGGACGCTGAATCGGCGGAACTTAGCGGCTGAAATGAAGTGGTGGTGCGCTGCGCTAGACTGAAGCACAAAGTGGACCTGCAAGATGCTGGCGGGAGGGAACGCGTGCCAAGACGGGGGGATAACGTTTGGCGCGATGAGCCAAAGTTGACTTGGAGTGATCGTCTTGGAACAGCAAAGCTGAGAAATTGGGAGAAAAGGGAATGGAGAGCAGCTGGCGTAATTGCAACGAAGTGTCTTTATTCGCGGCACGGAGGGGATGCAGCAGGTATGCTGAGAACGAAGCTAATGAAGCAAGAGGAAACAATTGCTGTTCTGTCTTGGTGAAGCCGTGCAGGTGTGGTGGTCCAATTGCAAAAGCGTCCGTGGTGTGATTGGCTCGTGGCTTGGCAAGAAGACGATGGAGACTGGTGTGGCCAAACAAGGGTGGAGAGATGCGGAAAGTCGAATCGAAGCGCCGAATGTCGTCTTGTTGCAAACGGCAAATGGGAAGGGGCAAAACGGAAAGAAGGGATAGTATGAAGGTAGGGAAGGAAAGGATGCCGGTGGTAGAGAAGGGGAGAGGTACAGCAAGGGCCAACGTACGTTTGGGGGCGCTTAGCACGAAGCTAGGGATGGTCACTGCACAAGGAAGGGGAGCAGCTGTCCTGGTCAGGCTTGTCAGGGAGAGAGAGAGAGAGAGGAGAGGCAAGCTACTGAAGAGGTGCAAGTGTGGAAATGAAGCTTTGACAATTATGAGGTAAGTTTAGGTGCAAACGCTGCGAGAGGCGCATGCAGTCTAAATGGCGGGGGGGGGGGGAGACTGTGCCAAAAGCTCTTGCTCAAAGATCGGGTCAGAAAAGCAGAAAGGCAGACTGGCAGACTGGCGGACTGGCAGACTGGCATGAAAGGTCAATTGGCAGTTGCGACAGTTGCGGCGACTAAAGCAATACACACATGGAGAGAGCAATGCGTCGAGTTGACGCCTGACGCTTGACCTAGATTCGGGTTTCGATTCCGATGTGGATCCGACGTGAACAGCAGTGCTGCACCCGAGGAGGGCAGGCGAGCGGAGCGCAACAAGATTCAACTAAAAGGCGTCACATTGCCAGTATAGGAATCAATGCAGCGGCGGCCGCCCCGACGACAAGGCTGGGTCATACAATCGAGTGGGGCAATGCCTGCGCTGCAACACTCACGCATGCATTTAGCACATCTTGCGACAAAAATTCGCGCCTGTTCGTGGTTCTGAGGAGCCAGCACAGCTTTGCCCCCCCACGTCACGGTCCACTTTGCTGCTGTCATGCCCATCTACCGCTGAAGGGGCCAACATTCAAGGCGGCAAGACACAGAAAGGAGGCTCGTGTCTGCAACTTCCTTCGCTCGCAGCCAGGCTACAAATGCACCGGAAAGGGATCCGTTTCGAGCACCAGCAGAATAAATGGCAGGAGCAGAGCGGCATGTGTGTGTGTGTGTGTGTGTGTGTGTGTGTAGGAGTTCCATGACAAAATTCGCTGCATCGACACGGACCAGAGGAGCCGTGGCAGAGAGTGGGAGCGAGAGAATAGACAGATCGACGCAATGCGGTGCTGCCCCTCCATGTTACTGCGGTCCGTATTGAGAGCACCGCGGAACTTTTTCGCCATTTTGGGAGCTTTGCCCCTCTCTCCCTGCACATTGTCATGCTAAATCAGAGCGTAAATCAGAGCGCATAGAGGACAGCGACGGTCCACGAGATGTGACAGTTAGTTGCAGATGCAAGTGTGCGTAGCCGGAACGCCTGCAACGCGAGGTGAAAGCAAGTCACCTTTTTGCTCGCTCCGTCGATGCAGCTTTCCAGCTCACCGCGCAGAGAAAAATTTATTTATTTTTTCTTTCTGTTTTAATAAGAATTCGCCGTCAGAGAAAAGGAAACAACAATCATGTGGGCCAACCTCGTCGCATGGATCGTGACTCTTCGGTTGCCAATGGATAGGCCTTTTGGTAGCTCAAGGCGGTGCGGTGCTGCTGCAACCTCGACCTGTCGCTCATCTCACTTCTCCAATTGCCGCTTTCTCGTTTCCATAGCCGTGAAGCAAGCAAGCCTGCGCTTGGCTCTGCAGGCATATTCCTTCCGGTCGCAGCCTTGCATGTCTTGGCAAATACGGTCGACCTCGTCTGCAACAGCGAAACTAGGCGTCTCCTTGCACGGCGCAGCGGCCAGGTCACATCGCGAGATAGGGGGCCAAATTTGGGAACAAATGACGGCGATCCGCGCAAGCGTCACCCGCAAAGACTCGTGATCGCTGTTGCCAAACCAAATGCCCATCTTTTTCTTTTCAGGAAAAAGAAAAAGAAAACCAATCAGAGTTTGTGCGGTAAAAATAAAACAGGGGTTGGGGCCCTCTCTTTTCCCTGGAATTGTATTCGTATGTCGCGGGTCACCTCGGCAAATCCCAACCGAGTCTGTCATCAGTGCTCCCTTTCTGATCGTGACGTTCCTCTTTCTCGAGGGCAGCTCTGAAGATGTAAGCTATACAAAACAAACCATCGAAGCGACAGCAGTAACGAGCAAGTGCATGATCATGACAAGGCAGCCAAGCATGCCAAGCTGGCTAGGGAAGGAAAGGATAGCAAAGGACCGATAGTCCAGAAAAAAAAAAAAAAAAAAAAAAGAGGCTACTGTAGAACCCGACAGTGATGCGCTTAGCTCTCGGAACCCTCACCGAGCAAGCACAGGAGCATGCGAGCCGTTGTCGGTTTCGCGCTTCGCCAAGCAGTTTGAAAATCGCCCAAAACCTCGCTCCCAAAGCGGGCACAGCTTGCAGATCACAATGTTCTCTCGAATTTTGGAACGACGATCGCAGAAGAGGGTTCGCTCGTTTCAGAGCCTTTCCTGAACCCTATGTACTCACTAGTCATCTTCCTTTTCTTTCTATTCTCAGAAACGGCAAACGCTGCTCTGATGCACTATCACCGCATCGTACTGCCATTTTGGTATCGTTCCTTCACCTTCGATCCAAAACGTCTCCTCCCCCCCGCTCCGTGAGGCCTCCCTGCCAGAGCACCTATCAGATGCCCATTCGCCGTTGGTCTGCACCTCTTGCCGCGGACGGGACGCATTCAATCTCAGATCACCACTTCATACTCTGGAGCGTGATTCCCAAGGATTCAGTGTGCGATGACTTCGGCAGGCATCTCCCCATCAGGACAATCTGCGTTCGCGCTGACTCTCGTGTGACGATGATCAGCAACCGAGAACGTATCGCCAGCGACGAAGCTAGCGTCTACCCTTACTCGATAGCAAGCCGGCACAATATGACGTGGCTTGGATAGGGCCTAGTGACGCTCGGTCGATCGTGAAGTTGCGGGGCCAAAAAGAGAAGCGAGGGCGTTGCGCACCATAGCCCGCCCTTGCGACAGATACAGTATCTCGCTTTCCCTCCATCGCTTCCATGTCGCAAACATCTCAAAAGCCATCTCACCCCCGCCGTCGACTTTGACGGAATACCGCCGGCCTGAAGGGCACTGCTTCTACACCTTGAATCTGGCAAGAAAGGTTGAGGGCCGCTTCTTCACCGTCCAACGTCTAAGTTATGTGTAGCATAAGCATGAACGGATTTGACACAGCTCGCCGGAAGGCCGTCGCTAGGGGTTTATTGTCAAATTATTGCCAAAAGCTACTGCTGCGTCTTCTAGGCGGCCACTGGTGCTTACACTATTTCCTGCTTGACAAATTCGCGCTCGCACTCATTCGTCAAACGATCGGAGTGTTATTGCGTTGTGCTCGCAGAAGATTTGCCTCCCTGTTATATCGCGGCTCAATTTCCTGCTCCGCTCAAAGCGACGAGCCGACGAGCAGAAACATGGCACTTGACGATAGCTTGTGGCTTACAAGGCTGGCAGGGTGACCAGTGAGAGTGACATATTACTGGCAGCTGATGCACTCTAGCCTCCATGCGACCATCACTCTGCAGCACTCTCGAAATTGGATCTTGTTGAATCCCCGACTCGACGCCGTGATCCAATGTAAAGTAAACTTTCACGTCACCCTGTTGTCGCAACTTTTCCAATTGAGGTCGCCTGATCTGTTTCCTTGACCGCAGTCCCGTCTTCTTCTGTGAGAGCCGCCGGGGTTGCTCGGGAGTGCCCAAGCAAAATCTACTCGCAGTTGATCGTGAACACCGCCAAGCGACGCAGCACGTCTATAGAGCTTTCTTTCGCAGCAACACAATCCGGAACCAACTCCAACTTTTGCTCACAACAAGCTCAACATACGTCCCTCTCGAAGGTTTTTCGCATGGACGGGAGCGGCGGCGAGGGTTCCTAGCGGTCCTCGAACCGCGGATTGGCGTAAACCCTCCTGCACCTTGCGGCACTCTCAGTGAAATGCCGCCGGCACGCTACAAGTCGGAGTAGGGAGCAGAATTCTGCCTATTCTCGTGCCCAAGTGGATTCCGTCGCCAGGAGGCTTCCTTCTCTCGACTCTGTTGACCGACTCTCTCTCTCGAGGCTCCTCCTCCTTCCCCGCACAATGTACAGACTGTGTCGCCGCGGATGGTGATCCGACGCTCTGCGTAGCTAACAGTCGAAGTCTAAGCGGTGCCCTGTCTGATCATTGTTTACACCTTCGCGTCTCTTCTTGCCGAGGGTCGTTTTCTCACAAGTCAGCTGGGCGGAGCAGAGAAAACAGCTGGCCTTCCGTGCTTCTTACGGTTCAGGGTTCACACGCGGACGAGACATGACAGACCCTCACGCTGACACGATGTTTGATGAGCAGATCAACAGGGTCGTCTCGGACCTACGATCGAGGGTTAAATCCTCGGCAAGCCTGCTTCATGACTGTTCGCGCCAAGCTGCCACAAACACATTTTCCCCTTCTGCTCGCGTGCCTATCGGCGTTTCATGATCAATCGCTATCGAGGACGATGCTGATCGATCCGGAAAAGTCGCTCTCGCATTCCGATCACATCGACCGCTAGCCGAAGGTGGGTCCGCAAGGAGCGTTTTTTTGTAACATCAACCTTGGACGAACCTCAACATCCAACTGTCTTTCTGGCTCCGTTGTCGTGATCGAGCCGCACTGTCTTGGACCAGCGGCCGCCATCGTGCCACACGTAAAACAATTTCTTACCGCATCTTGTTGACAGGATCGGAGAAACCACTTCCGACTCCTGTTACACTTTTCCCTCATCTCGCTGAAGGTCTTATCAGCGGAACGCCCGCCTCTGTCCATCATTATCACTTGCAGAGCTCGCCGTTGCGGTCGGAGTAAGAGACACTTCGGCACCTGCGGCAATTATCTTCCACCCAAAAAAGGCTTGATTGGCGGATGGCAGGTGCAGGCATCGCGCGGAGGCCTAAAAGCATCTTTGGAAGCGGAAAAGCGTCGTTCTGGTCTTCAAACTCACTGTTGGTAGTGTACCTTGTAGGTGAGTTTCGGTTGCGTGGTTTTCGCCACAGTGCGTAGGTGTAGAGAGAGAGCTAGGAGAAAGAAGAACTCCGCTGCACACCGCTGTACATTGCTTACACCTTTGCCTTGCTGCACTTCAGGGCTCAGGGTAAAGAAGATTGACCATGCTTGTTTTGAAGGGCTCCCGCATGGCATTACGAAATTGGCACAACAGAAGTCATGAACATGGCCCTGCAGAGCGGACCATATGGCAGACCTCGTGGTCCCGCTTTCGTTTCGCGTGGAAATCGCTCTTATGCGTGCGTGCTCGACCTTGTCTTTCGGAGGAAAAGTCAGATTCGACGTGTAAGACCGGTATCAACAACAACTACGCTTTCGTTTCCGTACCGGCGCTCTTGAGCCGACCCGCTGCGACAAGGGATCGATATCGAGGCAGTGCGTTGCAGTTTCCAACGCCCTACCGTATCAAGCCAAAGTCGCATGGCCAGCAGCTCCCTTCGTTCTCTTTTCCAAAACGATCCTTTGGCTTCGGTAGTCGCAAGCCGGCCCCCTTGCACCCCGGGCGAGTCGGCGTAGCGACAATGCGAAACAATGTGTGCGCCAGTGCCTGCACTTCTGGTAGCGTGGTATGGTTTGCCTCGCAGTTCACCTTCACAGAATTGTACGCAGTAGCTCCAGTCGTTAACTCACAATTGACCATGTTGCTGCAGCTGCTGCTGCTACGGTCGGTGTCATTTCGCTGAGCAGCGGGATTCAGAACCCCAACTCCGCCCACGCGCTTCATGACGTGCACACGATCAATCGTTCCCGTGCAATCGCTCAGGAGTCGCGCTTCCCGACGCTGCGGAAAGGGCGGAATTGGGATCTGCTCGGGTAGAGCCCCAAGTCTCGCGTCGTCTCGATCGCCAGTAACCGCGTGAGATTCTCGCTTGTAACGAACGAAACGATTACCGGTTGCACAGCGCCATGCTGTAGTCAAGGAAAGCGGGGGACGCCCTGTTGGAACTGGTCGCGTGCACACGCCCCACCAACATCGCCCGATCAGGGAGGATCCGAGGTCTGCCTGCGTGTTAGTCCTCGAGTTTTCTTCTACGGTCGTATCATCGAGTCTGCAGCCGTTCGCCGCACGGCTGAGCTCTGCACTCGAGAAGACAGTCCGTATCCGTATCGGTGCTCCGAATGGAGATGCCTCAAAACGAATTGCTCAGACCGGTCGTGAGGATCGAGCATCACCGGTGAGGTCGACTAAACGAACGATTGAGTTTCATCATGCGCGTGGTCGGAGTGCGAGTTGTGCGAGCGATGATGTCATGCGTCGTTTTATTTTTGCACGACAGGCTGAGACGATGTAGATCTCACACTCTGACAGATTTACAGCCCAAGATCTACAGCATCTCCCGATGTTTTCGGCAGATCGTTCGAAGTCCGATGTGCGGTTTGTGAACTTCCATAACGCTAGCTTGTGGTTTTGTCGGTCATCCCAGAGTAGCCGCTGTCGTTGTGAGCGCATGTGACGCAGTCCCAGCCGGCACCGACGGAAAGATGATATACTTCACAATTCCGGGCCTTCTTTTTGGTACCACATTTTCGTTAGCAGCTTTTCAACGTGCACAGAAATCCGCGTTCAACCTTGGCGTTCTATCTCAGCATTGACGGCACACATGCTTGTCGTGCCTCACTGTTTGCAGAAATCAGCCGCAAGCGAGCCAAAGGTTCAGTTCCTACCTGATAAGTCCAGAAGACTCGCTGTAAGAGGTGTGCAAAGGGTGAGAAGGCGCCGGAAGAAAAGTGAGTGTTAGACCGACACAAAACGTCGTCTCGCACGGTTTTGACGCACGTGACCCGGCCGATGCCAGCAGTGTCTCAGCTGCAACGAGTCTACTGTAATTGTTCTTCTAGGCACCGCTGCGAGCGAGCGAGCATGGAAGCACGGTTCGGCTCCACGTTGACCTTTACACGCTCACTGCCAAAATAGTGCCTTTCACCATCCTGATCACCTCGGTCACATTCCCACCGACAGCTAAGGACGCCACTTCACGAAACGGCAACCGGATCGATATTAATACAGGCCAATAGCAAGTTGAACGCAACGTCTGGACGTACCGTCATCACGCAGGTCACACACACACACACACACACCGATCGCTGGTCGTGTGACACCACAGCCCCTACTCGGTCATATCGCAGACAAGAAGGACTGCCAGAGCACAGTATCGGCGCCGATCCACGTACCATCCATCTACACAGGACTAGACGTTGAACGCGCACTCCCCCTCATCCTCTGCGGCAAAAATGTTGGGTCGATCGCACATCTTCCTGCTCTTCGTCTCGCTCCTCCTGGCTGCGCGCACTACCTCCGCCCTCTACTTCTACCTCGAACCCGATACCCCCAAATGCTTCCTCGAAGAGCTCCCCAACGACACCGTCGTCGTCGGCCACTACATGACCGAGGAATGGGACACCACCCTCCAACGCTTTGTCGTTAAAGACGACATGGGCATCCACATTTCCGTTCGGGAAGTCAAAGACGACCACGTCGTCACCTCCTCGCGAGGTCCCCCCGAGGGAAAGTTCGCGTTCACATCTCACGAAGCGGGGGACCACAGAATCTGCATACAGGCCAAGTTTGACGGGCGCCCGGCGGTGCAGGTGAGGATGCATCTGGATATTGTCATCGGTGACGCCAAGCCGGACAACACACACAAGGATAAGAGCCACGTCAACGATCTCGCGCAGCGGGTGAGGGATCTGAACGCCAAGTTGAGGGATATTAGGAAGGAACAGCAGTATCAGAGGGAGAGGGAGGCTGAGTTTAGGGATCTCTCGGAACTCACCAACTCGCGCGCCATGTGGTGGAGCTCGTTGCAGCTGGTAACGCTGTTGGGAGCTTGCGTGTGGCAGCTGAGACATCTTCGTGTAAGTTCGCCGTTGACAGCACTGCTACGTGCAACGTTAGAAGCCGCCGAGCTGAATCGAAACTGACCTGCTTCACCCTTATTACCCATCTCGTCCCGAACTCTTTGTGAATCACAGGGCTTCTTCGAGGACAAGAAGCTGCGTTGATCCCCATCTCTGCACGTTATAGAGTCTCGTTCATCAGGACATCACAGGTCCACTTTACCCTTCTCACTGCAATCAGAACATCTCACACAATAGCAATTTTGCTCCCCTTGCCACCTCCGACACTCAGCAATCTGACCCTTGTCCTCCGCTCGCACACAAGTCCCACCATCGTGAGGTGAAATGTTCACGATTAGACCTGACCATTGCATGATTGTCGAGTCGTGTCCAAGCACCTAAGCTAACTTATCTCACAGCGTGAGCCGTACGGCTGCGGAACGGATACTATAGACTACTCGTCCTCGTCGCCCAACACAAAGTGCTCTTGATCCGGACTTCGCTTCTTCTGCCGCCCCTGCTCCCTCGCGCCACCGCTCGAGGCTGCGGACATCGGCAGCGATTCCAACTCTGGATCTGGCGTGCCATCCTCATACCCATCCTCCGCCGTGTTCTCCCTCAGATGCGAGTACGCCGTTGCATCGCTCCTCGACTGCTCTCTTCTCCTACCCCCCGCTGCTAACCCCAACCTTGCACCCAGCCGATCCGCATGAGGCGCAACAATGGCCCACTTGTCCTGCGCCCACTCGTACGCTTCCTTGAGCAGGATCTCGAGTTCTCCTCCGCCAAAGCTTGCTTCCGCTGCGAGGTTGCCAGACGAACCGCTGGTGGGAAGGGTGGTGCGCGCAGTGGCCTCGGCTTTTTCTTGCATCGCGATGCGTTTGAGCACGTCTTTGACAGTGACGAGGCCCGAAAGCTTGCCGTATTCGACGACAAGGATTACGCGCGGGCCGAGGTTCTTGAACATGTCCATGACGGTTTCGAGGGCCATGGTGGGCTGGACGATGAGCGGGGTTGGGTCGATCCAGCCGGCAAGCTCGAGCACGTCGGACTCGCCTTCGCCGTCCACGCCACCTCCTGCGTCACCGAGGATCGGGTCTTCGTCATCGTCCACGTCGTCAGTCTTTGCTGCTGCTGCTGCTGCTGCGCCTCGGTAGGACGTGTTTGCATTGAAATCGTCGTCGTCATCATGGTCGAGCTTGCCGATGAGGGATTCAGACTCGTGCCGACGTTGCGAGGCCTGACCTCCGCTGCTGATGCCGGCGCCAACACCGGTGCCGAGACCCAGCGCCGATCCAGCTCCCGTGACGCCACTGAGACTTCTCAACATGTCTTCGCGGATCGCGCGGTCCGCGGCTGCTGTAGTTGGTAACTGAGCCACGGTCAACAGGTCTTGCTGCTGTGTTCCATGGCGCGAGCCGGGTCCGTGGGGGCCTGTGGTAGCGTTCGGCCCGACACTGAACAAGCACGTCGTGTCGGGACCGAGTGCTCTGGCCCGACGTGCCTTGCCGATCGCATAGCGCAGCTCCACCTTGCCGACGTACCCCAAAAGCGTAGCATCCTCCTTGCTCTGCACGAGTGGAAAGCCTTTGTACGTGCCATCGGCCAGCTTGCTCTCGAGCTCGCCGAGCTTCATGCCCGCAGCGTAGAGTACCTGTGGATCCGCCCGCATGACGTCGCCTACAGGCACGCCAAAGCTGTGGTCATCCTTGTCGAGGAAAGGATAGCCAGAGAATTTGATCATCTGTTCCGCAATACCGCCTCTTGAAAAGTAGTCGCCAACACCTTTCGTAATTCCGACGACAATCATAGTCGGCAGAATGTAGGTGAGCGCACCGGTGAGCTCGAACATGATGACGACTACAGCGACCGTGATGCGAGTGACGCCAGCGAGCGCAGCGGCGGCGCCGAGGAAGGCATAGGTGCCAGGTGTGATACACGGCACGTCAGGCTGGCAGGCAGAGAACATTGACCAGTGCGGAAAAGTGTTGTACAGCGCCTTCACCAGGATGCCCACCATACGGCCAAAAGTGGCACCAATCGCCATCGAAGGCACAAAGATACCAGCTGGCACTTTGCAGCCATACGAGATGATGACGAGCGCGGTTCGCAGTACAGTGGCAAGCAAGAGCGAATTGACCATGCGCCACTGCGCCCAGCTCTGACAAAGGTTGTCGTAGTCACCGCCACCTTCGCATTCGCGAAAGAGGATCTCGAGCGATTCGGTCATGTCGATCCTCAGAAACTTGTTTGCATAGCCGACAAAGGCAGTCAGCGTCGCAAGGATAACCACTTCGCTGACGCCGTGCTTGGCGAGATAGTTTCGACGGAAAGACTGCACCTGCAGATTGTACTTGATGACAAAGGCGCCGTAGAGACCTCCAAAGATGCCAATGAGGATGTAAAAGATGATCTCAAAGTAGTGCCAGTCTCGGTCGTACGAGACCTGGAAGAGGACGAGCTTGCCCGTGCGGAATGGGTTCATGAACGAAAGCGTAACCGTAGCAGCAAGCGCGCAGAGAAAGGAGCGCCACATGGTGGAAGCAGGGAAGTTGTAGGCCATCTCCTCGAGCGAGAAGAGCACTCCGCCTATGGGCGAGCCGAAAGCGACAGCGACACCGGCAGCAGATGAAGCCGTGAGCAGCTCTCGCATTTTGGCCTGACTGCGATTGAAGGAGCGAAAGAAGCTCGCTACTACATTGCCGATGCAGCATGCCACATGGACAGCCGGACCTTCCTTCCCGACGCTAAGGCCTGACGCGATGGCAAGCGGCAACGTGAGGCTCTTGATGGCGAGCGTCCAGAACCCGAGATAGCCGTTGATTACGAAGCCAGCAAGGATGCACTTGATCTCCGAGATACCGCTGCCTGCTGCGTATGGGGCGAAAGCCTTGACGAGGTGTGCGCAGACGAAGGAAAGGAGCCCGGCAAAGAGAATGTAGATGATCCAAGCAGGGAAGGTCCATTGCGACCAGGGTACCCAATCTGTGCAGGTGTCGCTGAGGTCGCCAGCGCCAGAAGAAGCAACACGCTCAGCTCGTGAAAGTAGTCGAAGTCCAGTGCCAAAGCCATCGTGGAAGACGTCTTGCGCGGATCGGGTCCACAATGCGTGGTCGGGAGTCGCGCGTATTGTGAGGTTGTAAGCTTCCCTGGCCATGGCTCCTGCCGTTGAGGCGGCGGCGGCCGCAGCAGCCGATGCCGAAGATGAAAGGATCCCCGCAGCATCTGTTGGTGAGGATGCTCCGGGAGATGCAGTGACGGTGACGGTTGCAGTCGCCAAGGCTTTTGCTGCAGCAGGCAGTGGAGCACCACCGGGACCTGCTTGGTCCATCATCTCCCAACAGCAGAACTTCTGGTTGAGCCACCAGCCGGAACTGCAGTAGCCCTGCTTGAGATCCGACGCCCATTCAGTCGCCAAGCTGATGACACCCATATTGAGGCCGATAAAGATACCGACCAGCACGATCACGCCGCTATCCGTGAATGCCGACAGCGCACTCTTGATGATCCCCCACAGAAGCCAAGCTCGCCTACCCCACGGACCTCTCGACCACCAACGAGGCGGCACACCACCCCTGCCAAAGCCGATGTGACCCCAAGCAGCGTCTGCATTGGCGCGACTCGAGCCGTTTGCGAGGTGTGCATTTGAAGAAGAGACAAAGTGGGCGGACGCAGCTTGGCGTTCGCGAGCTAAACGGTTGCGCTCGCGCGTGTTATCGACAACCCAATCGACGGTGGAGAAGGACTCGTACCTGCGGATCTCGTCAAGCGCCTCGTCATCCTCGACTCCAGCATTGGAGGCGTATACGCTGCTGTGATGCGATGATGAGGAGTTAGGAAAGTAAGCGGCAGTGGGTGAGGGCGCCAGCGCGCTCGATTTGGTATGGGGCGAAGCGTTCATGTCGGGATCGATCGCATTGCGTGCCAGCCGCGCCTCTTGTCGACTATTGCGCTGTGGCGGGTCGTGAAGAGAGATGCCAGTGAAGGATATGGAGGTTGATGTCAGAAGAATGAAAGGAAGTTGCTGATGTCGGTGGACCTTTCCAAGACTTTTGGAATTTGCCGATGCAGTACCGAGTTCGGAATGGGCCCGAGCCCCAGCACAGCCAAATCAAAGAGCCAAAGCACATACTGTACACGCGCTCCAAAAAGGCTCTCCACTCAAACTCACCGACCACGCGATTTGCCAGCCATGTGCTACTGTCGTTCGTGCGTCTTCTGCATTCACCAAGCAGCTCAAGCTTAGATCTCTGCGCATTGAAACCCCGCGCTCGCACTTGTGCTGGTAGCGCCGAATGTATGAGTATGGATCGATGATTTGAATCAGATGTTACAACTAAGTTTGCATCGCATTTCGACATCGACAGCTTGAGAGGATGTCGGTGTTATCGGCGTGATCCATCACGGTGCCGTTGTCGACCTTGGTCCCGACGGCTGTCTCTATCTCTACGACGATCGTGGTCCCCATCACGTTCGCGGTCGCGATCATGTCGATCCTCACGTTCGGACTGTACGGAGCGACTCGTCTCGTGACGGCGTGATGTCGAATCTCGATGGCGTCTGTCGTTCTCATCGTGCCTTCTATGACTGCGTCCATCATCATCGTGTGCTCTACGACGTCGGTCGTCGTCCGCACGATCGCGTCGGCTGTCCCGTTCTCCGCGAGCTGAGCTGGCATCATTCCGGCGTGATGACGAGGGACTGTCCCTGCGTGAGCTGGATCCCATCTCATCTTCCCTTCGAGATCTCTTGTGTGCTCTTTCTCTGCTACCGTCTCGCCGCGGTGGTGAGCGGAGGTCGCGGGAGCGATCGCCTTCCCCGTCACGGCGCCGACCATTCCGCTCGTCAGAGTCACGATCCCGTTCGCGTCGGTCATCATAGCGAGAAGAGCTTCCGCCCTCTCGGCTGTCTCGTCCGCCGTACTTGTCTCCATTCCGTCTGTCGTCGCGCCTATCTTGACTGCTTCCACCGTGCTGATGCCTGTCATCTCGGGGCCTGTACGGATCAACGCGTGCTGGCGCGCTGGAATCGTTCGATCTCGGATCAGATCCCCACTTGTAATGTCCCTTTGGAGCCTCCCGACCCCCGTTCCTCTTCTTCACCCAAGCTCCATGCAATCGGCTCACGCTTTGCGAAAAGTCCACCCAAATCCTGCGATCGTCCACGAGTACGTTCTGCATCTTGAAGTATGCACGCTCGGCGTCGTCCTTCTTGTCAAACTCAATAAAGGCGTACTGCAGCGAATCGCCCGTCTTCTTGTCCCTGATCACTTCGCACGAAAGAATCTTTCCGAAGCGCGAGAAGATGAGCTCGAGGTCGTCGCTGCGGGTTACGGGGTTAAGTTTGCAGACGAAGAGGATGTTTTCTGGTGGTCGGATCTCGGCGAAGGGGAGATCGCCGACCATTTCGAGCGTAAGAGCGGCGGCATTGGTGTCGGCGTTGCGACGGCTTTCTTCCTTTTCCGCTTCGTCGCGGTCCTCGGTGAGGTCCTCATCATCAGCAAGGCGAAGCGCGCGTATTTGGGAGGGGGTAGGAGAAGGCGATCGGGAAGGTGGCAGAAAGCCGTCTGGGTCAGGGAATGGGTCTTCGAGCACGACCACATGTCGGATGCGGATGTCCTTGAGCGGCCGTTTTTGTTCATCTGTGAACGCCTCATTGATCTTGTCCAGCGTTCCACCTGGCTCTTGGCCCTCGACTACGATTCCAAATGGCGCATGCTTGCCATCGAGATAGTCAATCTCGTCCTTCAACGTGATGAAAAACTGCGAGCCGGCTACCAAGGCGCCTGGGTCGTCTCCACCATTCTCTTCTGAGCGTTTGCCATGCTTGCGAAAGCATGCGAACGAGACTGTTCCCTTCTTAGTATGTCTGAGCTCATCACTCGATGTCTCGGGGTGAAAGAAGGGTTGGTCGAGCCTTTGCTGAGATGTGGATGGCAGCTGCGACCAGATGCTAGCGCCGCCTTTGCCAGTGTTGGTGGGGTCGCCTGTCTGCGCTAGGAAGTCCTTCTCGACGCTGAAGAATGCATTGAGCTTGTAGTAGTGCTTGGAGCAAAGCTTGAGGAAGTTGGTACAGGATCGCGGGGCAATCTCTGCGTGCAGGTCGATGACAATGTCGCCCAACGAGGTCTCTAAAAGCACGCTCATGGCGTTCCAGTCTCCTGCCAAGCGCGATCCGAGTGCGCTCCGAAGTGGAGAACGCTGATGACCAGAGGATCGGCCTAAGTTTGCAAGGGTGACCGTGCGTACAGAGCAGCCCGGCGTCAGTCCGCGGGAACGTATCAAGGAAAGAGAGGAAGGAGCGCGGATGCGTTTCGCTCAGACCAACACTTCGGATCAAGACGAATTTCCAGGCTTCGCTGAGCGCGAGGAGCAAGGAAAAGTGGAGGATGAGTCCCGAAATTTCAGCCTCAGCTAGCCGCACTCGAAACATCTCAACCTCATCCACTTAATGATTGGAGTCTTTGGCGCTACAATATGATCTTCACGTTCAAAGCCACAACCCTCAAGTGGATTCGTTAGACTGCACATGCGCATACTCATTTGTTATCAAAGTATTCGATTACCGTATCAACTTCTGTGGACATGAGCGTTCGAGTTTGTGCGCATGTGCACGGTGCAGGCAAGATCCATCATAACTAGGCCGCACAGCCCCGAACAAGACGAGTGTCGAGGGACTGGGACACTACACGCCGCGAGGAGGATGGAGCCTAGTGAACGCGCGGCTTCCTTCGGTAAGCATCCTCCGTGGCGGGCTGGCCCTTGAACATCGCAGCGAGCTGCTGATACTCCTGGTCGCTGTCAATATGCACAAAGTACTCGAGCTGGTGGGGAGTACCTGCAGCCGCCTCGTCCTTTCGTTTCTGCCTCTGAGCGTTTTCGATCCTCGCCTTGTCCCTCGATGCAGTTTCGTAGTCGCCAGTGCGGATGCCGTTGGCGACGGTCTTCCATACGTTGCGGCTCTCCATCTCGCCCTGGTGCTCGATCGCCTCTACTGTAAGCTCTTCGCGCTCAGTGGATGCGTCCCAGAACAGATCGTTGCTGCCGCCCGAAATCGACTTGCCCTTGTACTTGCTGACGCCAGCCCACTCGCCCTCGACCGTGTAGAGCGTGTTGCCGCCGGCGCTGATGGTGGCCTTGTACGAATGCGCTTTGCCCGAGAAGTAGCCCTTGCCCGTGTAGGAGAGGGTGGTCAGGAGGCCAGAGGTGGACTGAATATACGAGTTGCCGGTCAGCTCGACGTAGGGGGAGCCGTACCAGAGACCCTCGATGAGGAGGTTGGGGAGTGTAATGAGGTAGAGCTCCTCCTTGTCGCTGCCGGGAAGCCTGACGCGCAGGATGGCGTGTCCGACCTGCTTGACCGAGATGGTGCGTCCAGAGAACGACGTCTTTTGTGCGCAGTGACCCTCGAGCGTGACGCCGGCAGTCTTGTTCTCAATGTGGTAGGCAGTGACGGGAGGGTGGTGAGATACCTGCTCTGCCGTGAGCGTGGTCTCACCACGGCTATTCTTGTCGGGCCACTTGCCGAGGAAGAGCTCGCCAAGGATTGGGTTGAGCGGCTTCTTTTCGGAGCCCATAGACGTGTTGCGAGCAGTAAACTGACCTTTGAGCGTGCCGACGAACCATTTGAGCACCAAGTTCATACGTTCCACCTCATCCTTGCCCTTGGCAATGTTGGCAAACTCGTCGGGATGCTCGCCCCAGTAGGCCGGAAACTCTACCAGAGATACTGGCGAAAGGATGAACGAGGGGGCAGTAAGCGACGAAAGATCGCCAGAGAAGGTGGCGATCGACTTGAGGAACTGGCCCCATCCCTGTCGCTGCTCCTGAGGGACAGCAGCTCCGACTTCTTCTTCACCCATGATGAACAATGTGTTTGAGGCGGATGTCTATGTAAAACGTGGAAATCGAGGCTCGATGCGCTGCTGGTGGCAAATTTCAGCAGCGGTGATCGTGTCGTGGGCGAGTCCCTTCAACGTGATGGTGATTGTGATTGTGAGAGTGCTGTGCTGTGCTGTGCTCTGGCGCTGCACAGAGTACAGTTTCGGCCGCTTCAAGGCGATGCACTGTCCAGTCTGTGTCAACGAGAGAGCCTGTCACGTTGCCTTAGTCTGAGCGTGACACTTTTGCGAGCGCTAGCTGAAAACGATTGTGGTTGTTAGAGCAATTGACTTAAGGGAAAGGCCGGCTTGCTCAGCCATACGACTGATCTCATCTCGCCGCGCTAATCGTGCCAATCAAGCCGATCTCACCGGAAATCACAAATAAAAACTAGCGCGATGTTAAGTTGACTTCCGGGGCGTCGGTGTGTCTGTCTCTACGCGGGACAAGCTGCCGTGAAAAGGGAGCGTTGGCCCAGCAGGTCACGCAAGAGAGTCGCGCAAGGAGCCCCGCCCGACTCAGCTTATCGGGCAAGCGGGCGCACGATTGCAGCTCAGGAGCAACCTCTTCACATCCGCAATCGAGATTTCAAACCTTACCCACTATCCTTGCCCTGACGCTTTCACTTTTCCGTGAGCCTCATCGAAGCTGGAACAGTGAAGCCGGATACTACTGAGAGCGATGTTGCTTTTATGGCCCTGACCTCTGACCAAATCACACTGTGCACTTGTATGGATGCCGATTCGTGATTGAAAAGCGCGGCGCAAGCGACGCCAGCAGTTTTGAGATTTGGAGAGAAGTGGACCCTGTCCGCAGATGCTCAGCGCGCCTATCTCTCCGCTCCACTCCCACACTGGTCTGCTGCCTCGCATTCTCCACACGGCCAGTGCCCAAAAGCGTGACTGTGCTCCACTCACTCTGACTTTTTGGGGTCACCATTGCACCAACGAGCCCAACTCTCCAACCTACCACATCCTAAGCAGCAGCAACTGCCCTTCTATTCCATCAAGGGCACCATCATTGAACGTATGTCCAGTGACTGCTCTCATCGACAGCATTGGTCGCTCCACACTCTTCCTTGCGATCGAATTGCTCAATCAGTACCCTCCTGGACCTCTGTCTCGCCTTAGATCATTTCCGGACACCGATCACAACATCGTTTTTGCAACGTGACTTGCCTTCTTCCCGTCTCGATCAAATCCATCTTAGGCTGCTCACGAGCTCGATCTGTCAAGCTAGCGTGTAGCAGCCGCTCGCTCTCCGTCTTCTCGACAAGCTTCAGCAGATAAGCTCGTGCAGACTGAGGGGCCGATTGCAAAGATGACCTCGCTATCCCAATACGCTTCGCGCTTCCTCTCGTCCGGCCTTGCTACTTCAGTCCGTCCGGGTGTTCATGCCGACCAGGATGCTAGTGATCCCAGCGGCCCGCTCTTCTACAGTCACGCCTCCGTCTCGGGCGTACCATTTTCCCATCCCAACAGCCGACACAATCCTTACGGTCCAGAGTACAGCCTGTCCAGCTCCGACGGTCTCCCAACCCCGCCAGCTCACGGCAGGCCTGGAACTCAGAGCGGCATCCTGCACAGTCTTACAGGCGCCAGTCGATTCGGTCCTGTTTCCTTTCTCGCATCCGGTAGGGGCAGGCCTGTAGGCGCGCAAGCATATGGTGTCCGCGGCTCGCTCATACGCGAAATCGACGACGAAGACGACGTCGACCTTTGGCGCGACGACCGCAGAATGCCAGGTCTAGCTTCTCGTCTCGCTCAGAGCTCGCGCTCCGAAGATCTCGACGACAGTGTCGACGGCTCGCGCGATGCTGCAGCTCTGCAGGCAAAGCCTTCTACGACACGACAACAAACGGCCGTCTCTCCAAGCGGCCTCTCGGCGCAAGGGCAGTCAAGATCGAATGCCACCAGCGCGCTGCACCGAACACCTGCAAACGACACGCAGGATCCTTTCCTTGCCGATGGAGATCTTGACGACGGTGCGAGCCAACACAGCATTGCCAGCACTAAGGAGCCTCTTAACTCCGATGACCGATCCATTCTCGCCTCGACCACAGATGCGCAGTCTTACTTGCCTGTCGAAAGCTCGCACGCAAAGACTGCGGCCCAGAACCAGCGACGTGAGGCTGCCAGAGCGCGAGGCTGGCTCGCACACGGCTCCACCATCGACATGAGCCCTTCACTCGCGAGCGATGCGCATACAGGCCGTCGAAACCCTCAACACGACCCGTCTTTGTCAAGCATCTATTCTAACACCGGACGCGGGCCAGACAGGAGCCAGCTTGGAGACTCGTCGATCTATGCACAGTCTTACAGAGGCAACAAAGCGCGCCGCAAAGGAGTGCCTTCTGATCGCAATCGCAGCGAAGGTCTCTTTAGCATCTACGACGAACGTGAAGACGACGACGATGAACGTTCCGACCTGTCTCGTTCCAGATCCGGTTCCATCTCCGCATCATCCGTCACCGAGTCTGACTACGACACCGAGGGCGAAGGCCGTCGTGTTCAGCGTAGTCGTCGCATGTCCCGCAACCGAGCACGCCAAATGACCTCCACCTTGCGGGAACCGCTGCTTCCCTCAGGCTCTGGCAGCACCCGCCCACTCAGAATGCAAGTTAGGCAAAGTTCTGACACAGACTCGGAGGCATCCGACCTCGATGGTCGATCCCAGCATGCTCGCGGCTCGTCCAAGCAGCATCGCTCTGGCCGAGACAGTGGACGACTAGCTTCTCGGCATCGCGACGAGGACCCGATCGACGAAATTCATCTGTACCCATCGCCGCCTGCAAGGGCAGGATGGGGACCGTGGGCCAACCGGCTTGCGTTCGGAAAGTATCGTGACAAGACAGCCATCGTCACCTTTGCCGCCGCCGTCTGCGCAGTTATTCTGGTGGGTGCTTATCTGAGCTGGGGAGTCCGGACTCCATCGCGACCCAAGACGCCAAAGACACGGCCCTCGTCTTACTACACCATCACTCGATCTTTGCCCATCCTGATCTTGCTCACCCTGTTGTCCTTCGCCGCTGGGGTAGGAAATCTGATCCTGCTCCGAAATCTGAGCCGCTTCGGCGGTGCCAAAGTACTTCGTACAGGACTGATGGGTGTCCCCATCGTGTTGGGTCTCGGTTGGGCCTGGGCGTTCGCGGGAAGCTTCATCTACGACGACGAGTCTTGGTCCGGCGGTAGCTGGAGCACCACAGGTCTACGTATCATCTCGATCGTCCCATTGGCGCTTGCCATCCTCTTTGCTCGTATGGTATGGCAGCGTCGCAAGGCACTTTCGCGATCGATTGCTGTCCTCGAGTTGTCGTGCAACGTGGTGCTCATGCATCCTGCTCTGCTCGTGCTCGCATTAGCATCCCTGGGCGGCTTTGCTCTTGTGACGATTCTGTTCCTCTTTCTCTTCACGCGGCTCTTTTTGGTGGGCCACTTCGGTCGGCAGGTCGGCGACTCCATGGAGTGGCAAACCGATACGAAGGCTGCTTGGCTTGCTTGGGCCACATTGTGTGCGTGGCTTTGGACCTGGGCCGTCTTGCGTGGCGTACAGCGCGTGACGGTGGCAGGTGTGGTCAGCCACTGGTATTTCCACCGCATCGGTGAAGGTGAGGCAACAAGTGCTAATGCTCAAGCGGGCGCTGGACTTTTGGCTGGTGGATTGGCTGCCTCTCCTGGTAATCGCAAAGCGCCAGCCCCATCCTTCGACAAGCGACGTGCAGATGAAGACAATGCGAATAATGTCGTCTTTGATGGAGACTCGATCTACGACGAGACGCCCGCAGCGCCCGGATCGTACCCACAAGGTGGATCTCACGGCTCGGCAAGCCGACACGCGGCGCCTGATCCGACCGAGGTGGTGCGAGTTTCTTTCGCCAGAGCGACAGGACCGGCGCTTGGCTCGATCTGCATGTCGGCCCTGATCCTCGCAGTTGTCAAAACGCTGACACTGGTCGCGGAGGTGGCTCGCCGGATCTCAGACGCTACTGCACAGCGCCGAGTGCCAAAGCTGCTGCAGCCATTCACACACGTTGTAGGGCTATTGGCAGGCTTGGGAGCTGTGCTTCAAGCTTACAGCGACTTGGTGTTGGTCTATGTGGGTGTGACGGGCGACGGCTTCTGGACTGCTGCCAAGAAGAGCGCCCAGCTTGTGGGCAGACGCGGCGTGCAGGGTGTCATGGAAGGTCTTGTCATCAACTTGGTCCTCGACTTGACTGCCATCGCGCTGTCCTTCCTGGCCGGCTTGGTAGGCTTTCTCTTTTCCGCACATCAGCTACACGTGCCTGCAGATGCTCCTCTGGTGGGGCTGCTGTGTGGACTGCTCCCGTACTGGACTCTGCGTCTCTGTGCAGACGTTCTCAGCAACGCGTAAGTTCCCATTTCCGCTTCACGACCTTCCTCCTTGCTCTCTTCGACATGATGGTGCTGACTCGCCGTTCTTCTCTCCTTCCACCTGCGCCACAGATCGGACACTCTCTATCTCTGCTACGCAATCGACCACGCTTCGAACGACGAACACTGTCCCAAAGCAGCCGAAGCATTCACAGTCAATCCATCGGATGGTTCCGACTCAATCCTTCCGTTCTGAACTCTTTGCTCACCTCTGCGTTTTGGGGCACCTCATCCGCTCTTCACCCGCATGGACCCAGCACCGGATTGCTCGAAAGATACGTCTTAGCCATTTGTACATGCTCGAATGACGCTCATGCTCTTGGTGGAATACGAACCGGAAATCAATGTGTTGTCTGTGAGGTTGTCAATTGCTTGCATGATCAAGGTCGGACAAGACGAAGCTGATTAGACTGCATTCGTGGCCGTCATGTCACAAGTACCTGTCTCAGTCGCATAGATTGTCCTGCAAGCTGTTCAAGCACGAGACCGCTTGTTCCCTCTTGCGCCGGCGACAGCAGTCTTCTTCCTTGCTCCCCCTCGGGGATGGTCCATCTCATCGATCTCCATCGCATTTCCAACACCCTTTCCCTTTCCGCGTTGCTGTTGTCGCTGCTGTGCTTCCAGCTGTTGCTGCACCTCAATGAGATTCTGCAACAGTGCTTGTTGGTGCTCTTGGCGTTGGTGTTCGGAGTCGGCAGCGTTGGAGCGGACGCCGTCCATGCGTGCTTGCAGACTCTCCAGCACCGAGACTGTCGTCGCTTGCCATGCTTGCAGGGACGAGAAGATCTGGTCCAGCTGGGATGTGTGCGTGTTTGTTGCGAGAGAAGGCAGAGAGGATAGCGCGGGTAGTGATAGGCTGGATGGGTGGGGCACGTCTCTGCCTTGCACATGGTGCACCTCGAACCGGGCTTGAAGCTCGTTCAGCTTTCCCGAGACGAGACCGGCGTAGATGGTCTCGATGATAAGATCCTCGAGCTCTCTTGTGCTGCTTGCGGGGATGCCGAGGGACTCGTGCAGAGTTGGGTATAGAAGCGACTTGTTCTGGCACGCCAAGGAAAGTAGGGTGAGTTGTCTTAGCTTTTGTACTTGGTCGCTCGGCAGCTCTGGTACAGCCCCAGACTGTGCTAAATGCACATAGTCGCTGTATGTGCCATATGCAAAGAGGGAGAGGAGCTGGTAGGCGACACGAAGCGGGGGATCCGAGTCGACGTTGGAAGACGTTGCTAGCTCCGCTACGCCCGGAACATCGAAGAGCTCGCCGAAGAAGAAGACGCCAGGGGCAGAGATGGCTTGGTGAATCAAGTTGGCAGCAGCAGCACCGCGTGGCTTGGTGGAACGCGCAACAAGGAGCAGAGGCTCGAGCCGAGACGTCGATGATGACGGCCCTGCAGACTGCGCAATGGACGACGAAGATGCGATCGCCGACATGCGTGCAACAGCAACTATGTTGAGTGCGGGCTGACGTCGCAAGACGCACTGAGTCGCAAAGTACTCTGAAAGAGCTGCCTTGAGTCAAGGTTTGACGGGTGTCCGCTGTTCGAGACCCAGTCCGTAGCTGAAAAGCGAGTTGGGGACGAGCTCAACGGTTGGGGAGAATGGAAAAGTTGCGGAGGTGATGGTGAGTCTAGCAGAGCTAAAAGTGGAGTATTTCGCTGAGTCGGTTCTGCTGTGCTTTGGCGCTGCACTGAGTACAGGACACCGTCCAGAGTGCATCAAGCGCTCCTGCCCGGCACATCGGACCCAGGGGAGACTACCATGATGAAGGTTTCGGCCGGATGAATCGCCTGTCTGCTAGCAAAATGGCGGGAGAAGGGAAGGACAGGCCGAGTCGACTGTTGCATGTCAGCGTGTGAAATGGGATTAAATTGAATAATCAACCAAACAAGAAGACGTACCTTGGGCATCAACAGGCAAAGCCAGCGCGGCGGCAAAGGCACATCGTCGTCGAGCCGGAGGCCAAAATAGGCGTAGAGGAGGGTGAGGACGAGGAGGGTGAGGACGAGGAGGGTGAGGACGAGGAGGGTAAGGACGAGGAGGGTGAGGATGAGGAGGGTGAGGACGGGTATGGGGAGGGAGGTGGGGGGCGGTCACGGTCACACAACCTGAGCTTATATGTTTTCGACCAAGAACAGCGCGGCTACAGCTAACGCAAGTGGGCTGCGAGTCAAGGAGAGCTGGTGTAGAGACCATCAGCGGCGTCAATCGTGTTTTATGGACGACAAAGCGTTTCGAGAAGTATGCAATGCAGTTGCGCGATCCACAGATGGGGACTAAGGTTACAAAAGCGAAAAAAGTATGTAGCGGAGAACGAGGCATGTCCACTGCGGAGAATGAGACGACCGAGGTAACAAGATCTGTAAAGATCAGGTTGAGATGATGGTGGCCTGGATTTCGGCCTTTCGACAGACCTCTCGGAAGAGCCTTCGCCATTCGAGCGGGTCGCCCTTGCTCCTCTTCATCACCACCAAACATTTCGCAGCACCTTGCGACGTCGAGGCCGGATCCGACGCCGAGTCTGGCGCGGCCAGGTTCTCGACGCGTACTTCTCCTCGCAATGGGCATTTGCGCTTGTCCATCGTCGCGAGACGTACACGCGCGCCTCTAGATCCGATTGCAATCCTCTTGGCTGAAGTGCGGGGTGCGTCGTCGCCGGCAGCCGATGTCTCTGGCTCGCCGTCGACCATAAAGTTGTATGCCTCCTCCAGCTCCTCCTGGTCACCGATCGCGTCTACCACGTTCTGAATAGCGAGACCGTCGAGCACCTCTGTGATGAGGCCTACCATCGCTGCCGCAGTAGCGGACGAGAAGAATCGGGTGAGATGTGGTGAGAAACGCAAGTGAGAGCTGCCCGCACCGGCCATATGAGTGAGTGCTTCGAATTGCGTAAAGTGGTTGAGGGCTTGTGTGAACTGCGAGGCTCCTGGCAGGGCCGTGTCGGAGCCCAGACCGCTGCCAGATGAGGTATATTCGAGTCGGCGGGTCGAGATGTGCTGGCTCATGGCGAGACGACGCGACATGTCGTCGCTGCTCGTTGTGATGGCCGGCATCGCCGTCGAGGATGGCAGAGCCAATCCGCCGCCATGGCTCGCATCATCCCGCCATCCTCGTGCTACCGAGCTGCCTGCCGCTAGGCCAAAGGAGCTGTTCTGGATCGCCTCGGGCTGGGTCAGCGAGACGTTCTCTGGCACCTGTGCTCGCTGACCATCTGTATGAAGGTCGAGTCGACGAGCAGCTGCCGCAGCCGCACTGTTGACCTCCAGATTGATGTCACCCGAAACTGCCAGACCTTGCAGCAGCTTTTCTGCGAGGTTGACAGGGTCGTTGCACTTGCCCTTTTGCGTCATGAGTCCGTTGGCACGCTTGAACCAGCGGTGACGACGAATGCCTTCGAATGTGATGCGTCTCTCCGGGTTGGGATGCATCATCTTCTTGAGCAGCGACAATGCATCGTTCGGAATCTTGGTCCACGGGTCATATGCGAAAAGCTCGCCTGTGCGGTAGGCATTGTATTCGGGCGATCGTGAGGTAGGCTCGTCCCACGGCGTGCTGCCTACGAGCATTGCAAACAGGACCACTCCCGAGCTCCACACGTCGACGGGCTCACCGCGGTATGGTTTGCCGTTCATCTCTGGTGCGATGTAAGGGAGCGAGCCGCAAGCGCCAGTCAGCTCCCTCTCCTTGCCCTTGTACTTGTAGACGGAACAGAGACCGAAATCGGCGATTTTGAGATTGCCTTCGGCATCGAGCAGCATGTTCTCGGGCTTGATGTCGCGATGCGTCACACCCTGCGAGTGGATGTATTCGAGACCTGCGAGGAGCTGTTGGAAGTAAAAGTGAGCGAGGTCCTCCTCGACGCCATAATCTGGAGCGATCTTGTCAAAGAGATCGCCACCTGCTCCGAGCTCAAGCACCATGTAGAGACCGGGAACGTAGTTGTCATCATGCGATGGCGAGCTGAGCATCTTCTGCCGCTCCTTGTCTCGAGCTTTGATGGATTCCTGTGTTGTAGCTACAGCCTCGCCCATCAGGATGCCCTTCTCCTTGCCGGCATTGCCGTTCTTGTCGACGCCACGCTCGACGGCGCCGAGGAACTCGAGAACATTGGGATGTTTGAGGATGGAGTGTACCTGGACTTCCTTTTGTAATGCTCGACGATCGATAGGGTATTTGTTGGAACGATTTGGGGCGTATGAAATGACTTTGATGGCTGCTACCGGGTTGTTCTTCGAGGAAGGATTGACGGCGCGAAAGACCTTGCTGAAGCCACCTCCGCCAATCAGTTGGACGATGCGGTAGTCCAGCACTGGCGGATATGCCTGTCCCGTCGACGATGTTGGAATAGGCATTCTTCGTGATGGCTACTCGATCGAGCCGAGAGATAATATTCTGCAAGTGCCTGGCGGATGATGAGGCTCTCTGAAGAGGTCTGTAGGCCGAGAATGTACTGAGAGCGCCAAGGGGAAGATGTGGTAGGGTAAGGGGAGCTGGTGATCTTAATGAAGTGCAAGGCACAAGAATAAGGAGAGTCAATAGGGTGGAGGCCGCCGAGCTGAGCGCACATGCAGCAAAGCACAGCATCTCCCGATGTCAAAATACCATCTCGATAGGCAACGCGTCGGCCAACTCCGCATCATCGGATCCTCGGATGTGAACGACCCTTCGCTTGGCTCCAAAATGTGTCGCTTTCTTCGGAAAGTGGCACCGAGGTGCGCTCGGGTCATACCCTATCCTTCCCCGGACCAGCTAGACCGTCAACCCCCACACATTCTTCCATCGATCTTCCTGTCGCTTTCGTTCATATATAAACCTCCATTCATCCTTGCGGAGGTCGACCATAACTCTGCCTGTACATCTGTCAACCCATATGCTATAAGGTTGTGTAGCTGCCCAACATGAAGGACGTTCTTAGCAACGCCAACTTTCCGGTAAGTAGCGAGTGTTGAGATGGTAGACCGATAAGGCTGCAGAAAAGAGCTGACAGCAACCACACCTTGGAACGGAGTACAGCAAGACGCACAAGGTCGCACCTACCACGTAGCGACCAAGGCCGGACAGTAAGTGCACCACCGTAGATCACGGCCCTCGGTACCAAATCTACTAGCTGCTCACTTTGCGATCCCATTCTGCGCGTCTTCTTCTGCTTCCATAACATCGTTTCTGTAGGGTCGCCAACCGCATCGTAAGTGTCCCACCACAAAGCTATGCCGCCTGTTGACGTCGTTCCATACTGACCCAACCACTCCTCTCTGGCTGCCTCCAGATCACCGTCGGCGACCAAGTCCGCGCGCACCGCATTGCCAAATCCTTTGACGGCGGCAAGCCCCTCTTCGCCTTCAATTCGCAACGCAACTTTCTCACCCTCACAGGCACCTTCCGCGGCGTCCCTATCTCGATCGTCGCCATCGGAATGGGCTTCTCTGTCGTCGACTTTTTCGTCCGCGAATGCCGCGCTGTCGTCGAGGGCGATATGATCATTGTCCGTCTCGGCTCCTGCGGCTCCATGCAGCCCGAATACGGCATCGGCACTGTCGTCGTCCCCAAATCCTCCTTCGGGATCTCGCGTAACTACGACTACTTCCACCACGATACTACCCCGGACGAGCGGCGATCCGGAGCGCTGGAGCCGTATCTCATCACAAAGCCGCTCGATGCCGACGCTGAGGTGCATGATGCGCTGCTTGCCGCGCTCGAGGGAGACAAGCCGGCGGGTAAGGAGGGTTTGTTTGGGGGCGAGGAGGTGAAAGCGGTCGGGGGCACAGTGAACGCATCGGCGGACAGCTTTTACGGGAGCCAAGGGAGGATCGACCCGGCCTTCGTGGACGCAAATGCAAACCTGATAGACGCGATCAAGGAGCGAAGACCGGGCGTGGCAACGCTCGAGATGGAAACCTTTCTCCTCAACCACCTCGCAGCAGCGGCGAACGACGCCATTGAGCTGGCCAAGCAAAGCGGTCAACAACCCGTGCACAAAGGCAAGATCCGCACTGGTGCAGTTCAGATGATGTGAGTTTTTCCCCGTATCTTTCCCCCCAATTCCTCGCTGATCATTTGAAGCGGATGCTTATCAAGCACTGTTCTGTGGTATTGCATTATTGCATGGGATGCAGCTTCGCAAACCGCAACACGTCGGCATTCATCTCGCCGGAAGAGTGCGAAGTGCTCGAACACTGGGCGGGCAAGTCGGTGCTCACTACACTTGCAAACATCGATATCCCTACCGAGGTAAGTGGGCTTGTTCAATTGCAGATGCCTCGATGTGGGGAAGGGGATCAGTACACTGACTCGCCATCGCATCGTATGTCGACACTTTCTCGACTCTTGCTTCGCGCTTGCAGAGACTCCATCCTCACGGCGTGTGGAGCAACTCTGCTTCATCTTAGAGAATGCTACATCCACTTTTGTACAAGACCAAGTTCTTCCAGCGATTCGACACAGATATTTGCAAGAAGAAATGCAGCTGGCGTGAGAGATGTGGTGTTGATTGCGCACGGCACAAAAGAAGCGGATAGGCTTCGGAAATAGAACTACATAGCGAGGGACCGGAAGGGTTGGTGATACGGATCAATAGGTTGCGACGAGGCCTAAGTTCAGGTCTGCATGTTAAGACTGTTGGCGGAAAAGCGATGCCGAAGGTAGAAATCAGAAGAAGACAAAGGTCAGCAACTGTGAGATGTGCAAGCAAGCTGGGACAATAAAGAAGGAAAAACTTACAGCATGCCCTGTCCGTGCGGGAGGTAAGTGACATTCTTGGCGCCGCTGAGAGTCGAAGCAATATCCTTGGACGCTTCAATCCTTCGAATCGTCAGCAGTCCGTCACCGGCTTTCTCCAATGCCCTCGAGATGGTCTGTGCCGCCTCAGCCTCGCCCTCTGCGCGGATGACTGAGGCCTGACGCTCCTGCTCAGCCTTCTCGACGATGAACTTGGCTCGCTCGGCGTCTTGCTGCGCGATCTGCTTCTGCTCCACCGCCTTGGTAAAGTCCTGACCGAACGTCATGTGAGTGATAGACACATCCTCGAGCACAATGTTGAACTCCTTGGCTCGTTTGAGGAGGTCCTCACGGATGCGGGCGGAGACGACCTCTCTTTGAGTGATGAGCTCGGCAGCGTCGAACTGAGCAACGGTAGCCTTGAGCACTTCGTTACCGATGGAAGGAAGGACTCGCTCGTCGTAATCGATGCCGAGAGACTGGTAGATCTTGGGAAGGTGCTGAATGTCTGGTCGGCTGAGCACTCGGAGCGTCAACGAAACCATCTGCAGATCCTTGGAGCCTGTAGTCGTGGAGATGTTGCGAGGCTTGATGCGAACATCGTAGAGGATAGCCTTCTGGAGCCAAGGTACGAGGACGTGGGTGCCTTCGCCGGTAGCAATATCCTTGACACCCTGGAATCGGTCGAACATGACTGCGCGGTATCCACCTGGAACGTCGTAGAGAGAAGCCTGGAGTGCCATCACGCCGAGTCCCAATGGGACGGCAAAGCGAGCCGCCAAGTTCGACATTGTGCAGAGCAAGCGGTGTAGAGTGGAAGGATGAGGTCAGCGGAGATGAAAAGTTGACGATGTCGAGGATAGCGATGAAAGGGTCGAAGATCCAACTTAGCCTTCCTTGGCTTGTGCTGAGCCCAACTTCTTTCGCGGCTCGCGCACAATGTACTGTAAGCCTACCTTTGTCGCTTTCGCACGGGAAAGATAATTCGAGATCGAGCCTCAAAGAAGTCGAGCTCGTGACAGGAAGGGAAAAAAATAAAAAAATAAAAAAATAAAAAATAAAAATAAAATAAATAAAATTGTCAAAGCCAAGCCTCCACCTTGTGAGCTTCTGTAACGCGGATCAAACCCTGCTGCCTGGATCTTCCGGCCGCAGTCGAGCCAGGGTGTTTTACAAGTCAACGTATGTCTGCACACCACTCTCAGGACCACCAAAAGTCTCAGCGTCGAGGGTACTGACCGCTCCACTCCAAGACCCTGTCGTGGAAGCGCACGATGTACTTGCTCGGTCCCACGGCTTCGTGTTGGCAGACGTTGGCACGATCGTCTGCCTACCTCAAGCGACACCGCTCTGCATTGGAGGCCCAGCACATTTCATCGAGACATGCGTCTACGTCGAGGGTGACGCTCGGTGTCAGCAAGAGCGTTCCCCGTTCTGCTCGGGCTTCGTCCGCGCGAGTAAATGCTCAATCGAACAGCAACAATGCTCCAAGCTCATCCTCTGCACCAAAGCAAAGGAGGTTGCTTCCTCCGTCACCAGGGAGAGGGGTCACCAACGAATTCATCGACGAGGCCAAGCGAGACATGCAGTTGCGAAAGATGCCTTACGACGAGGCTGATTTAAAATGGCTGCGCGAAGCACGCCACAATCTCTACACGCTCAACTCCAAGCAGACGCAGCTGCAGACGGAGCAGAAGCAACTGACGAACGACATCAACCGTCATCTCCAGGCCGGGTCAAAAGCTGTTAAAAAAGGCAAGCGCAAGGACAAGGAGACGGAAACAAACTCTTCTGAAGCGAATGGAGACCAAGGAAAGGATGTGGGAACAAGCGACACAGAGCAGCATATCAAGGAGATCCGAGAACGCGCAAGAAAAGTGAAAGAAGAGCTCGAAGCGGTGCAAAAGCAGCAAGAGGTCATCCGAAACCGAAGCCAAAGGATCCGCTTGTCGTGGCCAAATCGCTGTCATCCTGATGTACCTGTAGGTGCCGAGGAGAATGCAGTGCTGGTCTCTGTCAACGATCCGCTCAACATCCTGCCCACCGAGTTCGACGTCATGAAGGGACCTTGGAACAAGTCGGTGATCCAGGCAAAGCACTTTCCTGAAGGGCCAGGAGCAGACCCGAAGCGCGAACACCTGTCGCTCGCAGCATCGGCCGCCAACGCCGAGGTTGACACCGTTTCAGGATCATTGGCGACGGGAAGCTCGTGGCCTTACCTCCTTGGCAGCATCAGCTTGCTTGAGCATGCGCTGTCGCAGTATGCGATGTCGATAGCAGTCCGCAAAGGCTTCTTGCCGGTATCGCCTCCTGACGTCGTTCGCGCAGATCTGGCCGATCGTTGCGGTTTCCGACCTCGAGACGAGAAGGCGAAGCAGACATACTTTCTCGAAGGTACAAAGACAAAGAGCTCGGAGCAGGAGCAACAAAACTCCGCTGATCTTTGCTTGGCAGCTACAGCAGAGATTCCGCTCGCAGGGTTGCTTGCTGCACGTACATTCGACCATTCTAGAGTAGCAGGAAAGAGAGCAGCATCTGGCGGCGATGAGGCCTCTCTGATACAGCGCTCGGAGATTCCGGTCAAGCTCGTAGCACTCGGACATGCTTTCCGTGCCGAGGCAGGTGCTCGAGGTGCTGACACGCGCGGTCTGTACCGTGTGCATCAATTCAGCAAGATCGAGATGTTTGTCGCCACGGATGGCGATGTCAAGCAGAGCAACGCAATGCTCGAGGAGCTGCGCAGCATCCAAGAGGAAGTGATCGGCGGCCTTGGTCTCCCTTACCGTGTGCTGGACATGCCGACGCAAGAGCTGGGAGCGAGCGCATATCGCAAGTATGATATTGAGGTGTGGATGCCTGGTCGTGGTTCGTGGGGCGAGGTTTCCTCCGCTTCCAACTGCACAGACTACCAATCGCGGCGCTTAGGAATCAAGCTGAAGCGTGCATCCTCCTCCTCCAAGGACGAAGATACGCGCGATCCGATCGTGCATACGCTGAATGCGACAGCAGCTGCTATCCCGCGGCTGATCGTTGCCATTCTCGAGAATCACGGTGTGGAGAAGGGCAAACTGGTGCTGCCTGACACGCTCAAGCCGTTCTGGCTGGCGGGAGACAAGGATCCCAATGTGACGTGGCTGCATACAGGCAAGCTCGACGTTGGCTCCCAGTCACGTCTTCAGAGGGCACTGACGCAAGTTCGCTCGAGCGCCAGGAAGAACGGCACGGATGCGCCGACAATGGTCGCTTCGTTCCTTATCCTGCACGAGCTCACAGCGATTGTGCCGTTGGTAGTGCTCTTCTACGCTTTTGGTGCGCTCGGAGTCGGAACAGCTGTCCTTCAGTGGCTTCTCGGCGATTCCGAACAAGACAGCAGGCAGAACGATGAGGAGAACCAATCGCTCGTCACGCGATTCCGCGCTTGGGCCCGATTGAAAGAGGAACGATTCGAGCGCTACTGCCGAAAGAGGGGCTACCTCGGGTTCGAGAAGCAAGATGCCGAGACGATCGATGCAGCCAACGATCTGGGCAAGTTGAGCAACCTCGCAGGCTCATTCGCCAACATGGCGGCGGCATACATCCTTGTCAAAGCTCTGATTCCGGTGCGTATCGGCGCTTCTGTTGCGCTAGCAGGGCCATTTTCGCGCACCGTGCTTGAACCGCTCAAGAACATGGTGCGTCGAGCTTGCTCGTTGCAGCGTCGCTCCCCTGGTAAAGCCTGAGTACCGTCATCAGGAGGTGATCCGGCTTGCTCCTGTTCAGATTCTGTAGAAGACTGGCGGAGAAGCAAGATACAGAAGTGCAAGCCAACCATAGACATATAGAGAAGCCTTTGTCATGTAGCCAATCTAACAATTCAACTGGAATCACGTGCAGACGCGTGTTGGAGGCTCTGAGGTTCATACGGGTACGCCGTCTATCCAACAGCACACCGCGACGCTCAAATCATGTCGTGCCGAGACATCTGCGCAGCCGGACTCACGCTGCTTGCTGTGCATATTACGTTGCCAACTCTGAACCTGGCCGCGCCACGACGGCAGACAGGAGACAGGTTTCCAAGGGGCTTGTGACCTGCGAGTCTAACCACGGTCACGTCCATTCTGGCACTTTTGAGCTTGACATGCAGAAAAGCGGCACAGGAGCTGTGTGAAGTCAAAATCTGTCGACTGAGGGTATGAGTTCCGCTTGTACAGTGGGAGAAGTGTTGTTCATGCTCAAGCTTTGGCGGATATCAAAGTCAAAAGTATGCGCATTCAAGGACTTTACACACGCGGCGATGGCAACGCTGAGTTTCGAGCACTCACAAGAGCAACCGGCGCGTCTCTGTTTTTGGTTGGGAGTGACTTGTGCTGCAGCGCCCTGCAGCTGCTGCTCTCGACGCGGGACACAAATCTGAGGGGAAAAAAAAAAAAAAAAAAGTGTTGCTCTCGCGCCCCACTCAAGTCAACACTTTCGCAAGCTCAGCCTTCCCTCGACACCGTTGGTTCGACTTGCCAGTTTCCCTTCGACCTATCTGCCACCATCTCACCATCCTCAACATCTCAAAATCCATCCCGACCTCCCCTTCCCTCAAATACTCTCGCACTTTCCGAAGCTGCTGCCCTCCTAAAGCAGCTTCATACGACCTCGACCCGTGGGGGTGCTCCACCATTCCTCTCAACATCTGGCTGCCTGGTGCTGCCTCGAGTATTCTACAGGCTAGGCCCTGCTCCCAAGCCTTCATTGTTGCATCCCGCCTTTTCACACGGCCGTTGCATCAAAGCTCTTATCTTCGTTCACCTTGCGTATACCCCGTCGCGTCCTCGACGCCAACAGCATCACTTTTTCGCATCAAAACCGCTCCGTCGCCTCGCTTTTTCAACACCACCACACTCAAGATGTCCGAATCCGACTACATGTCGGATGGCTCAGAGGTCTTCACGCTCCCCGCCAAGAAGGCTCCCGCTGCTAAAGCCAAAACTGCTGCCAAGCCCAAGCCCACGAGTGCAAAGGCAGGCGCCACCAAAGCGAATGGTGCCGCCAAGCCAAAGAAGCAGCCGCTTGCTAAGCGAAACAGCAACGGTGCTGACAGTGACCTCGACGTCAGCATGATGGACAGCGACGCCGATGTCTCGTTTGTACCTCCCCCTCCTACCAAGTCGGGCACAAGCAAGAGCGCCTCCGAGACATACCAGAAGCTCTCTCAGCTTGAGCACATTCTCAAGCGTCCCGATACCTACATCGGCAGTGTCGAGAAGCATACAGAAAAGCTGTGGGTCTATGACAAGACCAAGCAGCAAATGGCTTACCGCGAGACCACCTACGTTCCTGGTTTCTACAAGATCTTCGACGAGATCCTTGTCAATGCTGCCGATAACAAGGCTCGAGACCCCAACATGACCCACCTCAAGGTCGAGATCAACCGTGACGAGGGCTCCATCATGGTCTGGAACAATGGTCACGGTATTCCCGTCGAGATGCACGAGAAGGAAGGCGTCTACATTCCTGAGCTCATCTTTGGTCACCTCCTCACCTCGTCCAACTACGATGATAACGAGGCCAAGGTCACCGGTGGTAGGAACGGTTACGGTGCCAAGCTCGCCAACATCTACTCGACCGAATTCACAATCGAGACTGCTGACTCCAAGAACCAGAGCAAATACAAGCAGACCTTCACCAAAAACATGCACGATAAGAGCAAGCCCAAGATTACCAAGCACTCGAAGGCAGACGAGTACACCTGCATCACCTTCAAACCCGATCTCAAGCTTTTCGGCATGGAAGCCATCGACGACCACATGGAGGCCCTCATGTTGAAGCGTGTCTACGATATGGCAGGTACTGTCAAGGGCATCAAGGTCACCCTCAACGGCGAGCTGCTCAAGATCAAGAACTTTAAGCAGTACGTCGAGATGTACGTGACCGCCATCAACGAGCTTGGAGGCAAAGCAGACGACGGTGCCGAGGGCATGCCCGTTGGCGCCACCTCCAAGCCTGCTATCATCTACGAGTCCACCGTCGACAAGGGCCGTAACTGGGAAGTCGCCTTCGCCGTCTCGGACGGTGAGTTCCGACAGGTCTCGTTCGTCAACAATATCGCCACCATCAAAGGTGGTAAGCACGTCGACCATGTCGCAGACCAGGTGATCTCACGCCTCATCGAACACGTCAAGAAGGACAAGAAAACCGGCAAAGTCATGCCGAACCAGGTCCGACAGCAGCTTTGGGTTTTCGTGAATTGTCAGATTGTCAACCCCACCTTCGATGGTCAGACCAAGGAGACGCTCACACTCAAGCAGAGCGCTTTCGGCAGCAAGTGGACTCTCACCGACGAGTTCGCCAAGAAGGTTATCAAGTCGGGCGTCGTTGACAACATTATCAGCTTTGCACGCTTCAAGCAGGACCAGGCACTCAAGAAGACCGACGGTCACAAGCGTACCAGGATCACCAATATCCCTAAGCTCGAGGATGCCAACAACGCCGGTGGCCGGAAGGCCAAGGACTGCACGCTCATCCTCACCGAAGGTGATTCAGCCAAGGCTCTTGCGGTCTCAGGTATTGTCGAGGTAGGCCGAGACAACTTCGGTGTCTTCCCGCTTCGAGGTAAGCTCTTGAATGTCCGTGAGGCTTCTCACGAGCAAATCATGAAGAACGCCGAAATCAAAGCGATCAAGGAGATCCTCGGTCTGCAGCACGGCAAGCAGTACCTCGATGTAAACAGCTTGCGTTACGGCAGCATCATGATCATGACCGATCAGGATCATGACGGTTCGCATATCAAGGGTCTTATCATCAACTTCCTCGACCACTTCTACCCTTCGTTGCTCAAGATCCCTGGCTTCCTTGTCGAATTCATCACGCCCATTGTCAAGTGCACCAAAGGCAAGCAGGAGCTCTCCTTCTTTACTATCCCCGAATACGAGGCCTGGAGAGAGGCGCATCAAGGCGGCAAGGGTTGGCGCATCAAGTACTTTAAGGGTCTCGGTACCTCGGATTCACAGGATGCCAAGAAATACTTCCGTGCCATGGACAAGCACATGCTCCCCTTCGATGTCACCAAGGACGGCGACCGCGAACTGATCGACCTCGCTTTCAACAAGAAGAAGGCCGACGATCGAAAGGAGTGGTTGCGAACTTTCCGACCAGGCACTTATCTGGATCACAACATCGATCGAATCCCGTACGCTGACTTCATCAACAAGGAGCTCATCCTCTTCTCGATGGCCGACAATGTCCGTTCGATTCCTTCAGTTGTCGATGGTCTCAAGCCTGGTCAGCGAAAGGTGGTCTACGTCATGTTTGAGCGCAAGAGCAATTCCGAAGTCAAGGTCAATACCTTGGTCGGTAATGTTCTGGGCCAAGCCGCTTACCACCATGGTGATGCCGCTCTCGTCATGACCATCGTCGGTCTCGCGCAGAACTTCGTGGGAAGCAACAACGTCAACTTGCTCGAGCCTAGGGGTCAATTCGGTACTCGTTTGCTTGGCGGCAAGGATGCGGCCTCGGGCAGATACATCTTCACCGCCTTGCCCAAGATTACCCGTGCCTTGTTCCCACAGGCCGATGATGCTCTGCTCGACTACCTGGATGACGATGGTCAGAAGATCGAGCCATCCTGGTACATTCCTGTGGCTCCTCAGGTGCTCATGAACGGCGCTGAAGGTATCGGTACCGGTTGGTCGACTTCGGTTCCCAACTACAACCCCCACGACATCGTCGCCAACTTGCGACGACGCATGGCGGGCGAAGAGGTGGTCCCTATGAAGCCTTGGTACCGAGGCTTCACGGGCGACATCGAGGAATTCGCACCCGGCCGATTCAAGCTGAGTGGCCGTGTCAACCAGATCGACGAGAAGACATACGAGATCACCGAGTTGCCCATCCGCACCTGGACGTCTAACTACAAGGAGAGCCTGGAGGAGCGTATCTCGTCCACCGAGAAAGTGCCGGCCACCATCAAGGATTACAAGGAGTACCACACCGAGTCCACAGTGCATTTCATCGTTGAGCTAACGTCCAAGGGACAGGCCGAGATTGCTGAGAAAGGTGTCGATGCCTTCTTCAAGTTGTCGACTCAAATTTCGACGACCAACATGGTGCTATTTGACGCTGAGGGTAAGATCAAGAAGTATGCTTCCCCAGAGGAGATCCTCGAAGACTTTTACCTCTTGCGTCTCTCGTACTACCAGAAGCGAAAGGAGCATCTGGTGGACCAGCTCAAGATGATGTATGACCGTCTCTCCAACCAGGCTCGTTTCGTGCAGATGATCATCACCCGCCAGCTCGTTGTCTCGAACCGAAAGCGCGCCGACATTGTTGCCGAGCTGCGTCAGAAGGACTTCCGACCTTTCCCCAAGCAGGGTAAAGCAGCTGTGGCCGCCGAGCCTGACGATGAGGATCCGGTCGATGAAGAAGACCTCTCTGCTGACTCGGACTACGACTACCTGCTCAACATGGCGATCTATAATCTGACCAAGGAGAAGGTGGAAAAGCTGCTAAAGGAGCGCGACGCAAAGGAGGAGGAGCTCAAGATCCTCATCGGTCGATCGCCGCAAAACTTGTGGGACGAGGATCTCACCAAGTTCCTCGAGCACTGGGACGAGATGCTGGCCGAGGACGAACGTCGCCTCAAGGACGTCTCGACCAAGGTCAAGAAAGGAAAGCAGACCAAGAAGCCTGCAGCAAAGGGTGGTGCGGCTCGTCGCGTGCTCAAGAAGCCGCTCAACTCGGACGGCGAAGAGGACGACGACATCATGGATGGCCTGGACGGCGACGATTCTGAGGACGACTTCAAGCCGACGACAGTCAAGAAGAAGGCCGCGCCTGCTCCAGTGAAGAAGCGTGCTGCTGGTGCCTTGGACGATGACGACATGGCCCTACTGCTCGGCACCACCACCAACGGTACCTCCTCCACTGCGGCCAAAAAGCCGCGCGCCAACGGCGCTGCCTCCAGGTCCGCCACCGCTTCCCGCGCAACGACGCCCAAGATTGTCGAGATCGCAGATGATAGTGACGATGACGTCAAGGAGGGAGAAATGCTCGCACCACTGTTCCGAAAGACTGCCAGTGGATCCAGCAACAAGACTACCGCTGCCAAGAAAGCCTCCGCACCCAAGAAGACGGCAGCCAGCAAGTCCGAGGACGCTCCCAAGAAATCATTCTCGCTATCTGAGTCCGAGGAAGAGACGATCCCGGCACCCAAGACCAAGAAGGCGCCCGCTGCCAAGCCTGCTGCCAACAAGACAGCCACCGGTCTGGGTCGCAAGAAGGCCGCTGCGCCGGAGTCGGACATTGAAGACTCGTTCGAGATCGACAGTCCTGGCCCCGCTGGCCCTGCACGAAAGTCGGCGCGCTCCGCACGAAGCGCTTCTGGCAAAACGAGCTATAAGATCGAAGACTCGGAAGAGGACGAGGACGACTTCTGATCTAACCCTACGAACCGTAGCTCAGCAATGTTCCGGCTCCTGTTCCGTGATTTTGTTCTTTCTTTTTCTGTTTCGCTTGGGTAACGTTAATGGTAATGTTCCGTATCTCGTGGTTCGCTCCTTCATCTGTCCTTGCCTGTGCTCCTTTACTCCTTTCGAAACCTTACTCGACGGAGCCTATTGCCATTTCGTCGTCACCAAGACTGACAAGACGACTCGACACAATGAGAACGGCTGTGTTGCACGCTGTTCTTTTCCACACAGTCTCTCTTCACACGCGCATTGGCCATCACAACAGGTTCGAAGTGAGCATGTTTTCAAAGCGACCCCGCCCCCAAGCAGCGTTGTCACGTCTAACAACCCCCATTCCCATTCCCACTCCCATTCCCATTCCCATTCCCACTCCCACTCCCACTCCCACTCCCACTCCCACTCCCTCCACTTCCCCCACTATCCCTCTGCTGCGCCGCTGCAGCCCTCTGCCCCGCTGCACTGCTCCTATTATTCCCACTCTCCCTATCCGCCGCTAGCACCGCCTCTGCATACATCATCTTGTATTTCACCAGCTCCTCCGCCATCTCCTCCTTGGCAATTTTCGCCATAACCACGTCCTTGACCATCTCGACATGCTCGGCATTGACCGAGTTGAGCTGTTCCTCGAGCGCTTTAACGCGCGCGGCGAGATTGCGGTTGACGAGACGGAGCGCTTCGACCTCGCGGCGGTGCGCGTTGGCCGCACGCACTTGGGTGTCGAACTCGGCAGCAAAGGTGTCGAGGAGGAAAGGGGTAATTTTGACTTCGAAGGCGTCGCGCACGAATTCGTTCGTTCGGTAGGATGCAGGTGTGGAAGAAGAGGTGGTGGTGGTTGTGGATGATTGGTGCGAAGTGCGAACTCCCGCCTCTTCGTTCTCTTCAACCTCGCTCGAAGGAGTAGTCTTGTCCGGCCGACGATAACACTCAAACAGCTCCATCTTGAGAAACTCCACCGCGCGATCGAAACCCATCTCCAACAACCTCTCCTCATTCTTCTTCATCAATGCAATCGCAAACCTAAACAACGCCTCGACCCCCTCCGCAAACACCGAATCCAGTATCCTATACACAAAGTCCAACGGAAACCGGTACGAGAAGAGCGTCATAAACCACTGGCTCGCGTACATGCTCGACTTCACCCCTTGCCGCACCAAATGCCTGTGCAGCAGCGGGAGGAAGTCTTCAAGGAGCCGGTCGAACTGGAACAGGCGGAGCTGAAGCGCGGGCATGTTCGGGGTGAAATGCCCACGCAAGTCGTATGATTTCATGAGCCGGACGAAGGTGGAAAAAGCTTCTTCGTCGGGCATGTTGAGGAGGAGGGGGCCGACGACAAACTGCATGCCCTGGCAGTAGCCTACTTCGGGGTCGTAGAGCGAGTAGGCTTTGATCACGTTGAACAGGTTTTCTTGGCCGATGCCCTTGCCGTCCTGGAAGTAGTCCTGCTCGGGGAAGGTGCGATTGAGGTCTCTGCGGATGGCTTTTTCGTGGGTGCTGGTTTGCTTGAGGTAGTACGCATAGATGATCTCCATCTCTTCGTTCTTGCTGCTGCTCATCAGCTGCCACATCATCCCGCGCAGCGCCGGTGGGATTCCGGCTTGGATAGCGCGGCTAAGCTGGCGCGGATGGTTGCGCGCAACTTGCTGGTAGTTGCTCATGACATCGCCCCAGAACTCCCAGTCGATCTCTTCGTCGCCGATGTCTTCCGCAGGTGGACCCTCCCATGCGGTATCTGCGCTCGAGCTAACGCTTTCTCTCGCCCCATCATTCGCTGCTGCCGGCTGAGATGGCACTTGTTGCGACGCCGAAGCCCTCTTGCTGCTCGAGCTATCGTGACTGGAAGATCCTTCCTGCAAGCCCCGATTCTGCGAGTCGGTGCGCGAATGCCGCTTGTCTTGGTCGCGAAGCTTTTCAAAGTGCTCGCGGAGCTTGATTGCGCCGTCGATGCTAGCGCGCATCTGCTTGGGGTCGCCGCTGAGCCTCTTGTTCTGGGTGTCGAGGCGTGCGAGCAGAAAGTCGTAGTTGGATGACGACTTGCCGTTGCGTACGAGATCGGAATCGTTGGAACGCGCCTCGGCGGCGAGGCTACTGCGTGCTCCGTTGGTGGTGATGGTGTCTCGCCGCGAGTCACGTCGATTCGGCGCCGACCAACTCTCCTCTTCCTCTGCGTTCGCACCGTCGGCGGTGGTGCTGCTCAGGCTGACGACGGAAAAGTGGTTCGAGTTCATTCCGGGCGTATCCGGGGGCTGGTTCGCCGAGGCTCCAGCTGAATCGGCGGCGACCTGCGAGAAGCGGATAGGCTGAGAGGAATCATCTCCCGACGCGAACGGATTTGAGATGGTTTCGTCGGGCTCGAGCATGGATGTTGCGCCGACGGAGGGCGGGACCCTTTCGACATGGTCGGATAGCGTTGCTTTGGCACTTTCCTCGTCGAGGATGAGCGAGTCGGAAGCGGATTGGCTGTCTCTGATCTCTGCTGAGCTGAGGGGCGTTTCCTCCGTCGAGGCGGCAGCTTCGGCGCTCTGCACCGTGCCGCCAGACGCTGGCGCGGCCAAAGTGGCAGTCGAAGAGCTGGCAGCAATGCCCTCTGGCTGAGATTCTGAGACATCGGGGAAGGTGCCAATCTCAGCTTTGGGTGTCTGAACCTGCGCGTCTGCACCATCGGCTGTTAAAGAAGACCGGCGCCCCAACACTTGATCGCCAGTGCTCTCCCGGGACAGGCCTTCTGCGATCTTGTGCTCCGGTTCAGCCTGTTGGTTGAGCGACGCATCGTCGGTAGCGGCAGCGCTGGAGGAAGGAGTGATTTCATCGCCGTGTGATCCATCAGCAGCATCCTCAAAGTCGTCATTGTCCGTGTGAGTGCTTGACTCGTAGCCGTCGTGGGCAGCATCGTCTTGTGCAGACAACAGCTCGTCCGCCAGCGAAGGCTGCGAGGACGCCGCTTCAGGCTCAAGCTCAGGCTCGGTGGGTTTCGAGGTAGATGTCCTGTTGGCAGCCGCAGCAGCAGCCGCTTTCTTGGCGCCCTTCTTCGCCATGGTGGATCGTGGTTCGTGGAAACGCCGGATGAGTCCACTTGCTCGATCTTTTTGCAGCCACGCTGAAGCTGGAAGGAAAACTGTTGCGCGGAGTCGTGGCGCCTGCGACCGGACAGCGACGACGATGGTTGTAAAGGCGAGATAGAAAGGAGGGTCGGAAGCGGGCCGAAAGCGATAAGTTGAGAGTGCGGCTGCAATCCGACCAGCGTTGCAAGCGTTTACACAATTGAATCCAAGCGCTGTGATGTTAACATGAGGTCCGTTGAAGTGGCGTTGGGGAATGTGCTCGAAACGCAAAAGTGATGGGGAGGGAATGGTCGGAGATGCCGATGGGAAGAAGTCCAGTTAGAAGAGCAAACGGACAAGCGTGGTGAAGTACGCACTGCTACACGCGAGATTTTCAGGGTGTCGGTGCAGCGGCAGTAGTGGACGCAGCAACTGCAACGAGCGGGTGAGGCGTCAGAAGAGTGAGATTTTGAACCACTCTGTCTGCGCATAGCACAGCTCAGGCCACGCTCCACGCTCGAGCGACCAGAAAATGTGAAATACGCGCAAGTGGTGGCGGCGGCTGGCAGGAATGCATGCTGCTGCTTCTACTGCTGCCTGTATGAACGAGTCGCGCATTCGCATTTCAAGTGCCGAAAGCGTTCGTGGATCCCAGCCGGAAGTCCCAGGACCCTTACCACGGGTTGAGCGCGCCATGTGTTGGTTGCGGCTGCTTCGAGTGTTCCAGCTTTAGCAACAGAGGTTTACATTTCGGCCGGAACACCGGGTGAGAGTGCGCTTGCAAGGGTCCGGCCTTTTCTCCGCTCCTACCGCCGAGCTTCAGAAAAAAGTTCCAAACAAGCAGCTCGAGTACAACATCCTTCTGGAAGTCACTGCCCTCGCCGCCTTCATCGACCAGGGATGTGTGGCATCGGCGTCTTGCTAGCGCCCACGCCTGTGCAGAAAGAAGAGCGTACAGCAGCCGAAGACACGTTCGCACAACTGTATCACTCATGGCCGTCACTGCTGCAAAACGTCCAGCGCAGAGGCCCGGACTGCTGGAACACCACCCAACACGATTTCGTGCCTTCCAACATTGCCGATCCATGGACCCTCTCGCTCACCTCCAGCGTCCTCAGCCTTCGAGGCGAAGGTGTCACCGCACAGCCACTATCGAGCCCTGACGGTCGATTGCTCTTTGCATGGAACGGTGAGATCTTTGACTGGGACGTTTCGGGGGCGAGCTCGGAGCACGCTACCTCTTCCAAAGTGCGTCTCGACGCCGGCGAGAACGATGCCAACATCCTACTAGACCGCATTCAGAGCCTGCTTGACGGTAGAGTGCCGTGTCAGCAAGCTCTCAATCTCGCTCTTGCAGAGGTCGAAGGTCCGTATGCCTTTGTGCTTTACGACAAGGTTGAGTCGAAACTGTACTTTGGTCGGGATCCGCTAGGACGCAGGTCGCTTCTACTGCTTCGCGCCCCGCAGTCTTCCTTCATTGCGCTGATCTCGGTCGCCAGCGAAGGGCTGCTCAGTTTTGGGCGAGACGAATGTTCAGACTCATCTCTGACAGAGGTTTCGTGCTCGTCACTCTGGTGCATTGCCCTGCTCGACGACCCAACCTCGCACATACCAATATCGCGCGCCGCTTCCCGTTTCACGTCGCCGCTCCTTCTCCGAGAGCTTCTCCAGCCGGAACAAGACGAGGAGATCGCAAACGGTGCAAAGATCCGAACCGATTTCCTCGCAGTGCTTTCCGAGAGCGTACGCAGGCACGTCACCAACATCAACACCAGCCAGCCAGCCAGCGAAGCACACGTAGCTGTCTTGTTCTCTGGTGGGCTCGACTGTACCACCCTAGCACTGCTGGCCGATCGATACGTCCCGCCAGACCAGCCCATCGACCTGCTCAACGTAGGCTTCGAGAACATCCGTGCCATCGAAGCGGCCAAAAACGAGAGGGAGAGACGGCTGCGTGCCAAGCTCAAGCCTGCGAATAAAAAGCATGGTAAGGGTCAGCCGCGCGATGAGATGTCGGGCACGAACGGTGGAGGCTCAGACTCGGTCATTGTGCAACAGATACAGCCATCGGAATCTCCTGCAGCCGCCAAGGAAGACGAAGAAGCTGGGTTCCTGGACGATATCTATGCTGTTCCTGATCGCATCACCGGTCTCGCGTCGTATGCCGAGCTCTGTCGCTTAGCACCCACTCGCCGCTGGAATTTTGTCGAGATCAACGTGCCGTACGCCGAGTACACCTCGCACCGGGCATACGTCGAGACTCTCATGTCTCCCACCTCCAGCGTGATGGACCTGAGCATCGGCGCGGCGCTCTACTTTGCCTCGCGTGCTCGCGGCCTCCTCCGGCCCTGTTGCCCCACTGCAGGTGATATGATCCCATACACATCACCAGCACGAGTCCTCATCTCCGGCCTCGGCGCAGACGAGCTGCTCGGTGGCTATTCGCGCCATCGCCAAGCTTTCGCCCGCTCTTCCCTCGCAGGCCTAATCTCCGAGCTCCAACTCGACCTCGATCGGCTCCCCTCGCGCAATCTGGGGAGGGACGACCGCATCCTCTCCACGCATGCCAAAGAAGCGCGCTACCCCTACCTCGACCGCTCCGTCCTGCACTACCTCACCTCGATCCGCGTCGAGACCAAAGTCGACCTGGAGACAATAGGCGCAGAAGGGGCAGGTGGCGACAAGCGGCTGCTCCGAGACGTAGCAAAGCAGTTGGGACTGGAAGGAGCAAGTCAACTGAAGAAGAGAGCGATGCAATTCGGCACGCGGTCCGCAAAGATCAACAACGAGAGCAAAAATGTCAAAGGCCATCATAAGCTGAACTAGACCCTTCAGTTGCAGCACCTTTCAATACAAAGACATTGCACTTTGAAGGTTGATACCATCGCATGACTCCAGTGAGGTTGATAGATAAGAGAATGTCCAAAGGTTGCAAAAACAGACGACTCGTTGGTCATAAACACAAGAGGGAAGGGAAAGAGAAGAAAGACTAAGACACAGCGGAAGATAGTTGGTAGTTGGTATGAATGTTGTGCGTGTGGTCCATCGGATCGACTCCGACGCCTGCGCATGTGGGTTGCGTGTGTGTGTGAAAAGGGGGAATCGGGCGCGGCAAGCGAGCGTGAATGGTTGCGTGAGTGCACCGTTTACGGGAATTAGATACTCGATGCGCTGTGCCAGTCAGGCTTCACGCTCAGGGCGCAGTGAAACATGCCTGTGGAAGCTGGCTTAGTGCGAGTAGTTGCCGACAGGAGGATAACCCATCGGCGACTTGCCCGGTCCTTGTGGTGTAAGACGCGAAGGGCTGGTCCCACGGAACGAGTCATGTGTCATCGCGCTACCAGCGCCAAGCATCATTCCGTCACCTTCGGAAGACGAAGTGGCAAAGAGCGGGTCCTTGACTTCCCACACAGCCTGCTTGCTTCCAACCGAGAACTCGAGGTCCTCTTTGGTGATCGAGTCCCAGTACTTGTACACCATCATGACGGCGAGCAGCGTACAGAGCGTACCGAAGAAGGTACCGTCAATGTAGTGCTTGACGGCGCGGCAGACCTCCTCGCCAAAGCCGTACATGAGGACCAGACCAGCGGCGAAGAAGAAGAGGCCAAAAGCGATATCGCCCAATGGCCATCGGTCGTCGAGGGTTCGCAGAACGAGCAAGATCTGCGAGAGGGTGTAAATGAACACGCACGCCAGAGGGAAGACGAGCTCGACGATCCACAAACCCGTCTGCTTGGTAGGCGACATGCCGGCAACACCCTTGAAGGTAGCAAGCGACACAAAGAGGCCGATAGCAAAAAGTACCAGCGACGAGAGCCGAAGGAACCACAGCGACTTTGGTGTGCCGTCTTCTGCAAACTGGAATCCAACAAACCCGTTGATCAGCAAACACCAGAATATGGCCGTCTTCAAACCCACATAGACGGCCGTGAGATAGAGATATGCTGCAGAGTAGGTGGGGACGATGGCCGAGTTGAGGAAGATGACCAAGACCTCGGAGAGCGCGTAGATATAGAAGAAGAGGACAATCTCTTTTCGCCCTACCGCGGTATATTTGCTGCGGATGTGGTAGACCATGATGGCGGTCATGATGAGTGCGGCAATGTTGATAAAGCATGTGGCAGGTTGGAAGATGATGGTCTTGTTGATCTCGACATTTCTCGAGTAGCAGATAGGTTCGAGACCGAGACCGGAGCTGCCGAGCAAGGGGCAGACTACCATTGCGACCTCAGCGCAGATGGAGTCATATGATCCAAAGGAGAAGCCCATTTTGGGAGATGAGCGCGATCTTTAATCGAGATCGCAACGATGCTGCCAAGAGGCTTGTTCAGTCAGAGGGTTGGAGCGAGCCGATGTCGCGGAACTGAATAAGTGCGATGACAGAGTCAGTCAATCGCTGGCGCATGTACGACTATCGCGCACGTGTATGTTGTAGAAGCGGAGGTCGTAGCGTGTGGTCCGAAGTAGCGAGAACGAGGACGAGAATATCGTTCCGATGCTGTGGATTGTGTCCCGTAGGCAACGATTGATGCGATTCTGAGTGCAAAGTCGTTGTAGGTCGAGCTACGTAGAGCGAGATGCAATGCAGCCGCTAGCTTTGGCAGAGAGAGATTGCTGCTAGGGCCGGAATCGCAGTCGAGAGGAGATGAGAGGATGAAGGATGAGGAGAAAGAATAGTTGGTGAAGCACAAACAGAGAAAAGAAAGAAGGTAAGTACAGAAAAGTGTAGCTAGACGCCTGCTGTCCGCGATCGACGATGTCGCGGCGAACACTTGACGGTATCACCAGACGCAGCTACAGCAACAACAGGGCGCGCAGTGTAGCAGCAGCGGCTCGCTCGCTGTAAATTCAATGCCGAGTCGTGTTACTGTAGAAGCCAAGAAGGGCAGGCGAAGGATCGCCAATTTGTCTCTCGCTCGCCCCAGCTGCTGCACTGCAAAAATAGTTCGCGAACACAGACAGACGTCTTGCTTGCTGGCTGTGCTTACAGAGAAATCCAAGCCGCGCTCCTCAGTGAAAACACGCACTCTTCGGATACTCGAAATTGTTGCATGCATGCATGGTCAAAGCCTGTATGTCCTCTCTTCGAATTTAGCAGCCACGGTTGATTTCAAGTTTGCAGCCAGCAGGGGAATTCGGTTTCACTTTGGAGTAGCGAGTCGCGGGATCGTCAGGAGAGGGGTGTCTCCTATTCATTCTTTTTCGATTTTTTTTTTAAAATACTGTAATCCATTTGTTGCAGATCTTCAGTCAGTCTCCCTCTCCCCGACAGTCAAGGTGCTGCCAAGGAGTTGTGCAGGTTGATCTGCTTCTTCGCCAAGTCTTGTCGACATCAATCCAATCTTCATGACACTGGGAGTGGATGCGGTCGAGCGTGACATCAACTCACACAGTCCAGATCTCATGGTGCTTGATCTGATCCTGCCAGCGCTCTTGGACCATCATCCATGATGATGCAGGAGGGTGGTATTCCTTGCACAAAACATACAGTGTCGGGAGGCAGTGAGGAGAGCTTAGACGTACGATTTCCCTTTGACGCTCCATGGAGCTTTCCTGTGTATCACGAGAAGACGGAAACATGGTCGGTTACACGGCTCTACAGCGCCCAGACCTTGACGACGCTGTCCTTTCCTCCAGACACAGCGTACCGGTCCATGTAGCGAAGCCTCTCGACCGGCAACGTGTGACCATTGAGCGTGAGCGAGCCATGCTGCAGCGTGGTGCGATTAAAGATCTTGACACCGTTCTCTCCTGTTGCTGCCAGGATCTTGCGCGAATCAAACTGCAACGAGGTGACGGGATGGTCGTAGCGGACGGTATCCGAGATGCTCCCCATGCGCAGATCCCAGATGCGGATCGACTTGTCCAGACTGCCCGAGATGATGTGATGCTCGTCAAATTGCAGGCAGGTGACCGGTGCGGTATGACCGAGCAACGTGCGATGCGCCTGTCCTGTTCGCATGTCCCACATTCGCACACCTCCGTCGCCCGATCCGCTCGCAAGGGCGTATCCCCAAAACTGAACACCGCCGACAAAGTCTTGGTACATTTCCCAGCTTCCGTCTGCGTAAGGTGGCGTAGGATATGCGAAGGCTCCTGATAGGTTGTTGAGCACCGAGAACGAGTCGCGAGAGCTGAGATCTGGCCTTGTTGGTCCTAGGATGGCCGAAGACGATGCTTTGCGAGATGGTGACTCGGGGAAGCCGAACTCGGACTGCGAGATGGCCTGCGACGATGTGGGGTTTGAGATGGCCCACAGAATATCCATCGTCAGCACGCACTGGCCAGTGTTGAGATCCCACTGACGTAGTGTCTTGTCTGAAGCACCGGTCACGAGACAATTGTCGTCAAAGTACAATGCGGTCACCGATTTGCTGTGTCCCTCTAGGCTCTTTACGCAGGGATCGAATTCGTCCCGCACCTCTTCGTCATCATCGTCACCCACGGTGGTGTCGCCGTCGCGGATCTTGATGCTGTCCATGCTTTCATCGCCCGCAAAGGTGTTATTGCGGTTCGGATCGGGCGACCTACGTCTTGCTGGTAGCTCTCCGGATGCTGTCATGGTGAGTCGCGCCTCAAAGTTTTCCACCTTGGTGAGATCCCAGATGCGAATCGTGTTGTCGGTGCCACCGGTGATGCACACCTCATCCTCCACCTGCAAACACTTGACTGTACCGCTGTGGCCACGCAATCGACCCACCTCGTCACCCGAAGCCAGGTCCCACACTCGCACCGTCTCGTCAAGTGATGCCGAAACCAAGGTGCCGTACGGTTCGGTAAAGTCGAGCGACGTGATGGGGCCCGAATGATCCGCAAGCGTCATGAAAGCGACGCCCGAAGGCAGCTCGTCGTGTTCGGAGGGCATGAACAAAGGTCCCTTACGGCGACGACTGCTTCCTTGGCTCGTTGTGGCGCCCGATGCAGCCGCGTTGGCAGCAGCTGCTGGTCCACCTGGCATGGCGCGCAGGTGCTTCTGTACGGCTAGTAGCTCCGCTACACCCTCGTGCTCGTCGTTGAGCTCGAGCTCCTCCTCGCGCAATCCGAGCAGCTTCTTGTGAAGGCCAGCCTTGATCTTTTCCAGCACCTTGATCTTTGCATCGACAGCCGCGACTTCTGAATCGATCAAGGCGCGTCTGACAACGACATCGTCCTGCTCGCGCTCAATCTCTCGCAGCTGTCGCTCGAGCTCTTCGAGCTCAATCATAGAGGTACGTGCACCATCCTTGCCCCTCGAAAGGATTCGACTCGCCTGGTTTCTGCGTGCGTGGCGCTGCTCGCGGGCTTGGAAAGCTGAGACGGGCTCGGTGTCGACACCTTCCACCATAAGCCCACGCGCCTTGTCGCCCATGGCCTTGAGACCAAGCTTGGTGGGGCCTTCGGGACCATCTTCGAATCCGCTTGCAATGGCACGTACACGCCTACGCCTCTGACGCCCCTCCGTGGAGCTGGGTATGGTGGCTTGGAAACCTCGGAGTAGGGAGACAGACGGTTCAGACTGAGATTTGAGTCCCTCGATAGCAGCTGTGGGGCCCGACTTGGAATCAGCGTCGGCGTTGAGATCGAGATCCTGAGCAGCGGTTGCGAGGATACGATCGCTTTCCTCGAGCACAAAGAGTTCGTGCGATGTGATGCCGTTCATGGGTCCACGCCCAATGCCAGACTGGATGAGGGAACCACCGATGCGGACAAGCGATCGAGCGGGACTAGTGATGGAGAAGCCTGGCGTCAGCAACAGACGCGCTCGTCGCTGGCCATCAGGAGTCAAACCGAGAGCAGTATTGGAATTGGCGACGGCAGCCATCATGCGTGTGGTCATGAGCTGTGGCGCAACATCGGAAAGGAGTCGGCCGGCTTCGTTCTGGCCGTTGGCACCGTGAGAGCCCAAGTAGGGTGAACCTGGCGCAAAAGGCTGGAGATAGGCCTTTGTCGAGTTGATGGCGCCCGAAAGAGTGTCTCGGATCGAGGCCGAGGAAGGGGTGCCTGAGCTAGTCTCGCCGGCACGCCTATCGGCGCCAAGCAATGGACTGTAGCTCATCCTCGCCCGCAGACCGCTTCAGAGTCGGAGCCAGCAGCTGCTTGCCGAGCTCTGAGTATGTGATGATCAGGTCTGCGACGTCGTCCTCGATCTATGTTGTAGCACGGATGCGGCCGGTCTTGCGTTTGCAGTGACGGACGAAACGCAGTTCGAAGGGCGAAACCAAGCGAAGTTGATGCGAATTTCTGCGCAGGATCGGGCGCTCTTCGCTCCGAGAAGTAGTACTGATCTCAGATCGCCGAGGGTGCGCAGATGAAGGTCGCGTGTGGGTATGCTGCGCCGTGTGATGTCGGCGATAACCAAAGGAAGATTGTCTTGGATCGTTGCGTCGAAAGAGCGGCTAGCTCGGTGTCTAGACGTGGAAGTTCAGGTATACCGACGCTGCTTGTATAAGCTTGTGCTGCGCTCAGATACGAGACGAGCTCGGTGGATCCATCAAGCAGATGAAAGTGCAGGTCGAGGGCGAGATGATGGTGCTATGCAAGCTTTGGAAGGAAGCCAATTGAGTAATGCCAAGATTGCTGCGCTCTCCACTCGCATCAACGCTATATTCCGGTGCAAAAGGCTCAAGAGAACTGGCGGCCGAAAAAAGCGCGAGAATGGATGTCACATTTTCAAGGGTCATTCCGGAGCGACTTTGGACCAGTTGCTCCTCACGATACGCAATGCCATGCTAAGTGAAAGGTTTCGTGCCGCTTGCTGCGCCGGCCACAACCTCATATGCTAACAATCTTCATCAATGTCTCAGCCATTTCTCGAATCTGGAAGAATCAATGCCTTGGACGCACGAATCATGAGTTCAGTGGGCACTTTGATATGGCCTTTGGCCAACACTTTGTTGGCCCGACAGCAAGCGATCCTTTTCACCTTCACCTTGTGTGAGCTCGACCGTTTCTTTGTTGCTGGGCCGATCCGATCGCTTCGTCGATGATGTGCGTCTGCGTCTCTCTCGTTGCCGCCGACAGCGAAGAAGTATCAATAGAATCGGGTTGGATCTGAAAGCATCGACACCTTTTACAGCTTTGAAAGGCTTTTCGCACGGTTGACGCGTGGGAAGAAAGAGGCGTGGCGTTGTCAATTTACGCGAAAATCTCGAGCCTCGCTCGTGATGGTGCGTGTGGTGCAAAGCAATCTCGAGTTGAACAGCACGGGTGTGGTCAGAAGGGGTGTTAACAGCCGAAGAGAGAGCAGAGCTCGGACCCTTGCGGCAAGCACAGACCGAAACACAGGAGACGCACCTCTTCTGCTCACACGGCTAGAGAGAGAGAGATTCCAAAGGCAGGGTCGCTCAGCCAGAGGTCCAGCCAGATTTCGAGCGTCACTGTTCTCCCTCTGCGTCAGCTGGATTCTTGTCCTCCATGCTCCACCTTTGGTCTTGTCTTTGCTGTACCATCCGTCCAACGGCCCTTGCTCCGCTTCACTCTGCTCTGTTTCACACACTCTCTTCGCCTTCTCGCCTTTCGATTCCTTGTCGGCTGGCTTCCTTCAGGACCTCCATCGCTGGTCGCAGGCTGAACGAGACATCTACCTCTGTCAACGCGCCTTCATAGCGGTGACTCGGCGCAGAGGCTCGCTTTTGCATTCAAGACCTCTGTAGACGACGCAGAGGCTCAGAGCGATACAAGCATGCCGCTGACCAGAGCACTCTCGGCACGTTTGCGGTCGGGCTCTCGGAGACAGCCTGCACCCACGGCCCTGGAAAACCAAAACGACGACCTGACGGCGCTCAAGAGTCAAGCACAAGCTGCCGCTAAGCTGGATGTGGACATGTGCCGTAGTCTTGTCACCGGCGCTCTCGGCCAGCTCCATGTTCAGAAGTCGAGCAAAAGCTCGTCTTCGTACTCGACAAGTTCGGCCTCGACCACTTCGACACCCTCACGACCGCGATGCTTGCGAGGCACCAGCCGATTCTCATCTCGTTCTTCCAACTCGTCTCGATGTTCGATGCTAGGCAGCTCCGAGTTTGGTGATTCGTCCGACGACGAGAACGACAGCCAGGACAATTCGCGCAGACTGGGCGGCTGCTCTTCCTTCACCTCTGCAGCTGACCAGCCCGACGATAGCAACAAGGAAAATGTTGCCCCGTTCCGCTGCGCATCTCAGGATGTGCTCGAGTCCGAGGCACGAGATGCTCAGGAAGAGGATGCTATCCGGCGCACCACAAGATCTCGACGCAGCAGCCTCATGGAGCGACAGACCTTCGCTGCACCCACGACGCATCTGCGCCGCCTCAGCCGCAGCTCCACCACATCCGACCTTTCCACTATTTCAGGTAAGTCTCCCATTCCTTCGATCTGGTTCAGATTGGGTCGATAGCATTTGGGAATAGCTGGTGCCAGCTGGTCTATACAGCATGCTCGGAGCACCAGAGTATCGAGGTCCAATCGCTGTGGTATCTTTTGGCAGGCTCGCTCGACCTTCGCATTTTGGTGGGGCAGCTCAATTCTGTGACTTTGGAATGCAGCAGCTGCAGCCTCGATCGATTGGCTGCAGCCTGCTGAAGAAGAAAAAGGAGCGAAATCCAAACTCCACTCTCCACAGTCACAATTTTGGTCAAGGTGACTGTTGCAAAGTGCATATCTGCACCAGTCACAGTCACAGTCACAGTCACACAGTCACACTCTTCGGAACCAGACCCACACGCACGACGCGCCAATTTACGCGTCCGCTCCACTGCAGAGTCTCCGCGTCTAACTAATTGTTTGCCTGTCCCAGCCGAAAGTTGCAATTCGCAGTTTCAGAAGGGTGCTCGCACTTGACGCGAGGAGGAGAGCAGTTAGCTGATCATTCTTGCTCTTCTACACCTCTTGCTTCCGACACCTCTTCTCGACACACCTCCTTCCTTCCTCACCGTCTCTTGCTTCGTCTTGTCATTCACTGCCATCTTCGACTCTCTATCGCATCGCATATACCCTACCCTTCCGCTGCTCACTCTTTGCTGCCGTGCGTTATCATTCGTTGACCCATACTCATTTCGATACCCTGTCGCAACCTCTTCTTCACGATATGCCAGCTCTCGCCATGCTAAGGACGCCCTCAAGACGATTGACACGCACCTCATCAGATCAACATCTACTCAGCTCCTCACCGAGCACCCCCACTCGCCGACCATCCACACTTTTTGCATCAGGAAGGAAACGATCTCGCAACGATGTCGACTTTGACGTAGAGGATGCCACGTTGCCAGCGAGCCCTCTGTCGCGTCTGCGCATCCAAACTCCCACCGCACGTCGCAGCTCTTACCACCACCTCGACAGTCCCAGCTTGTCTCGCTTCACTCCAACTGCCATTCCTGATGATGACTCCACATCCTACTTCCCAGCTTCGTCTCAGGACTCTGCCCAGAGCTCCCTCTTCGACACGCACAGCATCGCCGAGAGCTCGTCAGCGCCCACTTCCTGCTCATCCGATCGCGACGTATCTCCCCCCGCCAATGCCGCTATTCTCAAGTCCGTGCACAAGGAAAAGTATTCGAGCGTATACGCCCACGCCAGAGCTCTGCTCCGATACGCAGCTGGCGTGGACCCTGCCGAGACCGAGGCCGGCCTCACCATCACCAACGCTGCCGTCAACAAGCTCGGCGGACATCACGTCAAGGTCATTGGCCGCGACTCGGAGCGCGTAGCGATTCAGCTCTTCTTACAGCAGACCTTCGGCCTCTTTGCCGATGCGCCGCAGCGAGCGAGGAGCCTCGACGTTGAGCTTGACGGCGATTCGGAAGCCGCATGTCTCTACGTGTGCGGCCTTCCGGGCACAGGAAAGACCGCGCTTGTCCGCTCCGTGCTCAACAGCCTTTCCGGGTCGGGGCCGTTGTCATTGGCCTCGCCTTCCATCCCCCGCGTTGCTTTCGTCAACTGCATGACTCTCTCGCACCCCCGCCTCATTTTTGGCAAGGTTTTGCAGACGCTCGGCTCCAACGCTGCCGAGGGCCAGTCCGACACTGTTGCAGAGCAGGCTCTGTCCACATTGATCCGCGAAGGCAGACAGCGCATCCTCATTGTTCTCGACGAAATGGACCACCTCTTGCAGAGTCGCGCTCACCAAAACATTCTTTACAAGATTTTTTCGTGGACTTCGAACTGCAGTGGTGCTGGTAGCGGCGTGCGCGGGGGTCCTGCATGCAGCTTGATCGGTATCGCCAACTCGCTCGACCTGACTGAACGTTTTGTTCCCCTGCTCGCGAGCAAGGGCGCGTCGCCCGCTCTGCTCCACTTTCGACCTTTCGAGGCTCAGGAGATCGTCTCGGTCATTCGTGATCGACTTTCCGGTCTGCAGGATCGATACGATGAGGAAGAGCCGCAAGAGCAGTCGTCGGCCGCACCTGCCCAGGCTTCGCAGCAGGAAGCTCTTCCGCTCTTCACACCGACGGCTGTCGAGTTGCTTGCCAAGAAGATCGCTGGAGCCACTGGAGACTTGCGAAAGGCGCTCGACGCAGCACGTTTGGCTGTCGAGATGGTCGAAAGCGAGCAGCGTAAGAAGGCTCTGGCGCAGGCTGAGGCGGAGCGGGTCAAGGCAGCTGACAGCGCCGCTTCCACCACAGCCGAGGACGACGAGAACACCAGTCCTGCCACTGAGGAGATCACCGACGCTGCTCCTCAGAGACCCGAGTCAGCGGATGTCGAGCAGCCCCTCAAGGCATCCGCGGCTCGAGCCCAGCTTCTCCGCCACCTCACACCAGCCAGCGCACCCAAGGTGACCCCCACACAGATCCTCAAAGTGCTCGCATCAGTACTCGGATCTCCCAACTTGTCCAAGGTCCGCGGTCTGGGCGTGCATCCAAAGCTCGTCCTGCTCTCCATCCTCATCGCCCAAGCCCGAGCCGAGCAGGGTTTGAGCGTGCTCGGCAGCGCCAGCAGCAACAATGGCAGTGGCAGCAACTTGATGAACAACACGGCTTCGTCAGCCACACGCATCGCCGACGTCGAATCCACCTACCACGCGATATTGAAGCAAGAGAACGGCCTCTTCTCCTCCCTCGAGGGCTCGGAGCTCCTCGGCGTATTCGACATGCTCGAAGTCAACGGCGTGATCCGCATCTCGAGCGAAGTCGAGACGCTCAGCCCGCTCAGCGCTTCGCATTCGGCGGTGTCGGTTACAAGCAGCAATGTGAGCCCGAGCGGCAAGCGCGCCGCCAAGAAACAGCTGCTGGCGAGCAACAAGCAGGTCTACCTCGCCATGTGTGCTGACGATGTCCAGCGCGGTATCTGCACCTCTGCCCCGAGCTCAACAGGCGTCTCTGCCACCACTAATGTGGCGAGCGGGAATGTGGCCGTGGCAGATACGATTGCGAGGATTTACGCCAGGGAGAAGGATCGTGCGGTCAAGGCGAAGGCGTATCACAGCATCGCCCAGGAGAACGCTAGGATTCGACAGGAGGAGTTGGGAGGTGGGAGGATGGGCGTACCCGTGGGAAGCTTTTAGGCTTCCATTCACATCAAAGCTTTCATACACCACACACACGCTTTACAGATCCCGCAATGTTGCTTTATGTTTGCATCCGTTCTTGGCATTGCCCGTTTGCATTGCTGTTCAGTCAAAAAGCATCGCTTGCACACTTCAATCTACATCTATCTGCTTATCACAAAGACGGTTTGACCGCTGATCTGTCTCTTGTCTGTGGGTGGAGCTTTCTGGGATGACACTCTGAGTGGGAAGTGGGAGTAATGAACATTGCGAGACTGAACAGACATGACGGAACGATGAAAAGAAAAAGAGCGGACCGAAACCATCGTAGCACGGCCATGGGCTTAGGCACGCTGGCGCTGACGAGCACCGATCGTCTTCAAGTTTGCGTACACCTTACCCGGCGGGCTACCCCTAATCAAGGCCACCACTGCATCTCTTGCGATCTTGATATTGCCGAAATTGCCCAAGATGTGAATCTTCGTGTCGGCAATTACCAGCCTTGTCCTGCTCGCATTCTCGATCGCGAACCTGGTCCTACCGTCCTTACCTGCTATTCGACCGATGGCACGGCTAAGGTTGTCGCCCTGCAGCGTCTTGACGTCTTTAATCTCGAATGTGTCGACGAAGAGATCGTCCATTCGGAGGAGGGCGATGGCGTCGTCTGCTTCGAAACCTAGCGCAAAGGCTTTGACGAAGTCGGCGCCTTTTTGGAGCATGCCTTGTTCAGATGTGTAACGGGAGGATTTGAGTTCGACGCACTTTTTGGCGACGTTCATGCGCATTTGGAGGCCGGCCATTTCGACGAGCGGGGTGTAGATTTTGTGCCAGTCGTTTTTGAGCGGGGTCATGCGGTGGGGGGGAATGGGGATCTTGCGGAGCTGGCCTTTGGCGACAGCGGTGAGGGAGGCGGAGGCGGATGCGGAGAGGGGTGCGAACTTGGGCTTAGATGAGCCAGATGTGGAGTCAACAGCGGTAGAGGCCACAGGTGCGGATGTCGATGCGGATGCGGACGAGGCACCGATCATAAGGTCGTCATCGTCATCATCCATAGCAGTGCCAGATGCGGCGGTTTGGAAAGTCTCATCTGCAAGGTCGACATCTTCGTCATCCGATCCCTCCATGCCGAAGGGTCTGCTGTGCTTGAGCACGACATCTGCATCATTCTCGTCTGCAGTTGCGGCCTTCTTTGGGGTGCCGACGAGACCGGCTTTGGCCGAGGCCTTCTTGGTCGACTTAGCTGTGCTGCTCGAGGACGATGCAGCAGCTGCCTGCTTGTTGGAAGAGCTGGCAACCATATCAAATAGTCGAAAGAAAAAGTGTTCGTATACTCCTAAGAGGGCCAGATGATCTCCTTATTCCTAGCGATGGACGCGAGAGAAACAGAGCGCAGGGGTAAAGTGCTGATATTTCGACGAGGATAGGAGGCACGATCCACCGATGATAATCTATGAGATTCTTCGAGTCGTTATGGTGCGTAAGGTAGCGGCGGCTAGGTAGGGGATGGTGGTTAAGGAGGTGGTGGAGGAAATATGACCGAGGCCACTGGCACACTGCGGGTATGTCACCCAAAAAAAAAAAGTCTCAGAAGAAGCAACGGTTGCCGAGGGAAAAAAAATTCGTGGCTCACCGACATGTGCTCGAAAGATTGATTGTGGTTCAGTTCCATTCAATGCGAATTCCGGTCTCTCCGCGTAACTTACCTCTTGGACGAAATGACACATTCTCGCTCGTCGACATTTCCATCAGCCTCCACTCTCGATCTTTCTCACCTCATACCACTTTGCCTTTGACACTTTGCCTTGTACCTTATTCACAAACCATCATAATGTCGAGCTCAATGTCGCGCCAGCTCGGCTTCGCTCTGCGATGCGCCTCTCGATCCGCTGTCGCGGGCTCCTCCAAGCAGAGCCTCGCCTCGGTCGCTCCCCGCACTGCCGCTTTCACACAGCTGCCTCGAGCCATGAGCTTCTCCACCACCCGAAGTGCGCTCAACTCGGCGAGCAAGGAGAAGGAAGAGGATATCCAGGCTTCTGGCGAGGCTATGGGCGCTACCGACAAGGAGGGTGGCGCTAGCAGCGAGGCGCTGCAGGCACAGATCAAGGAGAAGGACGCCAAGATCAAGGAGTTGCAAGAAGCTATCCTCTACGGCAAGGCGGACTACCAGAACCTGCAGAGACGGTCCAACGATGAAAAGGCGCAAGCTGGCGACTTTGCCATCACCAAGCTCGCCAAGGATCTCACCAACTCCATCGACATTCTCGGCCTCGCGCTCAAGTCGGTGCCCGAGGAACTGCGCTCTGCGCCCAAGGACCTCGACTCCAAGGACCCCCGTCGTGTTATTGCCGACCTGTACTCGGGTGTCGACCTCACTTCCAAGTCGTTGCTCGACATGCTCCGCACGCACGGCATTGTCCAGTTCGACCCCACTGGCGAGAAGTTTGACCCCAAGGAGCACGAGGCGCTGTACCAGGCACCGGTACCTGGCAAGGAGCCCGGCACCGTCCTGGAATGCAGCAAGGTCGGCTACAAGATTAAGGACCGTCTCCTGCGTGCCGCCGAGGTCGGTGTTGTTCAGTCGACCAACTAAGTCGTCTGCCCGTTGTCAAACTGAAATTCGCGGAAGAGCACTGCACCTCGAGTGCCCAGATCTCGCATCGTGATCAACAATTGTGCAACGTGATTGATCCATCTGTCAAGGTGGCTCAACTCGACGCCTTACGCATTTCAAGCATCTCTGCATCTCCATGTACACTCATCCGCTATAGCGGGACTCTGTCATTCAGCTTGCCCACGCTCTCCTAAGGGACATGAGAGGCACATTTCGAATCAATGCCTCCCTGTCTCGTGTATATCTGTACTATCTAAGGTCTCATCTCTCTCTCTGCCTACAATCTCAAACCCACCACTTTTGCTCTCGGTCTAGCTCTGGCTTGCTTCAGGCTCGCGATACTGCCAGCCCGCATCGGATTGTGATACGGTGACCCGGTCACAACGAGATTGCAACTGCTCTGCGACATTTCTCATCACCGCTTCTATCGCCCCACACTTTGTACTAAGCTGGCTGGCTCAAGCCTTGAGGCCCATCTGCCTGCTCACTACCTAGCGTAGGTCAACCGACAGCCTGTCCGACCATCGACCTCGCGTTCGCCGGTAGCGAGTCGCATCATTCAAAGGCTTAACCGGTTGCAAGCCAAACAACTGAATCGAACCTTGGTCCTTGGCTGGAGAAAGAACGCTGCGCAGTCACAGGCCACCGCGTTCAAGCTCGTATACAAATGTAAGTGTTGGTTAATACAACACAGGTCCAGCCTGAGTACAACAGGCGCATGCCTTGCTTTCATTGTTGAATACAAATGAGGGTCTTCTGCAGCGAGACTATTCCACGCCAGGATACGGTCACGCGTGGCTGGCTGCCGATTTCATTTCTTCTTCCTGAGCTAAAGAAAAAAGAAAAAAAAAAAGAAAAAGAAAAGGTTGAAAATTTGCTGCGCTCCAAACTTTTTTCCCTTCATTCCAGCCCCTCTGACCGCGAACGCAGACGAGAGGGACCAAAAAAAGTGAAAGGGGGAGCACAAAGCATGAAAAGTCATCAGGCAGCGCGCTCAACACACCAAAAAGTCTTTTTCTCTGAGCGTGTGACTGAGAGCCAAGCAGCGCGAGAGAGTGAGAATTGTGACTGCGTGAATAAGTTAGGGCAGAGCGACGTGGCTGGCTCATAGCAAAGTGGGCATCACCACCTTTCCTCTCTTCCTTTCTCTTCAAAAAAACTTTTCCTAAAAAACCAAAAACACCATCTCTCCCTCAAAAAAACCCGAGGTTCTATCGACTCGTTGCTAGTTGACAGTCCTCGCACAAAGCCAAAAGAAAACCAAAAAAGCCCATACATATCCAAGGTAAGCATAGTCATTCAATGACGAAGCGCTATTTGCAGATTGGCAGATGCAGAAAGGGCTCGACCGAGGAACGAGAGGACGCATCGACCTTCGACGACTCGACGAATACGACGACGGCGACGACGGCGACGAAGCAGCTACAGAGCGCACGATTGCGGATACCACGACCACGACGGCGACGGCAACGAATTGCTTGTTTGACGGTCGCTCTGATTGCGGATTGCCCGTATTGCAGCGATAGAAGCTCTACCGACTCGGCGGACCACCTTGGCGTGATTGCTGTGGAGGTATATCGAAGCAACGTAGCCAGTATCGCATATAGCAATCGTCATCCACATTGGCCTGTCGCAGCGTTCTCAGCGCCAGCAAGCTGTGGGCAGTACCTCTTGCTTTCTGCATGCACAATTTTTCGATCGTTTAACGAGCCCAGAAGCGATCCGCTTTCAAGCTTCTTCGGCACCTTTGTCGTTTCGTTCATCTTCTGCATCTTCCTTCCGCGATCCCATCACATGCACACATCGACCTCTCTGCTGACATTCTCATCTCTCCTACCTGTCCGCTACCACTTTTCTTGTCGCCCCTTCCAGAAAGAGTTCCTTTGTGCCCTTTCTTTCTCTTCCTTCTCCTCATCCTTTCTTTCAACTTTTCACCTTCAAGAAAACCAGAAAACCCCATCTCGTAACCATGTCGTCCACCGAGTCCCCCGCCGCCGCCGCCGCCCCTGCCGAGGCCGTCCCCGCCTCCGTTCCCTCTCTCGCCGCCGAGCAGCCGGCTGCCGGCAACGCTGAGCAGGTCAACCGTAACGCCGATGCCGCCAACAACACCTCGCTCTACGTTGGCGAGCTCGACCCCTCCGTCACCGAGGCTATGCTCTTCGAGATCTTCAACATGATCGGTCCCGTCGCCAGCATCCGTGTCTGCCGTGACGCCGTGACCCGTCGTTCGCTCGGCTACGCCTATGTCAACTTCCTCAACGCCGCCGACGGTGAGCGTGCCATGGAGCAGCTCAACTACTCGCTCATCCGCAACCGCCCCTGCCGTATCATGTGGTCCCAGCGCGACCCCGCCCTCCGACGCACCGGTCAGGGCAACATTTTCATCAAGAACCTCGACGCTGGTATCGATAACAAGGCCCTTCACGACACCTTTGCCGCTTTCGGCAACATCCTCTCGTGCAAGGTCGCCACCAACGAGACGGGCTCGCTCGGCTACGGTTTCGTTCACTACGAGACCGCAGAGGCTGCCGAGGCTGCCATCAAGCACGTCAACGGCATGCTGCTGAACGACAAGAAGGTCTACGTCGGCCACCACATCCCCCGCAAGGAACGACAGGCCAAGATCGAGGAGTCGCGTGCCAAGTTCACCAACGTTTACTGCAAGAACGTGGACCCCGAGGTCACCGACGAGGAGTTCGAGAAGCTCTTCACCAAGTACGGCAAGATCACCTCTTGCGTTCTCCAGCGTGACGAGGACGGCAAGTCCAAGGGCTTCGGTTTCGTCAACTTTGAGAACCACGACGAGGCCCAGACCGCCGTCGACGAGCTTCACGACTCCGATTTCAAGGGCCACAAGCTCTTCGTTGCTCGTGCCCAGAAGAAGAGCGAGCGTGAAGAGGAGCTCCGCCGCTCGTACGAGGCCGCCAAGAATGAGAAGCTCGCCAAGTTCCAGGGCGTTAACCTCTACCTCAAGAACATCCCCGAGTCGTACGACGACGAGCGCCTCCGTGAGGAGTTTGCCCCCTTCGGCACCATCACCTCGTGCAAGATCATGCGCGCTCCCTCTGGTGTCTCGCGCGGCTTCGGTTTCGTCTGCTATTCGGCCCCTGAGGAGGCCAACAAGGCCGTCTCCGAGATGAACGGCAAGATGCTCGACAACCGACCCCTCTACGTCGCCCTCGCCCAGCGCAAGGACGTCCGTCGCCAGCAGCTCGAGGCCCAGATCATGCAGCGCAACCAGCTGCGTCTCCAGCAGCAGGCTGCCGCTCAGGGCATGGGCTACCCAGGCCCTGGCATGTACTACCCTCAGCCCGGTGCCTTCCCTGGCCAGCCCGGTGGCATGGTCCCCCGCCCTCGTTATGCCCCTGCCGGCATGATGCCTCAGGGCATGCCCATGGCCCCTTACGGCCAGCCCGGCCAGTTCCCTGCTGGTATGATGCCCCAGGGTTACCGCCCCGCCCGACCCCCTCGTGGTGCCCCTAACGCCGCAGGTGGTCCCGCCCCTCCCACCGGTGCCCGTCCCCCCGCTGGCGTCAACGGTGCCCCCCGCCCCGCTGGTCAGCCCATCCCAGGCCAGCCCATGCCCCGTGGTGCTGCTCGCCCCGCCGGCCGCCCTCAGGGTGAAGTCGCTGGTCATCCCGGTGCTCTGACCGCCACTGCTCTTGCCAAGGCCAGCCCCGAGGAGCAGAAGCAGATGCTCGGCGAGGCTATCTACCCCAAGGTTGCCGCCACCCAGCCTGAGCTTGCCGGAAAGCTCACTGGCATGATCCTCGAGCTCCCCGTCACTGAGCTCCTCCATCTCCTCGAGGAGAGCGAGGCGCTTGACGCCAAGGTCAACGAGGCTCTCGAGGTTCTCAAGGAGTACCAGCAGAACGAGCCCGCTGCCCACGCGGCTGAGGCTGAGGCTGAGGCCCCCAAGACCGAGGCCTAAGCATGTCTTCTCGTTCATACCCCCTCTTTCCATACGCACGCCCTTTTCTCTCGGTCACCACCCTCTCTTGACCAATGTCCCCACCCCCAAAAGATCATTCTGCTTGTCGATCACGCAGCCGGTGCGCTTGATGGAAGGCTCGGGGGCAGCGAAGTCCTCACTTTCGTCGTTTGCTGTTGTTCGTGATCCGTTGTACCATATTCTAATTCGGCCCCTCTGTTTATATTTGTTTCCTCATCCTGGGTCCAAGGCGGTCTTCCTCTTCTCGCGCCTACCGTCACTTCGCTTCCACCTACTTGCCACCACCATCAACCCGCTATCGCACTTGTTGAAAGATTCGCCGGCTGTCGATATTTGTCATGCAGCGATGATCACCCCCTTTCCACGACTCTGTAGGATCACACACAGCTTTGAATTCTACATATGCAATCGGCTCAACACATCGTTTGTTCGTGTGGTCCGATCCTCTTGTTGATCCGATAACGACAAAGCAAGGCGGGTGACACTTAGCTCAATGGTGGATTCATGGTGAGACGGCGACGCAGCAGATGACGCTACACAGCTACAACAACCTGCTGCGCACTACAAGGCCGTTGCGTCGTGGACCTGCGTTACTGGCGACGCTCATGAACCACGCCGCGCTTCTGGGTCACCTAACGCAGCTTCTTCTGAGGTGTTGGCGGAGAGGCTGCTTCGTCTTTGCGCCACCTTATCGACGCAACTCTCGAAAGAGTGCTACGAATTGTCCCTCATCAGTGCGGCATTTGTCGACGTAGAGTGTGACTAATGTAGTTATGTAGTACCGACGCGTTTTTGATCGAAATATGTGTCATCATCTTCGACAGTGCTGAGCAGCTCTCCATCATCGAGATTGTCCAGCCAGAGCTGCATTGGAGGTTGCAAGTGACTCTTCTGAGTTAGGCAATTGATTTGGTTTTTATGTTGCTTATGATTTGGCTGACCATGTGCCTGACTGTGTCTCACATAAAAAGTTGGCTCCAAGACACATTTCGGCACCCTATCGAGTTCGACACGACCACCATCACTTTCGTTTCCCCCAAAAAAGACGATCAAGTCAACCCGCGACAAGCGCCCACTTTCATCAAGATGGTCGACCCGGTTTCATACGTCAAGATGTTCTTCCGCTCCGTCTTCTCCGTCTTCAGTCCTTCGACCACCACCGTGTGGCAGAACAACATCGCCTACTCCATCACACTCCACAACCCCCGCGTCCTGCTCTACCGCGGTCCCGAAACCTACGTCACCTTCTCCATCTATGCACAGGCCTACTCCGCTGAAGCACGCCAGCAGCTCGAACAGCTTTCCTCTAGCCAGATTTCTGAAGCTGTCAAGGGCACCAACGTGCAGCTCGTTCAGAAGGGATGGATTGCAGGTGCTGTTGGCTGGAACGCGGCTGGGTATCTCGGGGTTGCGACCAAGAAGGGCTGGGATGTGACGCCTGCAGGGAGTGCGGGGTGGAAGGATACCCAAGCGGAGTCTTCATCGCTTTCGCACAAGCAGCAGGAGGATGAGGATTATGGGGAGAAGCCGCAGCACAGTGCTCATGGTCGTGGCGGGGTGGAAGAGTACGAGATGCAGACGCTCAGCAAGACCTCGTCCGCCTCCAACTCTTCGTCTGAACCGCTTAAGGAGACCCGACATATTGCGCTGAAGCGTAAAGAGACGATCGACAAGCAGATCCGCGCCCAGTCATCCAGCATCGACACCGTCGGCACCGCTTCTTCCTCGACTCGTGTGTTGGGCACCTACAAGTGCCGTATCCCCGTCGAAACCGGCGACGGATACTTCCGTCTCTGGGTCACCCTCCCCTCTCCCACCTCTCGCGCTCAGGTCGGCATCGGCAGCCCAACCTTCCGCCTCTTCTCCTTCTCCCTCACCTCGGCTTCCCCACGCGGCGCCGCTCTCCTCCCGATCCCAGTCATCGTCCCCGAGCTCGTCCTTCGCTCCGTCTCCGTCGCCCTCACAACCCTCGTCTACGGCCTCTTCCCGGTGGCGACGATCATCGACAAGATCCTCCCCAGATGGATGTCCCGTCGCTTCATCAACTGGGTTTATACACGGGTGGGCGCCAAGAACAAGACGGAGCAGTTGAAGGAAAAGTACCAGGTGGATAGGAAGGTGGAACAGGCGAAAGAGCAGGTGAAAAAGGTGCCGTTTGCCAGTGCCGGGATCAGGACTGACTGGGATTTGGAGAGAGATGCCAAGAGGGGGAAGGGCGGATGGGCTTACTACTGGTGAGTGTGGTTTGTATCGTAGCTCGAAAAAGCGGCCTTGTACTCGTAAAAAGGCTCAGCATATCTTCATTGAGCACTTCCGTGATTGCGTTGTATTGTGTGTATGCAGAGAAAGTGTGCTCTTCCGCTGATATAGTTCTAGACTGTTGCGGATGAGGATTAGGAAGCCGGGCTATCGAGGAACCGTTTCGTCCTGGCAATCAAATCCCTCAACTCATTTACTTTGCTTCCCTTCCCTTCCTCTTTTGCCTCAACCACTGTCGTTGTTGGTGGTGTTATTGGCGGAGAATTCGTTCGTAAGCGAATGCGCTTACTCGGCGAGTCTCCCTGCCTGCTCCCGTTCCTGTTCGTTGCTCTGTACTCCGCCCAGATCGCCCTCGTCTCTGCAGCCACTTCCTCCACTGCCGTGCCGCACAGGCTGCCCAATAGCTCCGTCGCCTCGACCCATTCAGCGTCTGCACCCTGCTTAATTCCCATCCACACTGCGCTGAGCTTGCCGAGTGAGAGCCGGAACAGCTCGTCGATGTGGGTCCTGTACACCGCCGCGAGCACGTCTTTGAATTCCTGCGTCGGTTGGAGGGACGACAAGAGACGCGAGCGCAGATTGAGTTTTTGATCCGCGTCAACTTCTGTGAGTGCGTCGAGCTGGGAAAGAGCCATTTCGATCAATTTTGTGCCAGTCGTGCCGCTCAGGGGAATGGTAGGGAGAGGGAGTTCGATCGTGCGTTCTTCTGCGGGGTTCTCGTCTTCGGGAATGGTCTCAGAGAGGCTGAAGATGGTGCGGAAAATGTGGTTTGCCAGCGCGGTGAGGATTTGTAACGACTTGCACGCCACTTCTTCCACCTTACTGTCGTGAGCTTCTGATGTCGCTGAAGAGAGCATCGCGGGAGGAAGTTCTGAGAGGAGATCGCTAAGCAACGCAGAGGTGTGGGTCCACTGGTCGTAAAAGTCGTGCACGAGGTCTTCGAACGTTGGTCGTCGAGGACCGTGGAGGTAAAGTTTTGGGTTGGGTGTGAGATCCGGCATCGCTCGTGCAAGTAGCGCCGCAAGTGTGTTCTCGATGGAAACGGAAGCATCGTCGAGTTCGAGGATGCCAACTCGCTCGAAAGCGTGTGACAGGACTGATGAGGACGTCGACACTGACGATGTGGAGCGAGCTGCACGCAGTCCGCTACTGATCGCCTTTGATCGATCGAGTCCGAGATGGCGGAGCCAATCCTTCTGCTCTGTGATGCGATCATCACCGCCATCGACATCAGACATCTCCACATCGCCAGTTGCGTCGGCTGCACCAAGACCTTGACCACCCCAAGCGACCAATAGAAGGCGGCAAGCAAGGTGACTCGTCTTGATGAAATTAGAATTCGCGATCTCCTCGAGCCTCTTGCGGTCGCTCGTGAGATGTTTCTGTCTCTCTGCGGGCGTCTTCGCTTGAGCAACGGCGGGGCTCGTTTCGAAGATCACTAGCCCTGCCGGGCTGTGTTCGTCGGTAGCAGGTAGAATCGACTCAAGCCCAGCTTGGCTTCCAGTCGAGCTCGTCGTGATGTCAACGAGCTCGAGCTGGGACCCGTCAGCGAGATCAATTTCGAGCACGTCACGTCCGCTCTCGTCACCCTTGCTTCCGGACGGAGCGGAAGGTGAGAAGCCAAACTTGACGCGCAGCCAACTGGAGGCGACGTGCTTTTCCGGCGCGCCGGAGTAAAGCACGACAAGACGATCCAAGTCAGCAGGCCGAAAGTGTAAGAGTACCTCCTCAATGTGGTCCGCAAGACGTTCGAGCAAGGAGCCCTCCGCCCATAGTTGGTTGCGTTGACGTCGAACGCGCGTCCACCTTTCGGTTAGGTCCGCATCGCCTCTTTGTTCTGTAGCTCGGTCCGGACTCGAGGTAGGATCGTCTCCAAGCTTCCGCTTTAGTCGTTGAGAAGACTTATCGCTTGGCAGCGGTGTTCGCTCGCCTGTCAGTAGCGATTGACGAATGGAGAATGCGTGGCTGATTGGACTGGTCCCGTTCGTACTTCGTTCGTCTTCACTTGACCGGCTTACAGGTGTGGAAGCGTCTGCTCGATTGCGGCCAAGGATGTTCCTCCGTCTGATCTCGCTACGAATGCTCTCGAGTCGCTGTCGCTGCTGCTCACGATCTCTTCGCTCTTCCAGAACTTCGGTCCAGCGTTGCCAAGTGCGCATAGCACAGCTTCGCGAGCGGAACACCTCTGCAGCAGCAACTCGGCTGGCTTCCTCCGCTGTCTCCGCTGCATGCTCATCAGCCAGTCGCTGCCAAAGCTTGTCTGTGATGCGGCCGAGAAGCTCGTTCCTCGACGCGGTCCGCCGACGAAGGTCTTCTTGCTGGACCGCACTTGCGGCGGTCTTGGTAGCAGCGGATCGGATGACTTCGTCGGATAATGTCTTGAATGCGCGGTTGACGGCGTATGTCCGAGCTGCTTCCTTACGCTTGGCTTGTACATTCGCCTCGACTTCGGCTTTCGCAGCTGCTGCTGCTTGCAATGCAGCGCTGGCTTTTGTATCAGGGGCTCTCCCCTGCTGACTTGCTGCTGTTGGTAGTGCCGAATCTTGCTTTGCAGCCGCTGCCGTTTCCAGCTTGTCCTTCGCTGGCTCCGTCGATTCCTTGGTACCCGAAGACGAGGAAAAGAATGAAGGCATCGATGGCTTACTTGGTCTAGAGTCCGCTTTCGGCACGGCTCCGAACGAGAAGGACGGCGCCGCTGAGGTTGACGACACTTGCTTGCTGTCTTGATCTGTGTGAGCGCTCGAAGAGGCGAACTTGCTGTTTACGGCTGGTTGACCGAAAGAGAAACTTGGCGGCGAAATGGGCTTTGACTCCGTGTCAGAAGGCTTGGAGATGGACATTGCGGCGTTGCCGCCAAAGAGCGGAGCTTGATTCGTAGCAGCCCCTTGCTTTGGTTGCGAGTCTTTGCCGAACGCTCCAAAATTTGGCAACCCGGTCTTTGACATATCTTCCTCCTTCTTTGGAACGCTGCTGCCAAAGCCAGAGAAGCCGCCGAAAGCGCTGTTGGGAGTGGAAGCGCCCGTGCTACTCGACGCCGAGGCACCGAATGAGGTCGATTTGAACGTTTCTGCTTTCGCAGAGAGCTTGGAGGGTGATGCAGATCCAAATGCTGAAGGCTTGCTCGTATCTTGTTGGGACTGTTGCTGTCCGAAAGCCGATGAGGTAGATGCAGCAAACGCAGTTGCCGGTTGCTGTGGAGTTTTGAGGCCGAATGTCGGCACGCTGCTTGTCGATGTGGCCTTGGCGAATGGCTGAGCCGATGGAGCTGCTGCTGCTGCTGGTCCTTGTGGTCTTGTTTGCGGGCTTGGAAGGATTGCACTCGCGCCCGAAGCGCGGCCATCTACAACATCAGCACTGGTATATGAGCCACGCTTGGCTTCAACGATCGTGGTGCTAAAAGGGGCCACGAGCGGCTTGTCCTCGTTGATAGTCGCATTGCGATGTATCTTGACGCCGACGGGCGTATCCCCATCGAACTCGAGCTCAAGGCCAAGATGCGTTGCCATGGACTCGACCTGCTCGGACGAGTCCATGCCAAGCACATGCTGGACTCTCTCGATAGGTAGAGCCCTGTGCTGGGCCATGTATGCCTTGGACATGGCTTTGACAGCACCGATGCGCACCGAGCTGAACGAGTTTTCTGCAAGGCAAGCCATGAGGTAGTTGACGCCTGGTTTCCGCAGCTCGGCGAAGAATTTGGAGAAGAAGTTGAGCGTAGCTTCCGTGTTTCTTGGCTGACCTCGCTTCTCAAGGTTGTTTGAGCGTTGCGCCAGCTGACGCAAGTTGAGCGCGGTCTGAACTAGTGGCGAACGGAAGATGTCGCCGGGAAGCAGCTCGGCCTCTCGCAGCGTCTCGGGATCTCGAAGGTGGAGCAAGAGATTGTAAGCGCGGAACTCGGCCTCGTTGGGAGAAGGCTGTTGGCCACCGCTTCCGGATCCGTTAGCGGAAGCCTTCCTGCGATTGTCGTCATAGAACTCAATAAGACTGCGCATGGTTTTACGTAGTTGCTCGAGCTCCTGCTGCTCGCTCCACCCTTCCGCACCGGGTCCGCCCCGCCAGTGGAGACAGAGGATGTGGTATCTAGCGATGCGCTCATGGCATTCGATGGCAACAGGCCCACCTTCACTTTGGACGATGAAGTCCTGACGCACCGCTCGCGTGCGATTCCAGAGGAATCCTTGAACCGCTGTGAATCTTGGATCGTTGGGATTGGCAGGTAAGAGGTCGTGGAAGAGATAGTCGAGCGTGCGCTTAAGGACGGGGGGTGGACGCACATCTTCTGGCAGTGGCAGCTCACGGCCAGCCGCGGGACGTCGATAGATCTTTACGGCGATGCGTGGATCGACCCGGTCGGTGCCAGGGTACACTTCGAGAGGGTCGAGCTCCTTCTGGAACTCGCGCTCCTCGCGTTCGAACTCGGGACACATGTCCTGACAGGTACCAACGAGCTTAACGGCCAATGCAAGGTCGGTGGGCTTGTCGGGATCGGGAAGTACGCCTGACTTGATGTAGGCGTTACGGAGCGCTTCTCTCCCACCTTTCATCTGGAGGAAGCGGTTGCCGACCTTGGGAGCCTCCTCGAAGCGTTTCTTGCGCAGCTCATCCTCGTCCTCTGTGTTCCTGCCAGTCTCGCTTCCCGCGCCGAAAGGAGATCCAGAACCATCGGCCGGCGTCGATGTGCCATTGCGATCTTTTCTGAGGAAGTTGGAAAAGGAGCTTGTCGCAGCAGCCGTCGCAGCAGAAGGCGGATTGGATGAAGGCTGAGTCGCTGGAGCAGAGAAGCTGGAAGGAGCGGCGCTTGGCTGAGATGCTGAGAATGCAGAGCCGAATGTTGACCCACTAGCATTGCCACCAAAGGCAGAGGAAGGAGCTGGACCGGATGACTTTCCAAATGCTGAAGATGTCTGTGTTAATCCAAACTTTGGAATGGAGCCTGTTGTTGAGGCGCTTCCGGATGCCGTCGTCGGAGCAGCGCTGTCGCTAACAGCGGCCGAGCCGAAAGCAGCTGTGTTTTGTCCGAAGCTATTTGTCGTTTGTGTAGACGAGAATGATGAGATCGGCTGATTGAAAGCAGACGGTGCAGGAGCTTCACCATTTGGAGTCGGAGCCGGCGCACCAAAAGCTGACGAGGGCGTGGAAGCTTGGCCATTCGGCGAAGCGCCAAAAGTGGAGGCGGGCGCCGGTGGTTGTGTGTTGAACGTGGTCGACTTGTTGGCGAATGGGCGTGGTCGAGGTCGAGGAGCATGTGTGTTGCTGGGACTGGCTTCAACACCAGCTGAAGCTCCGTCGATCGGGCCTGTCTGCTGATTCACATTCGAATGCGATGCGAAGGGTCTGACAGGACGTATTGTGCTTCCACCTCTTCCTCCACGGAAGGAGGTCGAGTTTGAAGGCCTCCCCTCTTGCCCCACACCCGTACCTGTCGATCGAGAGGTGTACGGTCTCGGCCTATTGCCGAAAGTCGACGATTGCTGCTGTTGCTGTTGCGATTGGGGCTGCTGTCCGCCCATGAACGGACGAGGTGTGTTGAAGTTCGCTTGCTGCGGTCGAGGCTGATGTACGCCACTGAACGGACGTGGTCCGGTGAATCCAGATTTTTGAGGCTGAGGCCGTGGTCCGTTGTTGAAGGGGCGTGGAGTACCAGAACCAGATTGTTGCTGACCATTGTTGAAACCAGGCGAGAAAGCTGATGTTGGTCCATTCTGAGGTTGGGGACGAAACATGTTCGGTGGAGCACTGCTTGTCGATCGTAAGGATGTTCCAAATCCAGAAGGGCCCGATGGTGCACCTGATCCGAACCCTGAGCCAGAGCCCGAGCTAGAGCCTTGCTGCATGACGGAAACAGCCAAGTCGTATCGCTCGAGCTCTCTTGCAACGAAGGTGAGTTTCGCCGGCCGATGAGAAGAGCGACGAAGCAAGCGGGAGAGTGTGAATTGACGTTGAGGCCAACATAAAGTCAGCGCTGGCCTTTGCAAAGGGTGAGTGTCGCTCGAGCAGGAGGATGAGCGCGAGTGAAGCTGGACGAGGGAGTGTTCGAGCAACCGCGCTCTGGTCACCTCTCCACGCGAGTCCACTTTTGACCCTGTCTCCGAATTCCGAATTTTCAATACCTGTCAAACTTGGAACACTTGCGTTATGCTCCCGTCACGCTTCGGACCTCTCACCAAGGAAGGACAAGTTCGAAGCAGGAGCTATCCCAAACGATGTGCGAAGTCCAAGTCAAACGAACCGAAAGACGAGGGTGGAAGGTTTGTGCGTCATCTGCAGCGCTAGACCGCTTGCGCACTGAAGGCTGATCGGTTTATGTGCAAGCGCAGAACATGCCGCAATACTGACAAAGTCACCAAAGAAGTTTGTTTCAATGGCTGCGTTCTGAGAGGGGTGCGGCCTAGCCTGAACTCGAATTCCGCCCCCAGATCTTGTGCAGATCTTGCTCCGTGCGGTGATACTATCATGATTATTCAGTATGACCATTCCTTAACCGCTCTCTCACCGGCCTACGTGAGAGCAATCTATTCATACATGAGAGTGAAATAAGAACCTAAACAAATAACACGTAGCGACGAGAGCAGTGACAACACGCTGGACCTTCTGCTGGACATCATCACCCTCCATCAGAAGTGTCTTGCGAATGAGAACATCGACCTTTAAATGCGCGTCTAGTATCGGTACTTGAAGTAAGGCGACTCGTCACCCATGTCGGCGGTCTCCTCCTTGCTGAGATGAGCAGCCTCACCGGAATCGTTCTTGGTCTGCTTGCGCTTGTTAGCGAGGTAGAGAAGGCCAGGAGGCCATAACAAAAGCTGAAACATGTCCGTGGCAATGGTCAGCAGAGCTTGATTCTCTCGTCAGGGTTTGGCGGCTTCACATCAGGGGCAAAACAGGTGGACAAGTTGCAAATTAACGAGCAATACTGAAAAGATACAGACTACAAATACATATGCGACTTTGACGCAGCACTTGAATAAAGATACAGCTTTCATCGAATAGAGACTAATCACGCGAGGACAGGGTAAAGGTTGTCGTCGTCCGACTCGGGTTCGGGCAACGCTACGAGCTTTCGCAGACGGGAAAGTCCCTCCCTGCGCAAATTTTCCTGGAAGTGCATCGAGATCATTGGGTTGGCCGCATCCTGCAGCGGTAGCTTGTAGGTGCCTAGCCCATCGTTTGACTGCGTTTCGTCTTCTGAGCCGTGCTCTGTAGTGTTGGGGGTCGACGCGGCCAGCGTCAAAGGCTCCTGCGTGCCCCTTTTGCCGGTGTTGTCCTCTTCCACAACCGACACAACGATGCGTCGACGGACTTCTCGAAGATGCCGGCGTGCGCTTCGGAGTGTATCATGTAACTTTGCCGTTTCAGCCGTCAACTTCCTTTGACGCTCTAGACTAGTGGCGATCTCACGCTTGAGGTAGGCGTCGAGTGCCTTGGCCTGCGCATACGACGTCTCGAGCGATTTGTACAGCCCGCGCTCGTCGACCGACTTTGGATTTTTGCTGCCTGGCATGAGATGCAGTTCAATGATCCGGAACTCGGGGGGGCGCTGCACCAGCATCTGACTGCCTCTTGCCCTGGCAATCATGGTGAAAAACTTGCCTGAGTTCGTCTTGGCGCGAAGCACAAGCGGTTGTGTACCCTTTACGGTCGAGCTTGCCGACGCATTCATGCCAAGATGTTTTGTATACTTGGTGTTGGTCGCGACACCAATGTCGATGCAGAACTGCAGGGTGGTTTGAATGTCTTTGATGATAGAGGTGAGGACGGGAGTTGCATCCTTGAGCAATTGACGTGCACGCTTCTCGCGATTCGTTTCGGCGGCCATGAATGTCTGCACTTGGAGCCACACCTTGACTTCCCACTCGGCCAGGTCCTCGTGGGGGAACTCGGGCGTAGCGCCATCAAATAAGACCTGATTGACCTTCTCCAGCTCGTTGGATACAGCAGTATACTCGACCAGCTGGCTTTCCAACTCGGCTTTGCGCTGTTGCTTGGAGGCCAAGATGGAGCGGCTGGATTCTAGCTCATCCTCGTGTGCAGCTTGTTGCACGGCTGCCTTCTCAGCATCGTCATGGGCCTGAATGACCAAGCGAGACCGTCTTCCGCCCTTGTTCATGAGACGTTTGGCAAGAGAGCTGCTCATTCTGGCGTGGGTAACTCGCGTCTCCTGAGAGATGACTTGCAGAGTCTTGAGACGTGCTTCCTGGCTCTTGACCTTGCCGGTGACAGCGAAAATATCGTGCTGGAGGGTATCGAGCTTTGCAGGGACATCACCCAAATCTTCCAGCGTTTTTGTGAGCTGCGTATGTCGCTCGTAGAAGCCGACTATCCTCTGACGTAGAGGTGGTTGATACGCCGGAACTGATCGCTCGGAGGCAGCAATGTCGGACGGGTTGGCATTCGTGAGAGCAAGTGTCGCTGCGGTTGCAACGGCTGCAGTGCCTGCCACAACGAAAGGCGGAGGCGGCTGTTCGCTCTCTGCAACAGACTCAGCGCGTAGGAGGTCATTGACATCGTCGAACATGGCGTTGACGGGGCCACTGTGAACCCTCGGCCTAGTGGGCCTCTGCATTTTCAACATGATGAGTGCCCAAGCTTTTGAGGCTCTGTTGTATATGTTAGTGACGAGACAAGACCTCTTCCGGTTGCGATATTCCACGGCTTGAGCGATAGGTTCCTGGTTCCGGTATGAGTTATTGCATGCGGTTCGATCGCGAACAGGTGCTCCAATCGCGGAAAGGTCGACGATGACAGGACAGCGCTGCTCCTCACATGTTTGTGGGGAGGACGAAAGGAGAAGTCAAGCCTCGAATCACGTCAAGAAGGTCGAAGGCGAGGGTTTCAGACGGATGTGGATATCCGATGTTCGGGAAGCGTGCTCCATGACAAAGACATGGCTTACACTGTGAGTATCCTGACAGCAACAGGCCGTGCTAGCGCCAGAATGCTGACGCGCCTCTGAGCCAGTGTAAAGTTGTGTTTGTCCCTTGACATGCGGCTTTTTTTAAGCGGAGCAGACATCATCTTGCAGAGCGCGCGTCAAAAAGGGTCCAATCGTCGCAGTTGCAAAAGCCCATTCGACTTTTTGATCGGCGATGCAAAGCTCACGTCAATTCGCACGAATTAAGTGGTCTCCACTTTTCGCGCGAGAATTTTGAGCTTAGCAAGGGTTCCACGTCGATCCATACAAAAAGATGCGCAGCAAGCACAGCCTCATGCATAACAGCAGTAGCTAGCTCAGTGCAGCAAGAGAGTGAGCTGGAACCTTCGGAGTGCGTCTGCCACGTCGACAGCTGCCAGATTCATCTCCCCGCAACTCTGCGCCCAACTCCCTCTCCCCTCAACCACCACCTGCGTCTCCTCAATCCCCTCCTCGTCTCGTCCGCTTTCTCCATCCCCGATCAACCTCTCCGCCCTCAACCTTCCACGTACACATCATCCTCATCTCCGCTATCACCTTTACGCCGCCCTAGCTAGCACACTTTCGCCCTTTTGCCTCAACGCATAGGGGGTTCCCTTCCTTCCACGTCCTCACACTACAACGCAGCCCGTCACCTATTCTACAACATCAAGCTATTCATTCTATCTCCTCCTCTTCACTGAGTGTTGGAGAGTACATCACTATCCGTCGCCGTCTCTTGTCTCGTTTCGCCACATCACCAAAGTTTCGAACGTCGCTCAGTCTCTCGTCACTACCACATACTCTGCTCATCATGTCTAGCACCCCCACAGCATCCTCTATGCCTGTACTCCCTCAACCATCCACAGCGTCTTCCTTGGCGGCCGCATCCTCCTCTCGCCTTTCAGAGACTCCTGTCAAGAAGGAAGCCTCGGATGTTGTTCTGGCTGACTCCAGCTCGAGCAACAAGAAGCGAAAGATTGTCGACGCCCAAGAGGATGGAGAGGATGACGACGAAGATCTTGATGACTCGTCGTCCCCTTCAGCATCACCTTCCAAGTCCACCAACACCGGCGGCCGCAGGAAAGCGAGCGACGAGGAGCGCAAGGCTCGTCTCGAAGCCCGTCAAGCCCGTAACCGTCTCTCGGCTCAGTACTCGCGTGAGCGCAAGAAGGCATACGTCGAGCAGCTCGAGGGATCCGTCAACACACTCAAGGCAGAGAACACCTCGCTCCGCCAGCAGCGTGATCAGGATCACCTTGTCCGTCAGGCCCTAGAGGCCAAGCTCAAGGATTCTCAAATCCGCATCAACACTCTTGAAACAATACTCCGCACCGTCGCCCCATCTCTTGGCCCTTTACTCACGTCGTCGTCGTCATCATCATCATCCTCTCCCCCTCCTTCTACTTCCACGGCTTTCGCCGCTCCCTCCACTTCCACGATTGCCCCGCAGTTTGATGCGGGTCTGTCCGCTGATATCGCGTCTGCGCTTCTGCAGAGCAGTGGTTTGGCTACCAAGGAGGTCTCCTTGCCCCTGACGATTGCAGCGCCGGCATCGACCGCTTCCCCCTCCCTTTCCCTTGGCACTTCGGGCCAGCAAACCTCGAACGAAGGCGTTCGCCTCCCTGCAGCGGAGGCGACCTGCTCTGATGCACCATCTCTTTACAGAGATGCCGAGCTCGAGCAGTCCCAGCAGCGGATGTCTTCACTCAGTTCGATGGTGTCGCTAACAACGAAGCTTTTGCCAAGGCAAGGGCTGGAAGCAATGTCGATGTCAATGGCAGCAGCATCGTCAACCAAGGATACCCCCTTGCAAGCCAGATCAGCGTTCTCGCAGCAGAGCAGCCGTCGACGATCGCGACCAGCCCCCGCATCCCTCTGCCTCAGCATTCCGTCGAAGCGAAGGCAGCCGGTGTTGCCCGTGAAACTGAAGCTCTCCTCTCCAACTTTATCGACCTCGACGCCAAGTTTGCCAACGGTGACGCGGCGACTGCGGCTCAAGATCAAGGTGCCTCGCCGCCTGCCGCCCCGTCTCAACTTGTACCTGTGGGCCAGGACAATGCAGCAGCAACAGCAGGCGCTTCGCGATCAGCAGGCACCTCTGCAGGTGACCTCACAAGCCTGAGCGCCGCCTCTGCGAGCTCGGGCGAACGCGAGAGTGGCAGCAGCAGCACTAGCGGCGAGCACAGCAAGTTCGACACGATCAACTTTTCCAACACCGACGACGACGTCCCTTCGCACGTTGCGGATAGCAAGGACGGAGACATGCAACAGCGATTCCAGCTCCTCAATTCTCTCCTCCCCAGCGAGAGGAACGTGTGGGAGCTCGCAACCGATGCGATGCTTCAAGATATCTACGGCCAGAGCGATGAATCCGAGACTGCTGCCCCTAGCATCTCGTCAACCGACGCGTCCTCGTCCCTCGCCGACGCCAGCGCTGGCTCTTCGCCCTTTGACCTCGTCGACCTCGACATCGAGATCGAAGAGCCGCTCCAGCTCAACATTGGCCTCGACGAGAACGAGACCACGGACGCAGCGAGTGGCTTCTTACACCACGACGCTGGTCACGCCAAGACGGCTGAGGCCGCCTCGGTGGACTGGCCTGGTCTCCTCGCTTCCCTGGTTGCTTAGCTCGTTCGATTCTGGTTAATCGCGTCTCCTATCTCTTCTCTCCGCTATGTGGTCTCGGTAGTTTGTACATTTACTTGCTCGCTCGTCTCGTTTCTTGGCTCCGAATGTGATCCTGCTCGCTACTCTCAACCGCCTCTCATTACTTGACTGTGCTCGCGCCGTGTGAACAGTAAGTGGGATGTAAGGAAGGAGGATGTGGTATGATTTGGGGGGAGACTAGAAATACAGCTGAGCTCGCGTGTTGGAGCGAAAGAACGGGATGAAGGAAATGAGTGTATGGATGCGTGCTAGGTACAAAGAAGGTGGTGAGCGAATGTTGTCGCATGGCCGCGGTGAGGTGAGGGTTTTCCCAGCCATCAGCGGAAGGAAGAGAGTGAGCTCGCTGGACCGAGCTCGAAAGAGGACCAATACCACGCGTCCATCAAGCGCCATATATCCGCGTAGCTCGTGTCCACCGCCACGAACGACGCTTCCACATGCGCACCACTCACGCTCGCAGACGAGGTGGGTTTCGAGCCGACCGCCCTATACGTGCTGCCCGGCAGCCTGTGCGTGGGGGGGATGGAGGAGTCGATTTCGTCGCCAAGGGTGCGGATGGAGGCGAGCAAGGCTTGCGCTTCGCGTTTGAGCTGGGCGATGGAGAGCAACTGGTCCGCGCCCGATTCGCTGCCGAGGTCGAGTGTACGTGTGCGCGTGGGCGCCACATTGCGCTTTGGAAGCCAGCTGAGCTTTGGCATAGCTCCAGCCTTGCTCTTCGCACCCATAGTTTCGGTCTGAGCGAGCCGGTCGCTTTCAGAGACCTTTGTACGAAAAATCGGTGCCATGGGAGTGGATCTAATTGCACTCGTAGTGGTGAAGGGGGGCAGCGGGAAAGTGGCATCGTCGTTGACCCGCATCGAGCTGGGTGCGGACGCAGTAGCTGACGGCGTCAGAGTCGTCGTCGACGACGACGAGAACGAAGATGGACGTGAGGTGGAAAGGATCAACGGTTGCAGGGTGGAGGTAGATGCGCGCGCCGAAGAAACGACCTCTTCAACTGGCAGGGTGGGAGTTGCAGGTGAGGCTGCTGATTGCTGGCCTTGTGTCTCATCTGCAGCGAGAGGTGGGTCAATGAGGCCTGCGCTGGTATTGCTGATAAAGGGACTGCGGAAGTTGTCAATTTCATCGGGTTCGAACATCGATGCGGCAGAACTGGAGCGGAGATCCCGGTCATCCTCACCGGGCAACTGCAGGGAAAAGGGATGGCCGCTCAAAGAGTCGTAGGAGTATCTCGAGTCGATCGAGTCGCGCGACACGGCGGAGAGCGAAGACGACATCGACGGTGAATCGAGGGCGCTTGTGCTGCTGCTTGTAGACGCCTGTGATGTTTCCTCTGAACGCTGCATGGACGCGGTTGATGGCGCCGCCGCCGCGGCAAGGGGAAGCGGGAGGTTACGCTTGCGGGAGGGGGAAGCAATGATGTCGAACGCGGGCTCGTCATGGTCAAATTGGTCGTCAAGGCTGATGAAGCTGCGAACTCGCGAACGAGACTCTTCGTAAGGCCAACGCTTTTGTACTGAGCTGCGAGGAGGAAAGACAAATTGCGGCTCGGCAAGAGAAGGCTCGCTGATGCTAGATTGTGAGGAAGACGACTGCGAACTTTGCGTGCTGATGGCGGCCGGGGCTGACAAGGGACCCTTGACGGGCTGCTTGGTGATTTTGAGCCGAGCTGGCGCACCGCCGTGAGCACCGGCACGGCCAACGTACGAACCGTTGGACTGGCTGGTAACAGAGCTACTTATGCGATGGGAGGCTTCGGTCGAGATCTTATCGTCGTCGCAGTTTGAAGGCTGCTGCTCTCTCGTGCTCTGAGCCTCTTGGGCGTTAGTGCTTGGTGCGTTGACTTCGCTGACGCGGCTGAGCTGACGGCCGAATGCCTTGGGAGCGGCCGTAGCACCAGATCTGCCTGCCTCTTCAAATGCGCTAGCGATGGCACGGACGGACTGGCGTTGTGGCTTTTTGGATGCGGTTGAGGGCGGGTTGGTATTCATCAACACCCTCTGTATCGCAATAGAGGACCCCAGCACCGATGAGATGGACTCGGAACGGGATGCCGAACCGTGTCGGCCGATGCGATGGGCCTGGCCATGACTGGAAGTACGCGAACGGGTTGAGGACTGGTAGCCAACGTCGCTGTATTCGGAGTTGGATCCGATGCTAGAAGGCGAGCTGAAAGTGAGATCAAAGGACGAGTCCGAGTCCGTTTCGTAGAGAAGGCGATGCTGAAGCTTGGTGAGCCCGTGCGGATGCTGCGGTGCAGCTTGCTTGATCATGGTGGGTCCACCGATAGATAAGGTGTGTGAGAAAGGCGATATGAGGGATGGATCCAATTGTGTAGTGTCAATAGCTGTATCGTTGGCAATCGAGCTGGCAAAGTTGCGATGCATCATCTCCCGTCTGTTCAGTGAATTGTCGTGGGATAGATGTATGAACAAGAAGAGCAACACCGACGAGATTGGAGGTGCTAGACGGTGAGAGTACGAGGGTGGACCTATCTCCTCCGGTGAGATGGACCAGCAGACCTCGATAGAGCTTGGAGATGGTAGGGGTCAGACAGAAAGTCGAGTGATTGTGACAAGACTTGAAGCCAGGTCGAGTTCTATGCGTGTGCCCGATATGTTGGTGAAGTTCTTGGCTGGTAGGAGTAGACACGAGATCGAGTGATGTATTTGTTGGGATGTCTGTCCGTGTGGCTTGTGATTGTGGCTCCAGCCAGCTGAAGCAGATGTTGGCGCGTGTATGAGGTTGTTTCTGTCTGCCGGAGAAGAAGCAAAATTGGGAGCTGAATGGCTGCAGTTGATAAACGCCAAACGGAAGCAAGGAAAGAAAACGGTGCAACGAAACTGTGGCTGTGGACTGCAAGACCCACGGTCCAAAGCGTAGGGACGGCGAGTGATAGAGAGCGATGGAGGGAGGAAGCAGAGACGATGTCAACGATGCAATCAATCGAGAATGGACTCGTGCTAAAAACTGTGCAACGCCATCAACGGAGCCCAAACGGGAGTTGCTAGAGAATGCTGAATCCTAACCGAACATGCAATGCAGCGCCGTACCTGGCTTGAGCCCTTTTGTGACGGCAATGGAACCGCAATGGAATCACAATGCGGCTACACTGCATCGTGTTCGGCCAAAGAAGAGATGCATCGACCGATGCTATGCGATGCACTGCACTAGCGCTGTAGCCCGCAGCAAGGTCCTATCGCAGACAAAGTCAGGAGGCACGACGGCTAAGCAAGGCAAAAAGTGTTCAAGTGGCAGCGGACCTGCAAACGAACGCGCATTAGCCCCCTGGTTGTGTGATTTTACGGTAAATAGGCAGGTCTGGCTGGCTGAAGAGAGATGGACATGTCCGACATTTTACGCCTTTCAAACATTTGTGACAGCCGAGCGAGTTTCCAAGGTGCAGCTGCTGCTGCTGTTGCTGGCAAGGCGTTTTCGTGGACAGGCACACCGAGCGCCAAAGAGAACAAAGATAAATGAAACGCCTAGCCACTAGCCTTGGGCGCGCTTCCGCTTTCATCACATTGAGCACTCACTCGCCGGCGAACACGACTGCAGCTGCGGCCAGTCACGAAAGAAGCCGAGCTACGAGAAGTCACAAGTGTAAAGTGTATGCTTCTGAGAAACGTCTATATCACAACGACCCGTGGCAGTTGGGTTGTCTTGCTGTTCATCCCTTTTTCCTGGCCAATCCCCGTCACTCTTCGGAGCTTCTTACCCGAGCCTCGCTTGAGCCTGCATTGCAAAAGGGGTCTCGTCATCCCAAGCAGCGTCTCCAGGTACATCACATCTTGGCTCTCACTCCTAAGGCTGAATGTGGAGAGCCATCCCAATCTCAGGCGAGCTCGGGACCGCTGGCAGTGATGATCGACTTTCTGTCACTGCAAGATGGCGATCAAAGATCTCGCAGTCTTGTGCGCGCTCTTTCGCAGCCTAAGGGAGAGGGAGAGGGAGAGGGAGAGGGAGAGACATTTGTCTCGTACACCCCAGTAACGTGTCTCAGGGTCGCATGCAATGGCTTAGAACGAACGGTAAGGTGAACTTGCGTCTTCAATCTGTCGGGCCACTGAAGCGCTCGATTAGGAAGGTTTAGTTGATAGAAGCAATCATCGCGCCAGCTTTGGTTGGGGGTAGACCGGCGGCGTCACCGGTTCAAGCTCTAGATGCGGAATGCAGAAGTCACAAAGCTTCTTTTGCGGTACTGTATGGCCCACTGTAGATCGTGCTTGCACAGAACAATCAGAACGTCTCACACGTGCTCTTCTATGTCTTCTACGAGTCGCTTGCTCAGGTACAAGCAGGATCGCAGTCATGCCGTCCCTCAACCCTCATGTATATTAGCTAGGACGACAGCCGCCGCGTTCAGATGTTGGACCTCGTCATCAATTGTAGCGACGAGGTGCGGGTTTGTAGGAAGCTGCGGTTCTCGCTGCAAGGCAAGGTCTGAGGCATGAGTGGCTGTCCGCCATGCCAATACTCTAAGCGCGATCAGCTTCGGATTGGAATGCATCCTGCAGGGCGGTGCTGTTCGACTTCCGTAAAGCGCAGACCGGCGGTCCTGTGGTGAGGGAACAGGATCCAACTGCTTCATTCGCACGAATTGTGAGGAAAGAGAGCAAGTGTTAGACTACGAGGCTGACATTGTGTGAAATTTGAGCTCGGCCGAGCTCAGGATATATCACGTGTGACTCTTGAACTTCGAGCCTTGATTCAAATTTCGACGTGATTCGCGCTTTTAAAATCTGGCCCAGCTCAAAATGGACCCAATTGAAATGTTGATTCGAGGCAGGAGCCCAGTCAGCTCGGAGACAAGCTCAAGACGGCGCCCAACCAGTGCCAGACGACCTGTCTTGCAAGGATCCTTGAGCAAGTCGAGCAGCGAGAGCTCACCGCACGCAAGCAAAGCCAAGCAGGCGAGAAGCCAATCTTGAAGCCAGCAAGCCAGCAAGCCAGCCAGCCAGCCAGTGTGCGAATCTGCCGTTCACGCTGCTCGCCGTTCGAGACCGCCGAGTTGAGTCGAGTTCGACATCTACACCTCCTCCTCTTTCCCTTTCCCTAGGTCACTTCTCATCCCCTCAAGACACACAATCAAGGTAAGCTTCGCCGAACAGCATGCATCGCATTACCAACCACGACGCTCGAACATGACAACAAAGACGATCAGGACGACGGAGACGACAAAACACGACATTCGCAGATGCAGCAGCACAACCGACATTCATAGCATGGACAGCATACCGCACGACATGCCACTTATCAGCAGCATACGATGCCCAGCATACGCTCCGCACACGTCGTAGTTGCAGTTTGTTCTACTGCGCTCGCCAGACATCATAGGAACTGTTCGCCGTATCATCGACCATGCAGCACCACCGATTCGAAGGTTCGATAAAGTCGACCCTTTCCTCTTTATTAGCATGGCAGCTATCGGAGAAGGCAGTTGTAGGAAGCATATACGGAGGTTTGGGGCGGTCAACTGACGCGCAGTGGATCATGTTGACATCATGTTTGGTACCACCGTGAACCTTGATGTCAAAATAAAACACTGTGCCAGGAGGTCACCAGGACACAGCAGCTTTCATGGTATGCGGACGATGCTCCGTGTAGGTATTCTCAAGGGCAGAGATCAGAGGTTTTCACGACGGGATGAACTGGATTGTAGGGTTCGTGAAGAGAACATGATAAAGGTGGATTGGTGTCGGGCAAGAGAGATTGAACATTCAAGGACCACTGCGTTACCAGCAGCGTCACCATCTGCTGTCGGTCCTGTCATTTCTACCGTGCAGCAGCCGTCATCGACCATCTCTGCACGCATCTTCCGACATTCTCAGCACTGCAATGGTCATGCTCAGCTCTCCTCAGCAAAGCAGACCGACGACCTGCGTGCTGCAGCTCTCTTGGTTGTCTACGATCGTCTCTTGTCGTCCGGACCTTGCAGTCGAAGCACTGGCCCGACTTCTGCAAATTTTCCAGCCCAAGAAAACTGACTGTAAATTCTCTCTCGTTCCCTCTCTCACTGCACCTCACTCGACCTTCTCATCGACACGTTTGCACTCGACAACCATCACGCACTTTTACTTGGTTCACCAGACTCAACATGGGTATCACTCGTGACTCGCGACACAAGCGATCGGCTACCGGTGCTCGCCGCGCCTACTACCGCAAGAAGCGCGCCTTCGAGCTCGGTCGTCAGGCTGCCAACACCCGTATTGGCGCCAAGCGCATCCACACCGTCCGTGTTCGCGGCGGTAACCTCAAGTACCGTGCTCTCCGTCTCGAGTCCGGCAACTTTGCCTGGGGCTCTGAGCACATCACCGCCAAGACCCGTGTCCTTGGTGTCGTCTACAACGCCTCGAACAACGAGCTTGTGCGCACCAACACCCTCGTCAAGGGCTGCATCGTCCAGGTCGATGCTACCCCCTTCCGTCAGGCTTACGAGAAGCACTACGGTCAGCCCGTGACCACTAAGCGTCGTGCTGCTGGTCAGGGTGCCGCCGAGGCTAACGTTGATGAGGCCAAGCTCTCGAACAGCGTCACTCGCAAGCTGGAGAACCGCCGCAAGGAGGGAAAGCTCGACTCGCTTGTGGAGCAGCAGTTCGGTGCTGGTCGTCTTTATGCGGCCGTTTCGTCGCGTCCTGGTCAGTCGGGCCGTTGCGACGGTTACATTCTCGAGGGCAAGGAACTCGAGTTTTACGTCCGTCGTCTTAAGGCTGCCAAGGGCAAGCAGTAATTGTGCGCAATGCCGTCAAGCCCTTGGTTATCCTTCCCACATCCTTTGAACTTCCTCATTCACTCGTGTATACTGATCCTACTCGCCCCCTGCCTAGCATGTGCAGGCGGCGATCCGCATTGGCCACCCCCTGTTGTGCGGTCACACTCCCCGCATGCATAACCCCGATATGGGGTTTAGAACTCCCCACACACACACTCTCTCTCTCTCACGCTCACACTCACACTCACACTCACACCCAAAAATAGGCTAATGCAAAGCAACATGCAATCCCTCGGTAACCTTCCGTTCTGCTAGACTGGGTGGAATTGTGCGATTAAGTGGTTGGCATGATGAATTCGAGTGAAGGGAGTGAGGGGAGTGAGTGGAGTGAGGTTTGTGCAATGAGGCCGGTTGCCGAGCCTGAAGCAACAACTGTCCATGCTCAGAGAGTGTGTGGTTGTTTTCCGATCAGAGGTTGGCTGGCTAGCGTTGCTGCAACCTTGACTAAGCGTGGGGGTCTCAGCCACGAACAGCCAGGCTAAGCTAGCTGATCGACTCATCTTGTCTAGCACACTTGCCAACTCGCATCCACACCCACCCATGCAGGTAAACTGATGAGATCGACATAACGTTGCAAGGCTCTTCAAAGGTTACATGCAGTCTCTAATGTTACTGGGAACATCACACAGTTGTAGAGGTGTGTGAGAAAGGTCAATCATCGCGAATGCTCTGGAACTGAGCCTTTGCCGCGAGCATGGCCTGCTTCTCGGCTTCGAGATTCTTCAACTTGTCTGCGGTCGAGTCCTTGACTTCCTGGGGCATCCTGCTCCATTCCTGCGGCTTGTTCATGGGCGCCGAGATCTTTTCGATTCCGACTGCGTTGAGCTGCAGCTTCTTATCCAACTTGGCGAGTTCCTGGTCGATGTTGACCAGCCCGCGGATGAGCAGGTGCGCGTTGAGACGCGATGAGATCGAAGACACGGCGCAGCCCTTAGGCACATCGCTGGCGGCAGAGACGACGGTGACAGAGGTGCAGCCCTTGACGAGTGTCGCAACGACAGCCGAGGAGTGGGTGAGGGTTTGGTGAAAGGAGGCGTCAGAGGTCTCGAGGAAGACCTGGACGTCTTTGAGGAGGTTGTAGTCTGTGCACATGCCACGGACGGCGCGGACGGCGGCAAAGACTTCCTCGAAAGCGGCTTCGGCGGTGGCGTCATCGCGGCTGGCCATGTAGACCGGGTAGCTTGCAAGTGCGATACTCTCAGCCTTCTCGCCTGCTCGGCGCGGCAATCGCTGCCACAGCTCCTCGGTCACAAACGGCATAAAGGGATGCAGCAGCTTGAGACCTGCGTCGAGACAGGTGTAGAGCGTCTGCTGCGCGCTCGCCCGTGCCTTGGCATCAGCAGCCGAAGGGTCGGTGATAGGCTTGATGGCCTCGATGTAGACGTCGCAAAGCTCGTAGAGCCAGAAGTTGTAGACGGCCGAGGTGGCAGCCATAAAGTTGCGCTCCTTGAGGCACTCGTTGACCGTCTTGCTGGCGGTGTTGAGCTTGTGCAGGATCCACTTCTCCACCAACGACTCGTCGCCAGAAGGCTCATCGGTCGAGGCGGGCTGGAACGAGGCGATGGGCTCGAGCTTGAGCAGGGCAAACTTGGTGGCGTTCCAGAGCTTGTTGCAGAACTTTCGGTAGCCCTCGACACGGAGAATGTCGAGGTTGATGTCACGACCAGCGCTTGTGTAGGCACAGAGGGCGAAGCGGAGAGCATCAGTACCGCACTGGGGGATGCCCTTGGGGAAATCCTTCTTCTGGCCCTGAGCCGCCTTGGCGATCTCTTTGTCGTCGAGGTTACCCTCCTTGAGCTTACTGTGCAGACCGTCGAGGCTGATACCCTCAATCACGTCGAGAGGATCAATGACATTACCGAGCGATTTGGACATCTTTCGTCCGTGAGCATCACGCACCATGGCGTGGCAGAAGACCTCCTTGAAGGGCAAAGTGCCAGTCAAGTAGACACCGAGCATGCACATCCTAGCAACCCAGAAGAAGAGAATGTCCCAACCGGTCTCGAGCAGCGAAGAGGGGTAAAAGTGCTTGAGATCATCGGTCTTCTCTGGCCAACCCATGATGGAGAAGGGCCACAGGCCCGAGCTGAACCAGGTGTCGAGCACATCCTCATCCTGCTCGAGCGTGAAGCTCTTGCCGTTGGCGAGCTTGCTAGCACGCTCCTGCGCCTCTTGGAGGGACCTGCCAACGACCCAGAACTTGTCATCGCCGCGGCCTTGGTCCTCGCCCTCGATGTTGACAAAGTAGACGGGGCATCGGTGACCCCACCAGAGCTGACGGGAGATGCACCAGTCCTGAATGTTTTCCATCCAGCGGAAGAACTCCTTTTCGGAAACGGTGGGAGTGATGGACATCTCGCTGGCACGGACGCGCTCAATGACCTTGGCGGCGAGGGGCTTGCAGTTGACCCACCACTGAGGCTTCATGATCGGCTCAATGACGTCGCCAGAACGGGAGCAGATAGGGACCGTCATGGGGTTGTCCTTAGTCTCGACGTAATTGCCAATCTCCTTGAGCTTCTCGATGACGGCACGTCGGGCAGAGAATCGCTTCATGCCGACAAAGTCACCGCAATTTTCGTTGAGGGTACCGTCATCGTTGAGAATGTTGATGAACTCTAGGTTGTGGCGCTTACCGACCTCGTAATCGTTGGGGTCGTGGGCCGGGGTGATCTTGACGGCACCGGTGCCAAAGTCCATATCAACGATGATCGCGTCGGCGACGATGGGGATCTTGCGGCCGGGGATGAAGGGGTGAACGACGTTCTTGCCGTGGAGATGCTTGTATCGCGGGTCGTCCGGGTGCACGGCCACGGCGGTATCACCGAGCATGGTTTCAGGACGGGTGGTGGCGACAACGATCTTCTCGTCGCTGCCTTCGATCTGGTAGGAGAAGCTGACAATGACACCAAACTCGATGCGCTCGTTGGCAGGGTAGCCGGGGACGTTCATGAGGGTGCGGCCGTTGAGCTGCTTCTGATCGACCTCGAGGTTGGAGAGGGTGGTGTGGAGCTTGCAGCACCAGTTGACGAGACGGTTGGCACGGTAGATGATGCCGTCCTCGTGGAGCTTGCAGAAGGCCTCGGTGACGGCCTTGGATCGAGGAGCGTCCATGGTGAAGGCCTCTCTGTTAAAGTCGTACGAAGCACCAAGGCGGCGCATCTGGTTGGCGATGCGGGATTGGTAGTCGTCCTTCCACTCAAAGACCTTTTCGAGGAACTTTTCGCGGCCATAGTCGTAGCGCGACTTGCCCTCAGTCTTTGCCAAGCGCTTCTCGACGACACTCTGGGTAGCAATACCGGCGTGGTCGTAACCGGGGTTGAAGAGGGTTCTGTATCCGTTCATGCGGTACCATCGGATCAAGGTGTCCTGAATGGAAATGGTGAGGGCATGACCAATGTGCAGCGAGCCAGTGACGTTGGGAGGTGGCGCGGGAACGATGAAGGTCTTTTCGGGGTCATAAGGGTCGGACTCGGAGGGTTCTGCTGGGCTAAAGTGGTTGCTCTTTTCCCACCATTGGTACCAGCTCTGTTCGACGTGGAGCGGGTTGTATCCGCTCTCCATCGGCTGGGAGAGGTCCTTCTTCTCGCCGGGAAGGGTGTTGTTGACCCACTCGGGCTCCTGCTTGACCTCCTTTTTGGGCTTCTCCTTCTTTGCTGCGCCAGAGCCGGGGGCGTTGGGTGCGGGCTTGTCGCTCTTGAGAGCGTCCTTGGCAGCCTGCTTGGCTTGCTTCTCTGCGAGTTTGGCGGCCTTCTTCATGGCGCTCTTGGTCAGAGGCTGACCGTCAGGGCCGAGTGGAGCATCAGCGGGAGCGGCATTGTTCTGCTGTTGCTGGTGCTCAGGAGCCGCAGGTGCTGTGGAGGATGACATGGTACGAATCAAGGGTCGGGTGTGTTTCGGAGGGGTTGTGATGCGAGCTCGATGTAAGTTCGAAAAAACAGTATAAGTGGTGCTGATGCGTGCTGGAAGCGCAGGGACCTTTGTAGTGGTGAGAACAAGAGAGGATAGGAAGCGGGCCTGCGGCGACATGCAAAATGGACTGCGAAACAGTCTTTTTAGATGAGAAGGTCGGTAGATAAAAAGGATATGGAGAGGCCGCAACGATTGCTGAGCAGCTTTGATGGAGTCCTGATGAGCGAGTCAGGGAGGATGTACGATGACTCGAAGGGGAGGGGATGGTCTGGGAGCAAAGAGGGTGTGAGGAGCTTGATGGTCCACATTCCTTCCTATCCACGGCTGAATGTCAAGAAGCGCATGCACAGGCGCCGCTTAAGCTCGCTGCTTCTGACTCGTTGGGAAATTTTCGACTTGCACAGCGCAGTACAGTATAGTACTGTTAACTTAGCCTCCGAGACTTGCACTGAGCAGTCACGTGCAGGTGCCCAATTCAGCAATGAATTTCGCAGGCTTTTTTTTTGGCGTTATTTTTTGCGGTCGATTTGGGGCATTGATGCCAAACAATTTTCGACTCAACCTTGGAGCGCGCTTTGGCCAGAAAACCACATTGTTAGAGCGAATATCCCAGGGTCTGACAACTATTCTTCATGCCTCGGTGTCGTGTGCCAAACAGTGAGCTGATTGCCTCACATGATCTCAGCATACAAACTACGCAGGTTCGAGGAGCCATGCTGAACCTTAAGAACTGGAGAGCAGAGGCCGGGAGAGGCCAAGCCAGGCGAGACCAACACGGGCTAGGAACAAGGCGTGCTTGTGGGTGAATCGGGCATGTCAAACTGTGGTCCGAAGATGCGCGCATATACTACCGTATACCCGCCACGGCTGTCTATTTCCGAGCAATGACTCCACAGCCAAGATCGCGTTGCAGGCGTGGTCCATTGTCCCACTCAAGTCGCTTCGCACGGTCCCCACTATACGTTACAGCCCCGCCAGATCTCTCTGAAGGAAGAAGAGCCGTTCACGTTCTCGCCTGTCAATCAATAACTCTGCCGCTTTCTGCTTCAACACGGCTTATAGAGACCCGCACTGTCGCCATACCGTCGTATTCCTGCTCCCCGCATCTGCTCCGTTCACCTCATCCGCATGGTGATCCACCAACCGATTTGACAACCAGCCAACGACCGCAAAGTGTATCCTCCTACCGCTCGTCAAGATGGTCAAAGCCTATCCAGCCGACTTGCACGCCAACCCGGCTCGCCCTGCCAGCCCGCTCGAGTTCATCGCGCAAAACCTCGGACCTTTCCTGATCATCCTCCAGCTCTACATCTATGGCTTTCCCGGAGCCCTCCTCGCTCAACTGCGTTACCCGCATCCCCTCAACCTCATCAACCCCTTCCACTGGCAAAAGCTCATCTTTGCCAACGGCTTCAGCACTGTCCTCCAAACCTCGGACGAGCTGTACAAGAATATCAAGAAGCCGCTGCTCCAATCTGCCTACGGCCGAATTCTCGAGGTCGGCGCTGGTGCCGGGGATACCGTTGGTCATTACGACGCGGACAAGATCGAGAGATTGTTCTGTCTCGAGCCATACGAGCCGCTTCGTAAACAGCTCATTGCCAAGCTCGACCGGCTCAACTTGTCCAACAAGAGTACCGTGATCCCCGTAGGGCTGGATAAGACGAGCAGACTGGTACTGCTGCAGGCGGGGATCGAACCGGAATCGCTCGACACGATCGTGTTGTTTCAGGTGCTCTGCTCCGTCCCAGAACCAAAAGCGCATCTCGAGTTCCTGCAGAGCCTGCTCAAGCCAGGCGGCCAGATTATCCTGTTCGAGCACGTCGGCAGCAAGCACGCGCTGGCGAGGCTCATTCAGAACATCTGGACCCCCTTCTGGTCCTTCAACATGGGCGGCTGTGAGCTAAACAGAGATACTGCAGACTGGTTGAGGGATATTGGTGGATGGAAGCAGGTAGATATCAAGAGACCTGTTCACGAGGTGAGTTGCCAACAACCTTGCAATTCCCAGGCGCGAGAAGAAAAACTCAACGCTTCGCTGCGATTTGCTTTAACTTATGGCACACAGACCTCTGCCGACTTGACTCCGCACGCTGTCGGCCGTCTCGTCAAAGCTTGAGCTCAACTCTTTTGCAAACTGATTGACCCAGCTCTCTCCCCGAGACGCTTCGAAACATCCACGGTGCTCACACCAGACCACCCACAAGTCCAAGCCTACTCTTAAACCCTGAGCGCATGCTAGCTGAACAAAGTCACACATCTACAGAATTCAACGGGAAATCAATGTGCATATCAAACAAACCCTGTGATAAGTTACAGAAACCGGAGAAAGCGTGAAGCAATAATGTTACAGATCAATCAGCCTTTTCACCGTTACCGGAACAGCGACGAGCAAGGGATGCAGCGGGAAGGCCAGCAAGTGGGCTCATCATTGACGGTTGTTGAGCATTTGAGAAAAGTTTTCCCAAGCGTACCACATTCCGGCCAGGTTGTTGCCCTGCGCATTCGGGTCGAGTCCTTCCTTGCCCTCCGCTTCCGCGGATGCAGCTGCTGCTGCCGCCGCCGCTACAGCGTTCAAAGCGCTTTCGCTGGGCATCTGGTCCGCGCCCAGCCCATTCTCGGAACCGGTCTTGTCTCCTCCGCCCTCGGCTCCCGGCTTGTCTTGCGCGGTCTGCTGCTGTTGCTGGTCGTACGTGCGGGCCAGCGAATTCTGAACGTAGGTTCGGTACGAGGCGGAAGAAGCCTGATCGCCCCGTGCTGGGTTCTGATGGTTGTAGTGCTGCGAGAACGACATGGGTCGATCCGGCATGTCTGTGCCCAGTTCGCGACCTCCCAGGAGCTCGTACAGGTTGTAAGCTTCGGCTGAAGGTTCTGCTGAACCACCATCACCGCCGTCCGCAGCAGAGGTCGTAGCTCCTGTCTCCGATTGAACATTCTCGTGGGCTTGCGCCTGCAGTTCTCCGCCTAGCGCGCCAGCGTTTGCGTTGTGACCAGCACCGACGTCGGTATCGCCCTCGTGCTGCGCGGGGGGCCAGTTGCTGCCATTCTGCTGTTCGGAATGTGACAACATGCCCTGTCCAAAGCCGACAGGGTAGGCGACCGGCACGCCCACCAGTGGTCGGTCAAGCAGCGATTCGCTCCAGAACGAATTGCCTATCTGTGGGCCGAGGTGATTCGGGTCCGTGGGCAGACCGACAAACGGAAGCAAGAAGGCAGGGATGCGATCCGGTCCTCCATCCACATCGGTACGCGCGTTCGCATCGCTGCCATCCCTCGCCTCTCCTCCGCCCAGCGATGGGTCCAGAGCTCCCAGGATAGCACTCTCGCGCGATTCAGATGCATCGGCTTTGCCTTCACCAGCAGCGGAGCCATCGGCGTTGCTGTCGCCGTTCTGACGTTCGGTCGCAGTGCCAGCCACGGCTGTCGATGTAGCAGCACTCGATTTGGTCGCCGCCATGCTGGCAATGTCACCTCCGATGCCATGCAGCATCTGCTTGAGCGTCGAGCTGTATCGTCCAGCCTGCTCGGCAACGTTGGTGAGCCTGGCCATGCCCGAAAGCGTATCCAGCAAATCGAGCGCCTTTTGGATGTGCGGCCTGTGCACTTGCGAACTTGGGTCAAGCTTGCAATGGATAGCAAGGATCAGGCCGGCATTGAAAGCAAAGTAGGCACACTGGTTGTACATGCTGTTAGCGGGCATGACGGCAAGCACATCTTCGACCGTGTTGATGAGCGCCTCGGCGGATTGCAGACACACCTCGAGCGACTTTTGCACCGACTCGGGCGGCTTCCACGCACCCTGCTCGTCGATGTAGGGTCGGTGCAGCGTAATCATGCACTGGTGGTACATGAACTCGAGGCTGTAGCCTTGCTGGTAGTCCTGCAACTCCTCGGTGAGCTTGGGATCGTAGACCCGGTTGTTGAAATTTTGTGCTGCCACCTGCGCCAGCAGCTCGTCGCTCGGTCGAACGGAACCCTTGGCGCGTCGCTCAAAGTGCAGCTTGAGCTTTTCGGGCAGGTTGTCACGCCACTTTGCGTACTCGTCGTTGAGGTTCGGGTCTGGAGGCGACGAGATGCCAAAGCGGAAGAGCTGCTGGCTCTGGCGCAAGAAGATGTGGTAGATGCGGAATCGCGCCCAGTGGTAGTCAAAGTTGGTCTGGCTCGGCGTGCGGGGCACCAAGGCAGTGGCGCCGGGCGGGAGGATGATGCGGCTAGGATCAGGATCAGCAAGGCCGGCACGTTCGTACAGGGCATACAAGGCGCCGTAGTCGTCAGGGTACTGGGTATCAAAGCCTTCATGGGTAAGACAGGGAGGCTGACCGATGCGATGGGCGTGCGCGACTTCGAAGAAGACAATGTTCCACCAAAGGTTCCTGCGCGCCTGCGCTTCCTCGATACGCATGCCAGACCAGTGCTCGGGGTCACGGTGCAGACCGGCGGCGTGGGCGAGACGAGTGGTGAGAGCAAAGCATGTGCCTGCAAACTGGAGATTGAGTTCGTTGAGATGCCAGATACCACGTAGCAGCGATGCCTTGGTCAGATCGATGGGTGCCTGGAACGCGCTCGACCAGGCCGATGGACAGGCGATCTGAAGTGCGTCAATGCAGTGACCGGCGACGCTGAGCAAGGTGCGCTCATCGGAACACTCGATGCCGGGGATAGGAGCAAAGTTTCGAAGATTTTGTCCTTCGAACTCGGGAGAGTTCCTCTTGACTTGAAGTGTAAGGGCCAGGATGACGAGCAGCAGCGGTACAAGGGGAGGATCGGCGGGCATGGTTGTTGGCTTGGAGTGCCACCATCGAAGGAAGCTCTGAATGCGTGCAATGTTGATGTCGATGACGACGACATTGACAAAGGGCTCGACCTGGGTCTTGTAGGTATAGAGCAGCGCCGAAATCTCGTCTGCAGTGGGGAGCGTGATGGCACTCTCGAACAGCACGTCAGCAATGGCGGCGGCACGAGCAGCATTGACGCGAGTGTTGAAATCGCGAGATCGATCTCTGCCCACGTCTTCGAGCTTCTCGACCATTTCGCGGCGCGTCTGCACCATGAGCGCCTGACGGCGATCGTTGACGCGCGGAAAGTCGGCGCGCTTAAAGATACGACCGTTGCCGCTGCCCAATAAGGCATCTTCGGGTTCCTTTCGCTTGCGCACCATGGGAGAGCCTATTGATGAGTCGCCGGCAAAGTCTTCATCGTCGGAGCCAGGTCGCTTGCGATCATCGACATAGTGGCAAGGGTCGTCGGTGGGGTTCTCGCGACAGTTGCCACAGACGGGCTTGACACGGTCGCATTTTTGCTTCTTCTCTCGGCACTGGAGACAGCTGGTGATCTTTCGGAAGCGCGTGATCTTGGTGGCCGACTTGGAGCGCGGCTTGGGTTTGGCACGCTCCTTTTTGGGCTTGGGCGTGCTGGTGATGCTCATGGAGACGTCGGCGTCTTGCTTGACGGGAGAGCCGCTCTCGGTCAGTATAGACGCGTCGGGATCATCGGCCTGTCGCATCGAATCGTCGCCTGGAGCACTCTCGGCTTGGCCACTCTGCCTATTCGCGTCGGCAACAGCAGCAGCAGGCTCAATATCGGACTGGGCAGGTGCTCGAGGCTCGGGCTCGGTCGATGTGCCGGCCTCAACGCTTGCGGTGGTGTCGACATGCTGCGGGTGCTGGTGCGAGTGGGGAGTGGGGTCGACATCCATTTCCGTGGCGGCGGCGTGCGCACCGTCAGTGTGGGCTTCTTGGTGCTGCGCTTGCTGAACTTGCTGAGCTTGCTGAGCGGCGCGTTGCTCCTCTTGCAAACGCTCCTGTTCAGCATGCTGCTTGGAGGCGTTGACGGCGGCAGCGATGACCGCGTCGACGTCGCCGAGAGAGCTTGCCGAGAGCTGTTCTGAAGTAGGTGCGGCCGATGTGGGCAAGAGGCTCGGCTGGGCAGGAGCGTGGATCTCGGAGGTGGTGGTGGCAGAGGTCGAGGCAGAGTTCTGTGCGTCTGCTACGAGCGCTTCGGCTTGACGACGCGCTTCGAGCTGTGCCTGCTGTTGTTGGTGAAGAAGCTGCTGGCGTTGTTCAAGCTCCTTTTGTTGCTGCTGCTCGAGTTCTTCATCGAGCTGGGCGGCGGTGGCCAGCTCCTGGAGGGGCTGGTCTGGGTTCTGGTGGTCCGACATGGTGATGGGCGAGTGCGAGTGCAGTGGATGGATGTAAGGAAGGCGGAGACGCGACCAAGTCAGGTACAGCCGCGACTAGAACCGGGTGGGTCGGTACCACCCAACAAGGATGCTGGCTCTGCTGGAACGACAAAGGTAGGGGCTGCGTCCAACAGCCACGAGGAGGCCGGGTGGAAGGCGCAAGCGGATGTGCACCTTGTGGCGGCGCCGTCGTCGTCGTCGAGGGGAGGAAGGGCGAGGCGGCGAGCTGCGCGATGCAGAGGAAGGGATGCTGCAGCGAAGAAGCCACACAATGCGAAGGCGAGTGGAGTGGGGTAAAGAAAGAGAGAAGGCAGTCCGGGGTTACCGTCCGATAGAAACGAGCTGGACGACGAGGGCGGCGGATGGATTATTCGCAGCGCGTATATCGCGTGTACCTGAGCGAATAGAATGCTGGTTGCAGGGCGCGATCTTAAAAAATCGGGCAACGCGGTTAGTATTCACAGAGCAGCTCTTGAGTTGGTGGGATTGAGCTTTGGTCTTGATGACAATGCGACGTATGGTTGATTCCACACCTTGTGGTAGCAAAGACTGCTGATGGAAGGGTTGGCCCTGCCTTGCGGTGGGGAAGGAGGAGGGTCCACAGAGGTCGAGGCTTGGAAGAGTCGGTGCAGGGTGCAATTCGTAGTGGAGAAGGATGGAGTGCGAGACGAGTCGGGCGAAAGAAATGCATTTCATTCAGCCAGTTAGTCAGCCAGTCAGCCAGCCAGCCAGCCAGCCAAGAATCGAACCTCGATCACCGGCCGAATGAAGTGAGATATTGCATTTCATCAACCGACATTCGTCTTTTGACCTTTTCCATGTTTTCAAAATGTGAGATCGACCCTAACCTATAGATAGGAAGATTGAAAACGAGGTTCAACGCGACTCGGAGCACAGAGCCGACTCGTGCAATGAAAACCAACGCTGCCAATCAATCTCAGTGCTGTGCTGTCGGAGTGGAAGCAAAGAAAGCGCTCAGCCGTTGCCGTCGTAAGGATCTTTGGTGTGTGTGTATGTGTGTATGTATGTGTGTATGTATGTGTGTGTGTATGTGTGTGTGTGTGTGTGTGTAAGTGCGGTGTGTTGGACTAGGCGAAACAGCAGCGATCCACGAGCTCCGTCAAAATTGAAACGCTGCTCCGAGATTGTGAACAGCACATGTGCGCGTTGCATAGTTAAGCTACTTTGGCAATCCCAAGGCACGAGCCTTATGTTGCGCTTCCAACGCACACGCACTTACATACAAGGTTGCGGTTATGGATCATCGACTCCTTGTCCCCCTTCATCTCTCCCACCAACGCCCAACACGCATCTCGCGACCCCACCCCTCTTCGTTCGCGTTGTGCATCAATAGAGCTCACGATTGCCCTTCCCTCAAGACACTGCCAGCACACGGGTCCCGCGACGATTCAATTTCGCTTACAGAGGTCTTCATCAACGCAATAGGCTCCTTTGACCTCGCATTCGGACTCTCTCTCTCTATCTCTTCGAGCTGGCCGCGACCTCCATTTTTCTCATCCGCAACATGGGCGTCGAAGCGATCCCAACAGAGCACACATCAGCAGCAGCCTCGGCGCTCACAGAATACTTCCAGGCTGCCGTGAATCTAGCCGCTGAGAACTTCAAAAAGATCCCGGGAAGCGCCATCATCGCACGTTACGTGGCAAGTAGCTACCAGAATGATCCCATTCGTTCGCTTCTCGAGCTCTTCCTCGTCCTCTTTGCTCTCAGGACCGTGCTACAGAGCAGAACCCGCGGTGGTGCTAGCGGCAAGAATTTTGTCAATCTTTCCGACAAGGAGATTGATGATCTCGTCGCCGAGTTCAAACCAGAGCCCCTCTGTGCCCCTTTGACCCCTGCTGAGTCTCGCGAGCTGGCATCCATTCCCACTATTGTCGGAGGTGCTAGCAGCAAGCCCAAGATCAGCCTCGCATCGCACAATGGCGGCAAGCCCACCCAGGTCATCAACCTTGCCAGCTACAACTTTACCAACCTCGCAGCCCATGACGCTGTTAAGGACAAGGCCATCGAGACGCTACGCAACTACGGTGTCGGAAGTTGCTCGCCTCCAGGCTTCTACGGTACCATTGATGTCCACATGCAGCTCGAGGCCGACATTGCTCGTTTCCTCGGCACCCAGAACTGCATCATCTACAGTCAAGGTTTCAGCACCATCTCGTCCGTCATCCCTGCCTTCTCCAAGCGAGGTGATATCATTGTTGCCGACCGCGGCGTCAACTTTGCAATCCAGAAGGGTATCCAGATCTCGCGTTCCACCGTCTACTGGTACGACCACAACGACATGGACTCGCTCCAGGCTGTCCTCGAGCAGGTCAAGCGTGATACCAAGCGTCGCAACGGCCCGCTTACCCGTCGTTTCATCGTGACCGAGGGTGTCTTCGAGGCCGATGGTGCGCTCACCGACCTGCCCAAGATCCAGGAGCTCAAGAAGCGCTACAAATTCCGTCTCATCCTCGATGAGAGCATCAGCTTCGGTACCGTCGGCGCCACCGGCCGCGGTCTCACCGAGCTCTACAACATTCCTGCATCCGAAATCGAGATTCTCGTCGGATCCATGGCCAATACTCTCGGCGCGGCTGGTGGCTTCTGCGCTGGTTCCGACGAGGTCGTCTTCCACCAGCGCATCAACGGTACCTCGTTCGTCTTCTCTGCCGCACTACCAGCCCTGCTCGCTGTCGCCGCTAGCACCGCCATCTCTTACATGGTCTCACAACCTTCCATCCTCTCCGCACTCCACGACAATGTCAAGACGCTCCGTTCCGTCCTCGACCACGTCGAATCGCTCCGAATATCCAGCGACCCGCGCAGCCCCCTCGTCCACGTCCAGATCCGCAGCAAGACCGATCGCCACCCCGACACGCCTGCCGACAAGTTTGACAAAGGCAAGAACAGTCTTGCTGTCGGCGATGTCAGTTTGACTCTCGCCAATAGTAATGATGGGAAGCGTATTGCCGCTGCTGGTCCGCTTGAGCACGATTTGTCCGTGGATGAGCAGACGCGTTTGCTGCAGGCGATCGTTGATGATGCGCTGGAGCACGGCATCTTTATCTCCCGCATGAAGCGGCTCCCAAGCATCAACCCCAATGTGCTCGAGGTGGCTCCCGAGTCGCGGCCCAACATCCGTATCGCCGTCAGCGCTGCTTTCACCAAGAAGGAGATGGAAAAGGCGGCCAACGTTATCAAGGCCAGTGCTGTCAAGGTTCTCGGCAAGAGGCGATAGCTGGAAGGCAACCACCTGAAAGATCCAAACTTGTCGTCACCGTCATGATGAACGTGTAGAGACTGCGCTCTCACGGGGCCATCTCAATGCTGTTTCTCTGGTCTGAGACAGGCAGCTCGGTATGGTAGCATATACGTTGAACATTCTTTCGCAATGCATGAGTCACGAACAAAGCGAGGAATGAATGTGAACGAGATGAAGGAAAGAGCCCGTAAGCAACAGCTGCTTGTGGGTCGAGAGAGCAACTGGATAACGTCAGCCGGCACTGAAAGGATGAAATTCGGGTTCTATGGCTGAGAGCAAACAGAAGGTTTGTAACCGGGGAGCAAACTCCGTATTGCTTTCACCAATTCTTTACAGGCCTCGAATCGATCCACGGCGTCGACCCACCAAACACCTTCCTATAGGTATTCTGCTTGGCCTCATGCTCGCTCAAAATCCTCTCCAACTGCAAATCTCTGCCCCTCATATCCCCGCCCTCCCCTGACGAACCATACTCTGCAAACCTCGTCAGTTTTGGGTCAAAGTTCGACTGCTTTTCCGACCAGACCCTGAACCCTGCATCGGCGATGATGTTCGACATGCGGGTGTTGAGATACACCGCGTGGCTGTACACATTCCATGGCCTCCCGAGATGGCATTTCTTCTCCATACTTTTGAGGGTAGAAGCATCGGGCGAGCGGTCGATACTGGAATTGCTGATGTAGACGCCGACGAGGGGGTCGGTGGGATCGCCACGCCAAGCGGTGATACCGCCACCACAGGCGCGAGAGAGCAGCTGGACGCGCTCGAACCAAGCTTTTCCCTCCCCGTACAGCTGGTCGGTCATGCCTTTGACGATCGACTTGAAAAAGAAGGCTTGCGAGCTGGAGCCGACGTAGATCGTGTCTTGGTAGCTCGAGAAGCTGGCATTCCACCCACATCGGATCGAAGAAAGCATAAGCATTCGCACTAGCTCGTTCAAAGGTCACTGATGATTTCTCATGTGTGTGGGGTTGGGGGGAGGGAGGGGGGGAGAAACCTACCCGCAACCGTAGAATGAAGCGTTCGAGTTCTGCACACATAGCGCTGCAGACGGTCCCAATTGGTACTGTGTCACCTCTTGGCCGTTGTAAAACTGACGCTGGACAAAGTCGATATTGTAGGCCTTAAAGTCCGAGTTGCCGATGGCTGCGCCTGTGCCGACACCAAGCACGACTGCATCACAGTTGTTGAGCGTGTTGTACGGATCGCTCTGGTTGACATAGGACGACTGCCACACCTGGACCCGGTTGGAGTTGGGATTGCGGACGTCCGAAGTGACTCCCTGTCGAGCCCAATCACGAGTTTGAGGGATAGGCGAGGTTGAGTGAGAAGTCGCGTATTGAATAGCGCTTGCCAAATGCAGGGGTGGGAAACTTACAGCAAAGATGGTGGGGCTAATCCGACCCACAACGACCTTTTCACGGTATATACCCTCATCGATCAGGATGGTTCGAGAGCTTCCGTCGTCGGGGCTACGGAGGTGTTGCCGAAGTTAGAGGTTGTGAGCGTAAAATTATTGTCAGCGCCTAACTACAAGTAATGGCAGAAGAATGTGTCGCTATGCGTCCAGATGCAGATGAAAGTAGCAAAGCGAGACCCCGAGATGGCCATTGTGGAGGTTGCCCGAATCCGTTCGGGCCACGAGAGTGTACTCACAGAGCATTAAGAGCCGAATTGATGGACCTATACGCGGCAGACGGATGCTTCTGGCTCACAAAGACGGTGCCTTTGGGACAGCCCTCGAGTGGGTTTCTCCAAGAGTTCTTGGGCGCTTGACATTTCTCATCAAGTCCAGACCTGGACTGCTGAGCTTCGAGAAAGCCCTCGTCGATTGGCGCTGCTTTACCCAAGTTCGTAAAGAAGCCCAGGGCGATGAAGCATGCCAAGAAGCACGAGCGCGACAACATGCCAACGGCTCAGCGAGACTCGCAAGGCAATGAGGGGATTGGGGCGAAATGGAACGGAATGGGAATGCGAAAGGGGAAGGGAAAGGGAAAGGTGAAAGCGGGAAGGTGAGAGGAAGGGGAGGTGAGCGAGAATCCAGGAGCATGTTTTCTCAACAGGTCGTAGACCAGCACCTTCCAGACATTTATATCCCCGCCAGAAAAGCTCAAAAGCGTAAACAAAAGAGCGGTTACGACACTGGAAGATGATCCCATCAAGGTCACCATCACTCGGTGGCTCTCCTTCCACCCACCCCAGTCGAGGGGGCGGGACCTGTCAAAATAGAAGAGGCCGAAATGAGATGAGGGGCACCCTGCGTCCGCGCATTTGCAGATAGTGGACGCCTTACAATGGACCATGACTTAAGCCCACGAAAAACCGCCAAGCTCAGGGCGTCAGACTCGGGCTCGAGCGGGACTCTGGCCTTCCTGAGCGAGAATCACCCATTATTTTCACCCTCGCCTCATTGTCCCCCCATACAGCCCGAGCAAGGATTGGAATGGTCTCGAGCTTGAGGCATTGTAGTAGCAAGCGCAGTGTGGTGGGCATAGCGCTCTGGACCACTCAACGTGGGCATTGCAGCAAGATAGAACACGGCACTCAGAGGTAGAACGGTGGGATTAAAAGCGACTGCGGTGGTGAAAAGTGGGTAAAGTTCACGGAATCGGAGGAGACTAACGCTTGACAGTGGGTCCGAGCAATGGGCCTCCCAGGCTCCACACATGCACTGGTGCCCCACTGTGACGTCAAGCTTAGCCTTCGAAGTCGCTGCGGCCTCGCTCAACAGCCTCCTTGACTGATGTGGAGATGTCTTTCTCGCCTGCAAGCAAGTCGAGCATTAGTCCACCTGCTTGACCCTTGGGAAGCTCTGCGACTTCAAGAAGCGTCGCGGCTACGTCTTCGCGCGGGATCTGTTCGGGGTCAGCCGGCGAGTTAAGGCAAGGCTCGAGCGAGCGCATGGTAAACGTCGAGTCCTTCAGTACGCAAAGCCAAATCAATCTTCGGGAGCCATGGGCAGAGTACTCACTGAGTGGACGAGGCTCTGGTGGGCGCCGAGAGCGACCTTGCCAGTGCCAGGCTCGTCAAGGAGCCCTCCGGGGCGAAGCACGAACCACGGGAACGTGGACCTGCTGGACAGGTTCTTATCAGCGACGTCTACGTAATGTACACGTTGAGGGAAAGAGCACGTCAAAGGATATCAGAAAAGCTGAAATAGGCTCAGCTAGAACCTTCTCGTAAGGCGGTAGATCTGAGTAACTTACACTTAGCCTGTTACATCGCGACGGCCGACGGAGAGAGGGCAGAGTGAGGTTCGGTGAACGTAACCAAATCAGTACCCCGACACAGTCCAACGTTTGCTTAGATTGGTGAAAGAGATGGCGAAACTCACGTCCATGTAAGCTCCGATGGCGCCCCTTGTCTTTTCGGAGCGTTCGATGCTGTAAGAAGAGTACGGATTGAGCAAAGAGAAGTTTAGACAAACGAACATCGATACAGTAACCTTTACTCATCTTCCAAAGATACGAGCTATTGACACGAACTAGAAGATACTCACTCTGGCTTTTGATACCACGACGGCGGAGGCTTTGTCTTGTCCCGAACATCGACGGCCGAAACAAGGAGGAAACGTTTAAAGTGCTCCGACTTGGCGATTCCGCTCTGTTCGATCGCATCAAACACCTTGATAGCACCTTGCTCATCCACAGCCTTGGTGCGCTCAATACCGCCCTTCCCTCCAGCACCGGCGCTGAAGAGAATAACGTTGGGCGAGTACCTGTTAAACAGAGAGGCGAGATCAGACACCGAGGACTGCTCGAGCGACGCAACCACAGGCTGAACCGACTCAGAGGAAGGTCCGGCAGGCAAATCCGTCGCATGCTCCGGCTGGCGGATCATGCTAAAGATCTTGTGGCCTCGCGCGGCTGCCAAGCGGGTAAAGTGACGAGCCACTTTGCCGCGGCCACCGATGATAAAGATGGAAAGCGGTGTGCTGGTCATAGTGGCTTTTGAGTCCGTCAGATGGAATCGAAAGCTGAGGAACAAGCGATAGTGATAGAAAGCAAGAACGCAGCGCCGCTCGCACCCGGAAGGAATCAATCACCCCTCAATCATACAGTGTTCCCTGGCATGCTGCCAAGGTAGGGGAAGCGAGGCACAAGGGTAAATACGCAAGCAGAATGCAACCATGCCGTGCTTTTTTTGTGCAACTGCCCATCCTCCACATCCCTGCTTTCCGGAAAAGCTTCGCAGAGCTGTCACGATCCTCATCCCGATGTGAGAATTCTCCGATTGACAGTTGTGCACAGGCCGCTTGAGAATTTAGCAACACACGCTGGACAGCTGCTTTCGAATGTGCACATCTTCCTCTTGCAGGCCCAAGTCAACATAGCGAGGTGGCTCAAAGTCCCACTTCCCGCTCGAACCCCACGCTGTGCACTTAGCTGCTTTCGTTGTTGCGTGGGGCTTGCTGATGGACCGCTCTTTTGAACACGACGGGTATCAGGTCCCAAAGGCGACCATCTCCATCGAGACGCATTGAAGGCCCTGCCTCGATAACAAAGCACCCTTCGTGGACATGGTCGCTGAGTCCAGATCAGCTGAGCCGAGCTCGTCGAGCAGCGCCCCCAAGTCAATATCGGCTCAGTCTTCCACTTTGGACTCGTTCCGTAAAGTGTCGTCGTCTGCGTCCAAGGTGGCGGGAACAGTTTCAAAGTCTAGCTCGACCGATCCTCCGTTACGCAAGGGACAATCAACAGGCCCACCTACGTCCAACACGCCAATGCAAAAGTCTCCGGCAGCAGACTCTGCGTTACGGTCTATACCTTTCGCTAACAGAGCCACTAACACGACGAGAACGCCGAGTGCGAAAGAAACTAGTCGCCATGTCAAGAGTACCTCTGCTAATGGCGATAAGTCTGTCAAGACTACGAGCAGCAACGGTGAAGACCATGCAACAGCTTCAGAATCGCTAGTACCTTCCCATCCACACCTAGACGAAAGTAAGAGCACAGAGGATATAGCAGCTCTCACCAGTCGCATTGGATTCGAACCGCGCTCAATTACCGGTTTACCAGATCCTTCACTCCGTACCAATGAGGCAATTGTATGGCTCGACATCGACAATACCCTGTACAAGCGAAGCACCAGGATCGCCGACCTCATGGCCGAACGAATCCGAGCCTATTTCCACGGCATGGGTCTCAGCGAGGAAGAGGCCAAGACGCTCCACACGACCTACTACAAGACCTACGGCCTTGCTATCCGTGGTCTCGTCAAGCATCATCAGATCGATCCACTCGACTATGACCGCAAATGCGACGCTAGTCTTCCACTCGAGGATATCTTGCGTCCTGACCATCAGATCAAGCGCTTGCTTTCCGACATCGACCGTACCCGCGTTCGCGTATTTGCCGCTACGAACGCATACAAATACCACGCTGACAGAGTGCTGCGTCTTTTGGATCTGGAAGACCAAGTGGAAGGTATCGTCTACTGTGACTATGCCGTGCCGGACTTTGCCTGCAAACCCGAGCTGGACTACTATCGCGCAGCGCTCCTCGTCGTTGGCGCGACGCCGGAGACACGCAACTATTTTGTCGACGACAGCTCACTCAATATCGTCGCGGCGAAGGAGCTTGGCTGGCATTCATGCATCTACTTTCGCGAAGCAGACGATCCATTGCCCGCAGCGCCACCGGCAAGAGAAGAAGACAAGAAGACGGCTGCTTCCTTCGACATCGCTGCTTTGAAGCCCCGTAAAGGTGCTCAACAGTCAAGCTTGGTTGGCTGCAGTGGATTCGATGAAGAAGGCATTCGCCGCGAGTTTCAGAAGCTGCCGTCCCATCTACGGATCCAGCTGCTGGGCATCATCCTCAACGCATGCCTTCCTGGAGACATTGCTGCCATGTCCAAGACGCTCGAGAAGCATCTGCGCATGACTCGCGACGTTGTCAGTGGACTGCCCGACGATGTGGCCCTCAAGGTCTTTGGAAAACTTCCCATCCAAGACTTGCTGCGTTGCCGTCATGTCTCCAAGAAGTGGCACTCTCTCGCTGCTACGCCCGAGCTATGGCGTTCGCACGCCTTGGCTCTCACCGAAGCAGATCCTGTCAAACTTGTTCCTCCGTCCGATCCACAAGGGTGGGAGCCATTGGTGAAAGGCCTCTTCTTCCGCGAACGCAACTGGGCCAAAGGTCTCGCACAAAGCATTCAAATGCTCGAGGGGCATTCTGGATTCGTCACAGCGATGAAGCTCAAAGGACGCAAGACGCTCGTGTCAGGAAGCTATGACGAGACGATCCGAGTCTGGGACATCTCCACTGGCTTGTGCCGTAAGGTGCTGCGTGCGAAAGCCATCGCCTGTCTCGACTTTTTGCTTGACGAAGGCGTCCTCTGTGCTGGTCTGTACGACACTGGCCGCGTGTTGGTGTGGGACATGAGGAGCTGGGAACTAATCCAGACGCTGTCCGGTCATAACCGCGGCATTCGCAACGTGGCCATCAACCAGCACTATCTGGTCAGCGTCGGTCAGGACAAAGCCATCGTTGTCTGGGACTGGAGGACAGGCGCCAAACTTGTCCGATTCGGTCAGCAGAGTAACGTGTCTCTCGGGGTCTCTCTCGTCGACACAAATAAGCTGGTTGCCGTCACGGTCGATGGTATGATCCGGTGCTTCAGCATCCCCCGTCGCGAGATGATCGGCCAGTTTCAGCTCACCAAACTCGGAGGTCCGGACCTGGGGCTGGGTGCTCGGCTCGGAGATCTTGCAAGTGGGTCGTCGATGCTCGAATGGTTCGCCGCGCATGGCAACACAATGACAGTGGCGTCCAAGAACGTCGTGATCCACCTGGAGTGGCGGGAGCAAGTGGTGCCGGTCAGGGAGGCGCAGACACCTCTCACTGCAGAGGGTCTTCGTCGAAATACGTCGTCGAGACTCAGCAATACTGGCGGCATGAGTGGGCCGGGGTTGAGCCCTCTTCGCGCTCGTCGTGACTCAACTATGAGCAACGCCAGCGCCGCAGTTGCCTCCCCGGACGGCAGGACCCCAGCAAGATCTCGACGCGACTCGAACACCAGCACCACGTCGTCGACGAGTGGTATTGGACAGACAAGGCCACCTCGTCGCTCGATCGCCGCAGCATCGCCTGGATCAAGAGCCACCCCTGCACGTGCAGGTCGAACGTCGCTGGGTGCCGCGTCGAACTTTGAGTCGCCTACCCCTCCGGGCCTCTCCACGCCCTCGCGACCAAAACCCAGCACGCCAACGCGTCGAATTGCGGGCCCTGCGCCATGGCCACTAGCTACTGCAGAACTCGAGACTGCCGGGCGAGCGACCGGCAGCTCAACGCCGGGAAGGATTAGCACTTCTACGTCAGCTGCATCGCTATCCTTTCCATCGACACATGTCACTGACAACGGCGATGCGACGCTCGATGCCTCTGCAATGGACATCAATGGTAACACCGACGCCGATGCGAGTGCTACTCGTATCGCTCCGGATCTGTCCACCGCACCGAGGGTGGTTTCGATCCTTGAAACACCAGATGTTGCTGTGGGCTGCGTGGACCCGACCAAGCGTCGCATCGTCGCATCGACACGCTTTAGTAGTCGTGCTGGAGCCGAACGGAAGCTATACGCCAGCAGTCTGCCTTTTGACCACGGCAAGACCTCGACTCTGCTCGAACAGTCCACAGTGGCGGACACGACGGCTTCAGCTGCAAGCGGTAATGGATCCGCCCCTGCGTTCCAGGAGAAACCATCTTCGGCCTTTGCTGCTAGTGAGCTCTCAGAGGCCGCGCCTGCCATCACCGTCCCGATCCGAGGGGCCTGGGAAGCGCAGTCACAAGATCTGGCCACGCCCGCCCGCAACCCCATGGCGATGGAGTTGGATCATGAGAGTGTGGTGGTGGGTTGCGCCGATGGCCTGATCTACCGCATCCACTTTGTCGGCTCCGACTATGGTCCCGAAACATTGGTCGATGCCACGACTTTGAGTGACGGACGCGATGCCGACAGTACAGAGGGCGCACCCGGTGTGGGCGATGCTACCATCACCGATCTGCTACAGCTGCGCGAAGTGTGGAAGGAGATCATGGTGCCAGAGAACGAGCCTGACCATCCGGGCCGCTTGCGGAGGGATCACCTCAAGGAAATGGGTCTCAAATGATTGCCTGCTTTCACAAAAGGGAATATCATTGCTGCCTCCCACATATCATGCTTGCCAATGATTGCCGGACGGGAGGCCAACGAGCCAAGCTGTCGACATTGTCTTGATAGGCGTAACAGAATGATAAGGTGGACGCTAGTCGAGCTCCCTGCAGGACGTGTCAGGTGTCAAGCGGATGTGATCTTAAGGGCGGTGGCTCGTCATAGGAAAAAGTGGAATTTGGACGCCATTTCTTCGCATAAGAATGGAAGGCGAGGAGATGGCCCATCCGCCAAGCGAGCTGCTGACGTTGTGATTGAATTGTGACCAACGTCGTGTGGCAGTGGCAGTGGCAGTGGCAGTGGCTTTTGACATTTGAAATGCGGATTGAGCTCTCATCAATTACAAGCTTGCGAGATGAATTCGAAGAATTTCAAGCTCATGAACAACAGGCAGAAACGGGAAACAGAAGAAACCAACATGACGCGAATAGAAAAAGCCACCGCATGTCGCACAGCCGAGCGCGGGCCAGCTCTTGTCTATTCTGCGCGTGTGAGCGTCGGCACTGCGCTGCTCTCAAGACCTCTTGGAAGCGTCCGTCCATGAAATTGGTGCGCTGAAAGCCAATCGTTGCTGTCTGCTGTCCGCTGTCCGCTGTCCGCCTTCGCCTTCGTCCCTTTTGTTCAGTCAGTCAGTCAGTCAGTCACGGCTTGCGAGCTTCTACCTCATTCTGCTGCTGAAACTGCTGCTGACTGCGTTTGCTATTCCTAACCCTGAGACCACTCACACTGTCCACAGTTCACTCCATGTCATGTTGTTCTATGTATCGGGAAAGGGGTCTTGCATGACACAGAGTGAGCAAAAGAGAAGAGACTGTGTGTGAGCGTGAGTGTGATATCAGCAAAAGGTGTCAGTGCGTATCAGCGGGTGCTTCATCAGCGCTAATTGCGGATTTGGATTTGTCCCCCGATTTTGCGGGCGACAGGCCTTGTGCCCTGTTTTTCGAAATGGAACTTCTCTCTTCCTCTGCCCTCCCAACTCGAAAGTTAGACATTCGCTAACCTCTCCGCACCGTCTGGCTGTGTGACCCAGCTCTCATCGTTTCTCCACTCCGCATCATTCCATCTTCCCATCATCTCTATCTCCCAGTCACTGTTCCGACCGCAACGTCGTCGCTATCTCTATCCCTTCGGTCACACCGTCAGATCCTCTTATCCAACCCAGCCAGTCCCTTTCGAGCTCACCACTCCAACGCACACCTCGTCAAAAATGGCCGCCCAAGTTCAGCAGCTTCAGCAGAAGTTCGAGTACTTCGTCGCTCAGGTTCGTGTCGATTGCTTGATCCTTTTTTTCAATTTGCTACTGCTTTTGCGGAGGGTGGTTGCTCTGCGGAGCTAGTTGCGAAACAATTGAGCATGCGCTGACTTTTTCATCTTTTCATGTCCTTCCATCCCCCCTTTCGCTCGTTGATATGATCTTGACGGTGTTATTCATGGAATCCCTCACCCGATCTCGGTTGCTCGCTTTGGAAAATTAACAACGATGCCTTGCATTCGATAATACGGCATCTTCTGATCTGTTGATCCCCTTTCTGCGGAAAACAGATCGACAAGGAGGTAAGTATCTGGTTCCGCTACTTGTCGTGCAAGCTTGACCGAGTCCAGCCTGACAATACGGTATGCTGACGAAATTTGTCCGGTTTATCTTTGATTCTGTGAACCCGAATGTCACAACCCGCAGCTCTCTAAATACCCCGCTCTCAAGAAGTTTGAGCAAACCGTTCCTGTCCCCAAGGCCTACGGCGCTCTTGGTGCTTTCGGTATCTTCACCCTTGTAAGTTTTCCGAAACGGGCAGGCTGTTGTCGACGGACGTCAGCTTCTCGCAGCTCCGAAGATCGGGATTCGTAGCATGGTGTCCCACGATGCGATCGACGTACCCGCAGCCGTAGCAAGTACGGGGTTGCGAGTGCCCTAACCGGGCTTTCCACGCACTTGCAGCGGAATGAGTAGGCTCCCTTGAAGCGGGAGAAGCTGGAACCACGGACCGATCCGTAGTGTTGTTCAATTTGCTGACTCTTGCATCTTCTGTCTCAATCTTCTTTCGATTGCGGCCCATAACTCCCGCTACCCTTCAACAGTTCGTCTTCTTCAACATGTAAGTACACAGTCTCGCGATGGTTCCAGGCTCGCTTCAGGACGACCCTCGACAAGGCGGTTTTCTGCTCCACAAGCACATTTTGCTAACCTCTGCACCGCTCTTTGTATCTCTCTTACCCCGTTGCCGACTGACAGTGCCGCTGGTTTCCTGACCAACCTCATCGGCTTCTTCATCCCCGCCTACTTCTCGCTCAAGGCGCTCGAGAGCCCTCAGCCCCAGGACGACATCCAGTGGCTCACCTACTGGGTCGTTTTCGGCATGTTCACTTTCCTCGAGACCTTCTCCAGCGTCGTCCTCTACTACGTCCCCTGGTACTACACCATCAAGACCCTCGCCATTGTCTGGCTTATGCTCCCCCAGACCCAGGGTGCCAAGACCGTCTACAGCAAGGTCATCCGACCCGCTTTCCTCCAAACCCAGAAGACCGTTCACCAGGCCAACGCCAGCACCCCTGCTGCTCCTGCCGAGACCCACTAAGTCTTTTCGCTCTCACGTAGGCTCTTCAGTGCCCATTCAGACGCCAACTAGGCTCATGCTTCTTGCGTGAGCTGCTGTGGTCGATAATGCGCTGACAAGAGTCGATTGCAGAGCGCTGATTTCGTTCGGTCACAGCTGATCGTACGGCCTTCCGTTGCGTTGGATTGGATCCATGTCCGATCGTCTCGCCTACAAAACCTCTTTTTTCTCTTCCGTCTTATGATCCAGTCATGCCTTGTTCATACTGCGCTTTTCCGACGTCCGAGTCTCAATTGTCCAATCTCCCTTTACGCCCTCGCCTTAACGCCGTCTGGCTCCTCAGCTGGATTCTAACGCCAATACCGAATCTCTTTACCTTTCCGTACTGTTATCGTCCACGACTAGCGTCTAGCCATGACAGGATAGTGGCTGGGCCCGGATGCGAGGACCTGCGGTGTGTGACGCTTCAATGTGAAGAATGATGGAGGCGGGGCAGCATCTTAGTATTGCCTGACGGGGTTCGAGCACAGGCTGCGCTGGAACCTGCCGACCCTGGAAGGAAAGATCGGGCTACATTCACATCGCGAGAGGTCATAACTCATCGCACAGCACTCTTAAAGCTTACCTCCGGCTGAGTTGCGGGAGGGGCTAACTTACGTGGCACCAAAGCTAGAACGCGAAGATGAAGAGCGGAGAGTCGATAACATCTCGTTCTGGAAAATTACTTCAATCGTGTTAGAGTGTTGCAAATGTCTTGGGGATGTTTTTGGATTCGCGTCACAGAGGTCACGTCGCGCGTTGCGGTTCAGTGTGGAGAGTGGCAGGTGTTGGTTGGTTTGTGAAGAGCGAAGCTACATTTGTTATCCCGACTACCATCGTTCGCCATCAGGGCGTCTGCTATTCATCCATCCGTACCGATACTTCTGCAACTGCGTCCATGGCCGATTTTGATCCCAGTGGCCGCTGTAGCTATACCCGGACCATACCTCGACTCCATCACGCATGCCATAGGATCCGGCGTGACATTGATCACGTATCGACAATTCGAACTAAGTACGCTGAAGCAGCGTCTTGGTGGCAGCAGAGCCTACGCTTACTGGAACCCAGAACGATACTCCATATAAACAAGGTCTCTTTGCAAGCCGTCCATCGATTCACAACCCTTCGGTGCAGTAGAAGGATCAGCTGACGACCGCTGGCAAAAGCTCATAGAGCCACCCCGACCATGCCGGCACTCGTTACAAACACAAGCAATGCCGCGTCTGTGGCCGACCGCCTCATTCTCGAGCTCTCCAGAGCGCTCTCTGCACCGCCTTCGGGAAGCGGTCTGGCTGACAATCTCTCCGCTGCGCTACAAGGTCTGCAGAAACACGCGCGCTCCTTCGGATTCTCTTCCAAACAGTGCGAACAGCTCGTCAGACTCGCTCTCCTCGGCCGTCTCCGGCCATTATCAGCCAACAGTGTCAGCAGCTCTGCCAGAGTTAAGCCGCCTAAAGCATCGGTCTCCCTTGCCATCCTGCGGTCCGTCATTCCAAGACCTCGTGCGAAGCTCGGAAGACAGGCCGTGCTCGACATCATCGCTTCTCTGGGTCCTTCTCCGGGCACGGATACCGTCAAGTTTGCTGGACTCCGACGGGACGGCACAGACGACGCGCAATCTAGCCTCGGGCCGGAGCGACTCAAGGTAGATAGCAAGGTGCAGGTAGCAGCACTCAAGCTCCTTTCGGTTCTGCTCGAGTCTCCTTCTGTCCCTCTGTCTATCGCTGCAAGCTTCTACAGCGGGGTCGGGGACGCTCAGCAACGACAGCGCGACGAGCCAGAACAAGATCGCCTGCAACGCCGTGCTGCACAGTACTCTGGGCTGGCAGGAAGCTTGCCTACTTCTTACCTCACCACTGCTGCCAAGACGACCCTCGAAAAGTGCTACTCGACCCTTTTCCATTTCATCGACTACCAGGCTTTGCGTCCCCACCTCTGCTACCTGCTCTGCCGTCTTACGAAACGGCGACACGTTCGACACTATAGAATCACCAAGCTGATGGCTCTCAGGGCCAACGCGGCGCCTGAGGCTGGGATTTCTGCGCTCTTATCGATGTATGCCAACTTTTACCCGGACCTGCTCTTTCCGGAGCTGCTTGGAGGTGGTGGTACAGGTAGTTCGGCGGTGGGAGCAGGTCCCGCGGCTGGTCTCAAGTATCCCGATGCCGACTGGATCGCAGCTGTGCTGCTCACGCATGCGCGATGCGCACGTCGCGAGCTGGGTGAAGCGGTTGAGTCGGACGACGAAGCCGAGGCGGAAACAGAAGTTGGCGGTCGCGCGGCCAAGAAGCAACGTCTCTCGCCCAAGGCCGTCAAAGACGGTTCAGCAGGAGAAGGCTCCGTAGCGATTGGCGCTGCCGCCACACCGTTGATCGCCTTCCCCAACCTAGTTACGATTCAGCCCCTCAACTCGGCCCAGAAAGCGTTCGGGATGCATCCCTCGCTGGTCACGGAGCTGTCGTCGCTGCGTCACCTGGCACATAGCTTGGACAGGCTCGTGTTGCCCTCGCAAGCAGCTGCAATGCTTGGTAGCGGCTTCGGAGCGCGTCTCATGCGTGTCGCTGTGCTGGCAGGAGCGACTATCACCAACGAAGACTCACTCAGCCAGACAATACCCGCAGGAAGGCGCAACAGGCAAGCCGAACAGGACCTGTGCTGGGCAAGATTGTCCGATTGGCTCGAAAGCGTACTCAGCGAGGAGCTCGGTGTGCAGAGCCGCACACCGTCATCTTCGCGGCGTCAGCATTTAAAGCTCCCCACGAATGAGGCGGGGTTCAAGCGGCTCGCAGCCCTTTTACGCAGGGCGAGGGCTATCTTTGAGCTGGCTGAGCAGATGCCGGCAAAGCTTGAGGAGCTTACCTCTGGCGTTCTTCTGGCGATTGCCGAGGTCGCAGGAGCGGTTCGCAGCCAGACGGGTGGTGCGACGGTGGACGATATGGATGGGTGGACAGAGCGGTGGGATGAGCTGGCACGCGAAGTGCTGACCTTTGTCCCACTCGTCACACCTTCGGATTTGACTTTGTTCCAAGAGCGGTTTATGGCGCCGCTGGAGGTGCTCGCCACATCGAGCAAGGTCTCGCTTGATACGTCGGCGGCTGTGCTGGCAGCCCTCACTAGTTTGCTGAACAACTGGGGCGTGCGCGACTGGTCGCAAATCGGAAGGCTTCTTGACTCACGAAACTCTTAGTAAGTGTTTATCTTCGTCTTCTCGTCATTAGGGCGAGGGCTCGTCTTCTTACATCTTTCATCTTTCCCGTGTGTTTCCCTCTCTCTTTTGCACTGTCCGTCTCAAACCACAGCCGCTGGGGAATCTCAAACCTTGATCCTGCGGTAGACTACGCCGAGCTGATCGCAAACACCTGTGCTCGAGCCGACTCGCTAGCAGCTTCCTTGATCGGACTCTATCCACGCCACGTGCTAATCGAACATGCCGTTCTGTCGCTGTACGAACTGCTCTCCGGCCCTCTCGCCGGCATGCGCACCACCGCCCAAGTTCCACCCCTCCCGCTCTACGCTTTCACCCTGCACGCGACCACCATCGTGCCGGTCTCGCGTCTCTGCGGTCTAGTGCAGGATCTGCGCGCCGCATTCGAACAGTACAACAACGCATCCCACAGCCAGGCCAAGGTGAATGGAGGGCTGGAGAGCAAGGTCTACGACTTGCAGTCCAGATTTTATGAAGAGGAGAACCTCAGCACGCTCAACAGCAACGTCACGCTCGTTGCGAACCTCGTCTGGCTCGGCAAGGTCGTGTTCGGGGAGGACACTGTGGGAAGCCTCCCGCCCGGGTTCGAGGAATCTGTACTCAATGAGCTGACGCAGAGAGGCGAAGAGTTGAACCTAAAGCTGTCGACGTTGGCCAACACGCCTTTCTCCCGCGCCATGAGCCACCTTTCGGAGCGCTTCGCCAACGTCTACTGTGCATCGCAGAATGCGAAGCAGGCAGAGCAAGAGGGGTGGATCAGGGGCCCGATCACGCCGAAGACGCTCAAGGCAGCGAAGAAGAATGGGATCCCGGCCAAGTGGACCCAGACTGACTTCCGTGCGCATATGCTGGATTGGCTGGACAGGGAGGGCGCGCATGGGATGTACGAGTTGGTGAAGAATATTTTGGTGGTGTTCGGTGGGCAGCTGAAGGCAATTCGTGGCGAGTCGCAGGATGCAGGAGTTGCGGCTTGATTGTATTTGTATCTCGGGAATGGGGAATGTTCACACCATGATGGACATGAAATGAGAGTGAATGTGTCAATGCGAGATCGATTGATGGGCAGTCTTGTGAAGGCTGAGCTGTTCATCAGAAGATGCAGTCGGCTGCTGCGAGTTGGACGCCTTTACAGTACAGTACTCCACATCCCAACAGACGCACGCTGCTCGCGCTTTCCAAAACCACGATCTGCACCGAAGCCACACCCGTGACTAGAACCCTTAAATTGTGACTTCTCATCCTTTCCATCTCATCGCACCCCTCACAATCTTCCATTCCAGCAGCAAAGACACTCACCAGCTTCGTCAGCCAGGAGGAGCCTGACAGCAAGACCTTCTCAAGAGGACGTCAACACGCTAGACGCCGACGATGGAGGCCTTCGACGGAGACTCGGATCTCTCAGATATGTCTGCTCCGCCCACCCCGGGCCCGGCAGTCACTCCACGCGCTGCATCGCCCGAGCTATCTACAATAGCGGAAGCAGTGCCTGCAGGAGCAACTGGCGCACCATCGACTACAGACTCGCCACAGCCAGCCAATCCCCGACGAACGTCCAGAAGAGTCGCAGAAGCGGCGGCAGAGCCATCTACACCCGCCAAGAATGATGTCTCGACAAGCACCGCGCCGAGTAGTTCGACAGTAAAACCTGCCAGCACTGCATTGTTGACCGATACGCCCATCTCCTCGACCCGCAGAGCATCGACAAGAGACCGCAAGGTGCCAGCCAAGCTGCGCGAGCCGTCTCCGCCCGCCGAACGCGAACGTGCTGCAAAGTCTTCGCCCACAGCCAAGGCTCCGGCTGCAAGTTCCAGCACTGCTGCAGACAAACCCAAGTCTTCACGGCTGAAGGTTAAGCTAAATGTAAAGGCACGATCGAGTGCGGATGGAACAGCGACGGGCGACAGCGGGTCCTCGCGAGGTGCAACGCCTCAGCCAAGCGTACTGGGTGCGTCTGGGGCGAAGGTGACGCTCAAGTATGGAGGTAGCAGGAAGAGCAAGCTCGCTAATGATTTGCGGGATCTTGCTGATGAAGATGGGGAGGAGGAGCAGGATGAGGGTGATGCAGCGCAGGAAGAAGATGTGGGGAGCGCAGAGAAGTCAACGAACGGCAAACGGGATAGGAGCTCCCGCAACAGATCAGCAGGGCGAAGGCGAGGTGTGGTCGCGGATGACGATGACGATGACGGTGCAGTACCTAGGCCGCCACAGAGAAAGCGCGCGAGGCTCTCTGATAGTCCGGCCGCCGGTGCAAAGAGTAAAACTCGAGGCGCGCGTGGCGGAAAGAAAGCGATTGAATATAGCGATGATGACGATGGTGAGGATGAGGAGATGGTGGATGCTGCTTCGGACGAAGAGGATCTTGCAGATGCCGCAGCCCTTGACACAGATGACGAGTTTTCGGAAAACGACCGACCATCCCGTAGAGGCGGCAGAGCGGCACGGAAAAGCAATACAGACGCTACAAGAAAGACTGGCACTCGTGCCACCACCACAGCAGCCAAATCGTCAGCAGGAACAGGTCCAAAGAAGGCGTCCGCATCAGGGTCGAGCTCGACTGCGACGGCAAGCGCTGCTGGTGGTGGAAAAGCCATGTCCGCCGAAGCTAGGATGCGCGCCTCGATCGACGCTGCGAAGGACAAGTCGCTCAAACCACCGGGCGCCTCCTCCTCCGCACCTATCGGCTCCAAGCTCAACCCCCAAGCATCAGCGTTCCGTCCAAGCAGTGCCATCAAGTCTGGCCCCGGAGGAGCATCCACGCCAACTGGCGCTGGCCGACCTGCTTCCGCTGGTGGTGCTGCTGCTGGGATGCCCAACAAGCGCCTCTCTTCTGGCGGAGGAGCAAAACCCGCATTCGGCAAAAGCATGTCTGGCTGGGACCAGCTCTTTGGGGGCATTTCCGGTCTCACCACTACCACTCCTAATAAACCCGTCCCGACGAAGACTAGCAAGCCGTCGACGCCGTCTACATCAGCAGGAGGAGCAAATGGGGTGTCTGGGACAGGCATCCGACCAGACCCCGTGCTCGAATCCGCCTCCCCGGCCGAGGTGCAGCGGCTGAAGGAGCAGGCGGATGAGCAACACCTCAATACGGACGAGTGCTTTGATCTGCTCGCACATGCGGATATCATGCTCGCGTTCGAGAGGTCGGTGTATTTGGAGGATCGCAAGTTGGCCACAAGGTTGAGGCCGGCGTTTTGGAAGGCCGGGAGCGTGTTGCAGCAGCAGGCCAAACAGCAGCAAGAACGAGCGACGTAGCTCCTTGCACTCATTATATCCAAGAGCACACTAATCAAACGATCATTGATCAAACTACTTTCCATCGATTGCATTACGTGTACAGGCCGTGAAGCGTGACTACTCTTTGAAGTCTTCCACCTCGACCGTCTGGCTCAGCTCCTCCTGCTGCGTCTTTGCCTTCTTTGCGTCCTCCTCGTTCTGCAGCTGGTGCGCCACCTCGTGAGCAGCCACATCTTCGTCATCAATGTTGCTCTTGGGCCCGGAGAACCAGTGCATGCCGCCGTACTTGGGGAAGTAGTACCACCCGGAGCTGAAGATGAATGTGGCGCCGGTGACAACGCAGGCGTAGTTCATCTCGTCGGGGGCTGACACGGGGAGGTAGCTGGGAAGGCAGACGATGACGCTGATGAAGGTTAGCCAGAGGACGCTGATCCAAGCGACGGCCTTGGACCAGAAGTCGCCGAGGTACCACACGCCCGGCTTGAACCTCTCATCCGGCGCCAACAGCCTTGCTAGGATCGGGATTGTGTAGGCGATACTAGCTCCGATCACCGAGAGCGAGAAGACGGCACCAACAGCAACCGAGTTGATCAGCCCGAGCAGACAGAATACCGCCGAACACGCGCTCGACCACCACGCGCTGTTGACGGGTGTCAGCGTGTAGCTGTTGATCCTATACACCCACCCGCTGAACGGCAGCGCACCATCACGGCTGAACGCGAAAATCTGCCTCGAACTCGCCAGATTCATACTAGCACCCATCATAAAGTTGACGATGATCATAAACACCCAGATCACCAGAAACCCGGTCTTGCCACAAGAGTTGAGGATGATCGTGGCCATCGGTTGGCCGTATTCGGAGTTGATGATGGGGCTGAGGTCTGTGCCCATGTTGAAGGCGAGGGCGATGAGGATTCCGAAGCCGAGGATGGCGGAGGAGATGATGGAGAAGAAGATGCCCATGGGGACGGCTTTGGCGGCGTTGCTTGCTTCTTCGGAGATGTGGACGCACGAGTCGTACGATGCGATGGTCCAGGCGGGGCACATGAATGCCAGCATGAACGCGGCGACGTTCGACCAGCCGGTCTCGTTGTACCAGCCGCCGAAGGCGTAGGAAGCGGAATTGCGGTATTGGGAAGGGGTGGTGGTGCCGAGGACGATGCAGATCGCGACTGCGAGGCCGGCGCAGAGGACGGTAGCGACGGTCTGAAGACGTGCAAGCGCGCGAGTTCCGATCGAGGTAACGAGGGCGTGCAGCAGTAGGACTCCGAGGAAGACAGCATATGTTTGCCCATCCGTGGGCACGTAGCTCCCATCGCTCGCCACCGATGCAGCGGCAAGGATCATGATGGCCACGCTCCAATCGATGCTCGCCACGGCCGATGTAGTCGACAGCGTATTCGCATATCCCACCGTCCAGCACAAAAACCGCCTATACCTCTTGCTCGATAGCACGTAGGTCCAGTAGTACAATCCACCCGATGTTGGCATTGAACTGGACAAGTCACCCAGGGCTAGACCGGTGAAGGCGATGAAGAAGCAGCCAAGCAGCCAACCCCACACCATGCTCACCGGTCCTCCGCTCGGCAAGGCATAGATGAGCGTGGACGCGATGGAAGGAGCAACACCCATGATCGAGAAGGCAATACCAAAGACCTCGAGCGAGGAAAACTCTCGCTTGAATTCCTGCTTGTAACCGAGTGCAGCGAGCAACTCGGCGTCAGCTTGCTCGATAAAGTCTTTCGAGAGATGGATTTTTCCCTGCCCCTTACCAGTGCCCGCCGCACCATCTTCGACCGCGCCAGGAACAACAGCATTCAGCGGTGCTACATGGTGATGATGATGGGCAGGGGGAGTCGAGGGTTGGATGATGTCCGATGCGGACGAGCCCTTGACATCGTTCGAGAAGGAAGAGTCGTTATTGCCCATACCAGCGAAGGGGGGTTCGCGTTAAGAAGATATGGTATTGGGGGTAGAGGGGTTGTCTAAGAGCCTTTGAAGGGCAGACACCGGTGGGAGGGATGGTCTGCAAACAAAAACCAAGCAAACGTCGAGGTTTGCGGTGCTACGATCATTCACTAAACAGACGAGGAACGACCTGGAGTGGAGGATCGGGATAGAGTCGAAAGTGCAAACTTCGAAGGTTTACTTGAGTTGCACCACTTGCTAGAGGTTGAGCGAGGAAGCTTCCGGAGACGATTATCGAAGAGTATAAGAGTCTGCGGAAGGGGACTTGGTATGAGAGCTTGTTGACGGAGGGATGCGATTGGATGTCCTGGAAGACGAGGGTCGGCCAGGGAGAGGGGAACGTGGCAAAAGCGTGGATATAAGAGTGTGTCGAGAAGGTCCTGAGGGTTTTGTCGAGAGAGTCCAGAGGGTATGGATTGGAACTGCAGACTGGGAGCACAATGAGCTCAAACGGTATCACCAAAGGGACGAAAGGATAGTTGACAGAAAAATGAGAAAGCAGGGCCTAACGAGAGGGGACGGACAGCGATAAGCACCGTGTGGACACGAGATAGGGAAAAGACCAGTGTGGGGGGTCAGGCAGGTACCCGAAACATGGCTCGATCCTTTGTGACACGGCAGAACGGAGCGTAAAAGAGGAGCTGCTGGGTGATGGATAAGCCTCAACTTGCAAGGGAGGTCTTGGAGGAAGAAAAGAGTCAAGGCGCTTAACGAGGTTATGCATGCAACAAACAGGGAAGGGGGAGATAGGCAGGAGAGAACGATGCTCGGGGACCAGAACGGCACCCTGGATAAGGGCTGGTATACGAAGGTAAGCAGAGATGCACGGCGGAACGTTTGGACGAGGAGTTGCGGCATGAAGCGGCGGCCCGCCTCTCTCTGTCACTTTCAAATTGCTTTCTGAGCCTCAAACGGCTGCAGCCACCCCACAATGATAATGGAGAACTCAGCTGGAAACCTGTCTGGTCAGCATGGTCACATTACCGTTACTGTATGTTGGTACGGGCTGGGTCGGGGGGCGTGTAGATGCAAATGTCGCAAAGGAACAGATAAACTGTGTGGATTGCTCGAGCCAATGCAAAAGCGAAGAGCGTAGAGCAAGCAAGGTCAGGTGGCATATCACTGCTTGGTCAAGTATCGAACCGTGTGGGCCGGGCACCAGTCTTATCGCTTCGACTCGGGAGAGAAGGAACGCTGCAAACCCGTCAGCGACGGGCCGAGCAGAGTCGGTGGAATCGCGGGTTTGAGCGACCACACACCTTGCGGGCTATCTATGTGCTGCAGTCTTGACGAGACTTGGGAAGCAAAGCAGAGATAAGTTGGCCAAATGTGTCGATTCATGTCCTTGAGCCCTGATGCGAGCTGCAGTGCGGGGTAAAGCAGGAAGACCCGCGGCAGAAGAGGATGTTTTTCCGCAGAGATAAGGAATTTGGAATGATTGGTTGCTTTTTCCAGGGCGAAAATGACTCGGAGCCTCAAATTTACAGTAGTCATGTGGCTACCACAAAGTACCGATTTAATTGCCTCGGTTTCCATTCCCGGTGTCATTGTGGGCGTGGGCGGTGTCGCTGTACTGGAGTGCTGCCGATCGTGTTGTCCTCTGTCTCGGCACATCTCTCTACTTATCGCTCGTGTCACGAACCCTGCAATACCGGATGTTGTGGTTCGAGACGAGTGAGCGCTTGACCGGCTTGGGCTCCGAACATTCGTGATAGACCCCATACATAACCTTTCAAGCGTCGTCTTATCGGATATCTTGAGGTCGAAACATGCACGAAACAGGCCATGTCCACACGTTGGGCACGGCTCCATTGCCTTTGGTGTGGCTCCTTTGACTGTCTGAAGGGTGCGGACCGAGACACTGGAGGCTTAGCTGCGCGCCAAGGGAGCACAAGGCGAGCCACGATACTGTAGTGCCAAGAACCGCTTGAGCCAAATTTGCCTCGAGCTCCCAGTCTTCTGGCTTTTGTGGGCAAGCAAGTCCAATTTGGCGCCGAATTCACTTCTGACATGTGGTCCATTTAAAATGGCTTAACGAGACTACAGTACAAAAACGAATCAAGTGGTATCTCAAACTCGGGAGTGTCACCGGAGAGCCCGCTTCGCTTCCAACGCACGAACAGAAGCGAGGTGCATGGCAATGTTGGCCGCGCGAGGCGCTGTGCAGCGCGATAAGCGCTCTAGCCACGCACTTTCTCTTCTTGAATTCGTTTAGCTCTTGGTGGCCCCCCTTCTCAGCAGCGACTGACGACGAGGTTGGTTTGGACTTCAGGGAAGCCGTCCGTCATCGAAAGTTCTGTGAGGAGTACGGTATTGCTGCTGATTCTCCACATTTCGTGACTTACTTGACAGCTTCATTGCGGCTGCAAGCGTGGATGAAGACGCCCAGCATGTGGGAGAGGATAGGCAAACTTCATCTCGAGCTTTGTCTTTTCCGGGGGAGAGACAGATGAGGTGGGGTCTCGCGTTTCGAGCGTTACGCTCATGGAGCTCTGAACAGGTTGGTGGTTCGCGCAGAGTACTGTTGCAGGGAGCAAAGCAAGATTGATGAGGCCTCTGACACAACGAGTGATTCACCTCCACGGCTTTGTCGTCAAGCGTCCGTGCAGAGACCCTGTGCGTATGCGCAACACTCCTCACAGATTGACACTTGCCGCTCGCGTCGAATAACTTTTCTCTCAGCTCTTTGTTCTGCATCACCAACTTACAAAAGAACAAGAAGCCGAAAGAGTCTCAAGTATCGTGTTCTCTGTTATACCATCAACTCGCAAACGCTTCACTGCTATACACCAAGCATAACTGCCAACATGAACACTGTGCAAGCAGTCTCGAGCCGCGTGCCCGAGCCAGTGACCATCTCAACCCCCACGGGCAACAAGTGGCAGGTACCATCGGGCATCTTTATCAACAATGCCTTCCACGCATCCGCTTCTGGCAAGACATTCGACTCGGTCAACCCTGCCACTGGTCAAAAGCTCTGCACGCTCGCGCTCGGCGGCGCTGCCGACATCGATGCTGCTGTCACTGCAGCTCGTACCGCGTTCAACACGGTCTGGGGCAAAAAGTCGACGCCGACACAGCGATCGCGTCTGCTGCTCAACTTTGCTGATCTGATCGACAAGCACCTCGACGAGCTTGCTGAGCTGGAAAGCATGGACAACGGCAAGCCTGTCTGGATGGCGAGCAGCTTTGACGTTCCCGACTCGGCCGGCTGTCTGCGCTACTATGGCGGCTTGGCGGACAAGATTGAGGGCAAGACGATCGAGCAGACTGAAGGAGAAAAGATCGCCTACACTCGCATCGAGCCACTGGGGATTTGTGGACAGATCATTCCGTGGAACTATCCGATCCAGATGGCGGCTTGGAAGCTCGGGCCCGCGCTTGCTGCTGGAAACTGTGTCATCCTGAAGCCAGCAGAGCAGACGCCACTGACGGCGCTCAAGCTGGCCCAGCTTTCGGTGCAGGCCGGTTTCCCAGCTGGTGTCATTTCAGTGGTCAACGGCTACGGTGCCGAAGTGGGCGAAGCCATCTCGAGGCACATGGATATTCAAAAAATCGCATTCACTGGTTCTACAGCCACGGGAAAGCGGATCATGAAGGCAGCTGCCGAGAGCAACATGAAAAAGGTGACGCTCGAGCTCGGCGGCAAGTCGCCCGTGGTTGTCTTTGAGAGCGCCGACATCGAGCAGGCCGTCCGCTGGGTTTGCCTGGGCATCCTCTTCAATCAAGGCCAAGACTGCACTGCCGGCTCGCGTCTCTTTGTCCAGGACAAGATCTACGACCCATTCATGCAACAACTCGTCGCAGCCTTCAAAGCGCACAAGGTGGGCGACCCGTTCGACGAGCTCACATTCCAGGGCCCTCAAGTGAGCAAAGTGCAGCAGGAAAAGATTCTCGACATGATCGAATCGGGCAAGCGGCAAGGCGCAACTGTCGAAGTCGGCGGCAAAGCATGGAGCAGCCCTGACCCGAGGTTTAGCAACGGCTTCTTTGTCGAACCCACCATCTTCTCGGGCTGTCGCAAGGGGATGAGGATTGTCGACGAGGAGATCTTTGGTCCCGTACTGGCTGTGGCCAAGTTCAGCAGCGAGGAGGAGGCGATTCGACTGGCCAACGAGACAGAGTATGGGCTGGGCGCAGGCGTTTTCACGGAGAACGCAAGTCAGATTCACAGGATGGTGAGTGCGATCGATGCGGGCACGGTGTGGGTCAACAACTACGTCGCGCTGAGCAACTCGGTTCCGTTTGGCGGGATGAAGGCGAGCGGATTTGGGAGGGAGCTAGGCGTGGATGCGATCAAGGCATACTGTGATGTCAAGGCGATTCACTGGAATTATGGCGAGAAGCTCGACTGGCCTCTTCCCAAGCTCTGAATGTAGACCGTCTCACCCTGCGAATCCCAAGTGCTCCAGTTTGACCGTCCTAGATTGCTCCTTGAGTATCGGAACGAGGTCAACCGTGTGGGTTGAGTGGAAACGTCTAGCTTGTTTGACACAGAGTGGCTTTGGAAGCTGAGCTTGGCGTGGGGTTTGAATTGACTGACGTGCAGCTGCGTGCCTCTACCACCAAAATAAATAAGTAAAAAAAAAGAAACGATAAGAAAAGGAGGACTGGACAGCCGAACGCGCTAAACTTGGTTTGTTTCGTATCGGTATCGCACCGGCTTATCTCTCCTGCTCTTCTCTTCTCTTCTGTTCAAGTGCCTCCGGGCGGCACCTGACGCCACTCAGTGATGGCGTGTGACCTCGTTAAGCACCTCTGCTTCCAGACGAGCTTGACCGTTTGTCTGTCGAAACCCTTGCCTTGGCTCCTGAGGCATTTCGCCGCTTCAAAGCCCTGATTGAGCCTTGTTTGAGCGATTTCTCTGAGCTTTCTGTAGAGATGTCCCGACACGAGCTGGTCGTCCCTGCTGCCATCGCCTACCATGCTTTCCCCTTCGCGTGCTATGAGAGCCAATTTCGCTCCATCACTCCCACCCGTAGCTGCTGCCGAAATGCCTCAAGTCCCGTCCCTCTACCGCATCGACGTCAAAATCGAACAATCTCCCGGTCTGCGCCTCCCTACATTCCTAGCAAGCCTCCATTGAGCACGGCTTTGCCCGTCTGTTCTGCTCAGCGACTGATTAGGCCAAGCTTCGGAGATACGCTCTGCTGGACTGACCTCACTTGTTCCCTTTGGGTCATGCGATACTTACTCAATAATCGCAGCCCCTCCGTGTTGCACGGCCAAGTCTTGTCCAACCCAATGAGCGCAAGCCAAGCTGTCCGGCCCCGCAACATGTCCCTCGTTCCCTCGTTAAGCTCGTGGTCCCTAGCCGGCTTATCCGCCGAGCTCTTCCGCCTCGTCTAGCTTCCCCCATCCTATGCAGTGTGTCTGCCTCCTCCCTTGATTACCGCTTGATTTGCGAGCGCCAGCTGGGTAATTATCTCCAGCTTTGGCCAAGAGCGTACCCACAAATCTGTGGGCAGTAGCTACACTCTTTGCCCCTTTTATTTCGCTACGATATCGTTCGACTTCATCTGACAAGGCTTTAGCTGCTTTGCGTGCCTCCTCATCGCATCTAGTCTGTGCACTAAAGCATATAATCCCTCATCTCAACCCTTGACCCTCGTCCTTCTTTCTCTCCTTTCCCCAAGCCTAGCTGCTCCCAACGCCTAATACCTCGCTCGCTCACAAGATCCGCAACAGAGCTTTTTCCAGAGCCAAAACACCTCACGAGCCGCTCCTACAGCACACTAGCACCTTTGCCCTCGCTAGCCATTATCCCGCAACTGTATGAAAGCCTTAGCCTGCTTCACTCAGCTATGATGTCTTCCACTCAGTCTCATTCCTTTAATCCCTCGGGAGCTGCTGCCAGCCAGGCTGGCCTGCAGCTCGACCACCACCCCCTCGATCCTCTTTCGGCCCAGGAGATCGCCGCAGTTTCGCTTATCGTACGAAGTCATTTTGCTGCCCGTACTCCGGTCAAAGCCATCAAGTTCTGCAGCTCCCTCCTCATCCCCCCCGTCAAGGCTGCCGTTCTCTATGCCCTCGGCCTTCCTCTCCCTCGTGGGACCAAGCTCGATGACCGAAAGGCGCGCCAGCTCCTCAGCCGACGTGCCGAGGTCCAGCTGATCGATGTTGTCACCGGCGACACCTACGAGGTCACGGTTGCTATTGCCAACGATCTCCCTCTACCCGGTCGTGAAGGCAAGTACGCGCCTTCCACTGCGGATGCACTAGGTAAGGTAGAGAACGTCAAGAAGCTCGATGTGGGCGTTCAGCCCGGTCTCACTCCCGAAGAGGTCAACGAAGCCGAAGAGATCCTCCGTGCCGATCCCCGCATCGTCGCCATTGCCCGTGAGGTTGGCATCGAACCCGAGAACCTCTGGGCTGACGGCTGGTCTCTTGGGTATGATGACCGATTCGACAAGAGCCTCCGCATCCAGCAGTGCCTTGTCTATGCCCGAAAGAGCGAGCACGAGAACCTGTACGCCCACCCTATGGACTTCTACCCCGTCATCGACTGCAATGCCGGCAAGGTCATCGCCATCGACTTCCCCGGTCACCGCGATCCCGTCACTGGCAAGCTCTCCACCCCGGACGGAACCACCAAGCCCGGTCCCGTCACCATGGACAAGGACGAAGCACTTGCATATGCGGGCCGCAAACGCATCCCTCCCCCCATGGAGTCGTTCGACTATCTCCCCGAGCTCATGGCACTCGACCCCAAGATGCCCCCTCTGCGAACAGATCTCAAGCCACTGCATGTCGTGCAGCCCGAGGGTGTGAGCTTTAAGCTCAACGGCAACGAGCTCGAGTGGCAAAAATGGAAGATGCACATTGGATTCCACCCTCGCGATGGTCTCATTCTCTCGACCATCAGCTACAACGACAAGGGCAACGTTCGTCCCATCGTCTACCGCATGTCGGTTGCAGAGATGGTGGTGCCCTACGCTTCCACTGAGCATCCCCATCCCCGCAAGTTCGCCTTCGATGTCGGAGAGTACGGCATGGGCACCCTCGCCAACAGTCTCAAGCTCGGATGTGATTGCCTCGGCACCATTCACTATCTCGATGGTCACTATGTCTCCCTCGATGGCAGCCCCGCCGCGGTAGAGAACGCGATCTGCATTCATGAGGAGGACGCCGGCATCGCTTGGAAGCACACCGACTATCGACCGGGCGGAAAAGTTCGTTCTGCCCGAGGCAGGAAACTCGTCATCCAGATGATCTGCACCATCGCCAACTACGAGTACATCTTTGCCTACATGTTCCACACCGACGGCAGCATTCAGCTCGAAACCAAGCTTTCTGGTATCTTGAATCTCTACGTCAAGGATAAGGATGAGCCCAACCCGTACGGAGTCGAAGTTGCACCGCAGGTCAACGCGCATTACCACCAGCACCTGTTTGCGCTCAAGATTGACCCTATGGTCGATGGTTGTGAGAACACGGTCATTCAGACAGATTGTGAGCCGACACCGGCACCGACCGGCTCGGATCGCAACTATCTCGGCAACGGCTTCGTCACGGTCAAGACCCCGATCAACGTTTCTGGCGGCTACGACTGGGACTGGTCGAGGCACCGAACTTGGGCCATCTACAATACTAACAAGCAGCACTACTCCGCCGGTCTTCCCGTGGGCTACAAGATCCACACCCGTGACTGGGAGCCTTTGGCGCTGCAGAAGGACTCGATGGTGGCGCAGCGAGCAGAGTTCACCAAGCACGCACTGTGGGTGACCAAGTTCAACGAGGAGCAGCTGTGGCCTGCAGGCAAGTATGTTCCTCAGCAGCGCGGCACTGCGCCCGACTCGCTCGGTCACTGGGCGAACGAGAAGAACAAGGTCGACGACGAGGAGATCACGGTGCATGCCATCTACGGTATCACGCACATCCCGCACGCCGAGCAGTTCCCCGTGATGCCGGTAGAGCACCTCAATGTGTGGCTTAAGCCGACCAACTTTTTCGATTTCAACCCTGCGCAAGATCTGCCGGCGCTCAACGATCCTTTCTCGAGGAGCGCGTTTGGAAGCAACGCGGAAAAGCCGCAGTTGGAGGTCAAGGCTAATGCTGCAGCGCCATCGTCGAGCGGAGCGACAGGGGGTTGCTGTAAGAGCCAGCAGAAGAAGTCGACGAGGGTTTCGGTGCCTCAGCCCCGACACGGGATTAGCCTATCGGCACCGTCAAATTCGGCAGGCTCAGCTTCGACCGCCCATCCTCAGAGCTGTGCCTGCTGCGCTAACGACAGCTCTAGCCGTCTCTAAGCAACCTCTCTTGTACCCTCAGAGGGTATCGATACCAGATCCAAGATCCACTGCATATTAGGTGTCATCGTCGCCATCATCACCATACTTTTTTGCATACTGTTTTCCATAGCTTCCGTCTCATCGCTCTAGTACTCTTGACACGACCTATTGAGCATGATAGGTTCCATAGATACTCTGCGTGTGTGTTGGTGTGTGTTTGTGTTTGCCAACATGAACGACCGGAGCCATTCGTTTTCGTGAACTCTTCGCCTTCATCTGAGGTGAGGGGAAGATGACGGAGGGTTGTCCATTTTACGGTAGCCTACTGTGAGGTCCAAGCAGCCAACAGCCACTATTCCTGGGCCGGCTACCAGCTCGGGAGCGAATTTGGCTCATAAAGTGTTGGGCGGAGGATTTGGGGACTTGTTTTCTTCCAATGTCGTATGCCAGTTCCCAATCGAGTCAAAATTTGGACGGATGGACAAAGGAATCAATTAAGTTAGGGTCAAGAATTTCTTGCGAGACGGCGCTCAGTTCCGGTCTTGTTCCCGTGCTCGTTCCTCGTCGTCGCTCCATATACGCATCTTTGGACCAGCCTACTCGTCTCTCAAGTCTCTACATTCCATCCGTTTCTTGCTGTGGTCATGGGCATTGCGGGCAGGACATCAGCTTGAACCCAACGATTCGGATGCAAGCCAAATAGACGAGTTGTGGGGCATGCAGTGTTTGAAGGAGTGACACAGAGGAGCATATCCCTGCTGTTGCCTCTTCCCGGTCTAGTCGCCAGACTGCAAGCATCCGCTACCCTCTTCTTCCTCCACAAGTTCTCTTCCATTTGGGCTGTTGCCGTCTCCCGAGGGTGCAGCCAAGAAGAAAGTTCGTGTGCGCCAGCCATGACTGCTGCTGCTTCTACCCCAGCCGCCTCGACACCGTCAAGGCGTGGTCCGCCAACTGCAGCTTCTTCCGCTACCGGCTCCACCTCCTCTGCCGTTCCCGCATCTTCTGCACGAACTACTTCCTCGCCATCTCGAGCTCCCAGAGACCACCTCTACCACCACACTACGGAGCTGTACGATCAGATCAACGGCCGGACGTCTACCCGAAATGATCCTGCCTCCTCCCACGCTTCCAATTCAAAATCGAACCTCAAGGCCAGCAACAACAGCAGCAAGTCATCCGTCTCTTCTCCGTCACGGAGAAAGGGAAACATGAACAACAACGACAAGGCTGAGAAGCGTAGAAGCAGTCGGGCTTGTCTCGAGTGCCGCCTCGCAAAGACAAAGTGTCAGGTTACAGACAATCAGGATGTTTGCGATCGCTGCGCCAAGTTTTCCTTCGAGTGCAAGTTCGTCAGGCATCACCGAGGTCGCAAGCCCGTCTCCAAGCTTGCGTCCATCGATGCCGATGACCTTGATGCAGCTGCAGGCTCTTCGCGACTTGGAGGCACGGGTCAAGCAGGTGGATTTGATGGATCGGATGACGAGTTGGCCACGGACCACGATAGCGATTCTGCAAATGAAGATGCTGCGGCCAAGCTCGATTCGTCTGCTGCACATGAAGACGGCATCCATGCGTCAGACACATTGGAGGCCTCTCGTACTTCGAGTAGAGACAATGACACGACAAGCGCTGCTGCTTCCGAGGCACCTCAAAGAAGAAGCAGGGAAACCGCAACCGCCAGACCGTCTGGAAGTCGCTCGCACAGCAAGGCGAGATTGCACAGGAGCGCAAACAGCCTCAACGAGCTCGACACCAATGCTAGGCGGAGAATCTGGGAGATGTTGGCGCAAAAGATCCCTCAACGCGGTTCCACCTACACCTTTGTTAGCAAAGGCGAAGTAGCCCATGACAACCTTCAGGCGTCGACCTCAAAACTCACGAGCAAGACCAGCAGCAGCAGCAGCAGCAACAACGACAAGAGAGCGTCATCACCTGCTTCAAAGGCCAACGTAGACGAAAGGGATGCGGATAACGACAGCAGGGGCAAAGTCAAAGCCGAAGATGAGGCCCAAGATCGGGCCCCAGGCACCTCAGTGGGTTCAACACAAGCGGCAAAGACATCTGCCCCGTCCCAGCACTTCGCATCTACCTTCCGCAACCTGCTTCGCCCCGTCGATAAGCGGGCAGGTGCTACAACGGCTCAGGAGGAAGCTGCGTCCGCTGTCACTGCCCGGTACCCAAGGCTGCCGGAGACGCTCAACCTGTCCGGCCCCAAGGACCCCGTCGATCTTGGCATCTTGTCGATGGCCGCAGCACGTCGGTTGTACGCCTACTACTTCAAGCATCTCAACCCGTGGGGCATGAACTTTGACCCGTACTTCGTCTCGCACGATGCAGTGCGCGCTTCCTCGTCGTTCCTCTACTCGACCATCCTTTATCTTGCGTCCAGGTACATCGAGCTCGCGGATGCCGACGAGGTTCACAGTGAGGCAACTGCGTTTTATGGAGCATCATTCGCTCGACCGCGCCCAGATGACGATCGCGTGACCGCGGCGATATCGGCACAGCTCGGAAGCCATGTGCGGAGTCTAGCGATTGCTGCGTTCGCTCTGGGTGATAGGAGGATGGAGACGGGAGTTGCGATGTACCTCTCGTCAGTCTGGAAGGAGGCCGACGACCACTTCACCATCTTGTACTGCAGCTACGCGGCCAAGATCATGAGCGACATCCCGACCGAGCTGCTCTCCTTGCTGCCCTCTCCTACTCGCGCATCATCCGGATCAAATCCTTCATCACGATCCAAAAACGGCACGAAACCCGCAGATGACGCAGATGCAGCTGTCACTCTGCATCAGCAAAGGCTTCGACGCAACCAGCAGCGCCAATTCCTCTTCCACTTCATCCAAGAGCACACGCATCTGCTCCACTTTGCCCCCCGTCCCAACTTTGATCGTGGACCAAGTCTGTTGCGCAACCTCCTGGCATGGGCGGACGACGCGCTGGCGACCGAGGACGATGTCCTGCTCTGTGCGGATATCGATTCCGTGCTGCTGCAGACCAAGTACAAGTCGATCATGGAGCGTGCACAGGCACAGGAGAAGGATACACTGTACGGCGGAAGCGAGTGCTTCCTCTTGCTGCAGAGCTTTATGGATGAGCTCGAGGGCTGGACGAGTCGGTGGGAGTTGCAGGCGCGCAAGATCAACGAGCGTTTTGGACGCGATGCGGAAGCGATCGAGGGGGATGAGCAGAATGGGGAACAGGCGGGCGCTGAGGATGGCGCCGGAGGTGAGCAGAATGCGGAGAAGTTCGCAGGACATTTGCCGCTGGACGCGCGTATGCATTTGCTCAGCGTGATGCGGAGCAGTCTGGTGATGCAGATCTCGAGTATCGCCTTCCGCGCATCGTTGCGAGATATCAACAAGGCAAAGCCGACCGCTGCGTCGAGCAAGTTGAATACCGGCGCATCATCGACGTTCTCCCCCTCAGCACTGTCCGCCATGGATGACCGTGCAGAACAGATCTACTACACCTGCCTCGACTCCGCACTCAACCTGTTGGTCCACACGATGCAAATGCCGCCGTCGATCCTGCGCCACGCACAGGACATGATCATGGTGCTCGCCCCGCACGCCGCGCTGCTCGCCACCTACCTCATCTCGCTCCCGCTCCCCTCCCTGCCGCCGAACTTCCCCACCGCTGCTGCGTCCGAAAGGCTCGGCTACGAGTATGCAAAGGTGAAGACGCGGATAAGGAGGAGGAAAGAGTACGAGAGGAAGTGTCTCGAGCTGATGCGCGATACGAGGGAGTCGTTTCGGCTGGCCCAAGTGCGTGTGGACGACCATGTGGGGTTGTGCGCGCAGTACTTTGATTCGTTGCTGAACGTTATTGAAGGCGGGGATGCCGGGGAGGGCAGCAATGGGCAAACGGGGGCAGCGAGGATGGGGAGGTCGTTGTTGAGCAATACCAGTGTGCTCGCGGGTACGAAGAGGTCGAGGAGCACGCTCGATGGGCCCCGCTCCAGCGTCCAGGCTGACGAAGAAAGCGCATCCAGGGGCGTAGTCCAAAGTGCATCGGCTGACAGTGCGGTAGCGGCACGGTCGAGCTCTGCAGGTCCGGCTCCTTCATCACGTGCACCGCAACAGCAGCAGCATGCATCGCAGGTACCTCGCCATGGTGTGCAGCATCGTCACCACTCGAACACGACGAATATGGATGCGTCTGCGGCAGAGACGTTACTCAACCTGCATTCTGAGAGTCAGCCGTTCGCGACGGGTGCGGCGCAAGGGGATGAAGGGGAGGCTCAAGGCGCGGGGGAAAGCTCTACTTCCCCAACAGCAGCAGCGGGAGCGGGGGCGAGGATCTTCACAAGCAGCAGCGGTGGCGGTGCGTACTATCCTTCTACTTCATCTGGATCTGGGTCTGGGACGCAGCATCTCTCTCACCCCCGCATCGGAGGTTCGCAACACAGCGCGTCCACTCCACCCTCATCCACATCGATCCCTGCACCCTTTTCACCGGGAAGCTTCATCAGTACAGGAATGTTTGGACATTTCGTTCCCCCCTCTTCGGGATCCATTCCAAACTCGCCTCAGCATCCAGGCTTCCACGCTGGCCACCAAGGTCACTATCATCACCACCCCCAGCAGCCGCACCCGCACCATGCGCCAGGGTACCCATCTCACCCAGCAGCGGGGGGAGAATTCGGGTTTGCTCCCTTGCCCCATCAAGTTGCAGGCACAGGGACGCCAACAGGGGGTACGGGGGGAACGGGGACGTCGACGCCTGTGGATTGGACGTGGTTGCAGAGCTTTTTGGAGGTGCCTGAATTTTCCTGGATGTAGCCAGTTCTCCCTTTTTGCCCGTTTTGTCCCCTTTCCCACGGTGCTTAACGCAACTGTTTGGTCTCTGTCGAGTCCAAGCGCATCTTCACAAACAAACTGAATCCCTATGTGTGTGTCGAACGTTGACCGGTCCGAGTGCAGAAGATTCCAGGTTATAAGGAAGGCTATGTGGGAAATGTATGTATTGCGGAAAAGATCAGCAGACAATGGCGTTCTGTAATATGCCGTGTTAGGCGCCTTAGAAAGCGTTGTCCGAGGGGTGAGTCTTGTCCTCAAAGTAAGTAGCAATCTGCAACGTATCAAGATCACCCCCGAAAGCGATCGGCACAGTGTACGGCACGGAAAATGTTTCAGTAAGTTGAGATCTAAGATTTGAGAGGAGGGGAGGGTGGTGGGGACTTACGACGGGGAGCTTGATCAAAACGTCCTTCTTGAAGATAGGCACGCTCGACATGAAGAGCATGACGGCACCGGCGGCGGCGCCGCCCCAGAGAGCGAGGGATGGTGCCCACTTCAAGGCGGCAGTAGGAGTGCTGTTGGACGCGAGAGGAGGTTGGCGGGTGTGATCGAGGGGTGGGGGGTGCAAGTCGGCGCAGATGAGGGGACGAGGTGGAGGTGTGGGTTGTGAGGTCAGTTGACACGTTAAGAGGCATTGGAACTCAGGTGTAATAGGTGTTGGTAGCTGTGGCAGTGCTCAGCCGGGAGCGCAACGTTGGGGGGATGAAGTATCGACGGAACAGCGACGTCGGTTGAGCTGCGCAAGCAGACATGTCGCAAGAGAGTGCGATGTTGCATCGAGAAGCTCACTCCACTCGGGAATGCTACTTGCCTCCTCCTGCAGATCACTCGCAAGCGAAACGCAGCACAACCCTATCGCGACTGCGGTGTGGCTTCCTTGAGCTGCTGAGTGATGCCGTCCTTCCATTCCGTCTACTAGTCCTGCTATTTCTGCTGCTGTTGGTGCTGCTTGTTGGAGTATACTTACAGTCGGCCGACGTGGGGCTGGAAAGCGGGCTTGGCCCTGAAAGCAATCGGAGAAGGACGCATGGCTGGAGTATGTGGATCTGAGGCGGATAGGCGACGGTAAGGTGGAGGAAAGAAATCGAGCTTGGTGACGATCAATGACAGCGACGGACGGCGTTGCGCTTGGGGTTTCGGGAAGACTTAGGGCTTGGAGCGGTGCTCATGTCCGAAATTGACGAGCCAACCAGCCAGATGCGCCAAATTCCTCAAACCGTCCGGTTCCGAGTGTGGTCCATGTCTGTGCTTTTCCGGCCGGCAAGCGAGACAAGCACACCAATCACTCTTTCAGGTTTGAAGCCATAGTTTTCGAATCGACTGATGTTCAGTCACCGAAAAATGCACAGTTATGTTCATCAAAGTCGAAGTTGCTGATGATGTTAGACCGACTAAAAATTGGAGAAATACCTGTGAGAACAGCGAAAAGGAAAATGCGGAGAACTTCAGCCTCGGAAAGGATAGGGAACTCGCCCGAAAGCCCTCGTCCGTTCTTCCAGATCTAATCAAGCCCTCGCCTCGAGCACAACGCTCGGACCACACCCCTTGCCTCGTCTCCAGCCCACTTTTTTGCGTCAGGTTAAGCGCACTTTCCTTGGCTCGAGGGTCTAGAGACATCGGAGCGGAGTGTGTGACTCGAAAGGGCAGAGCAGACCGTGGTTCTCTCGCATTGTGTATAGTACGTGTCATTCAGTTTTAAAGACGCGTACTGTACAGCGCAACACTGTGAAACGAGCACAGTTGGAAATGCGAAAAGATAAGATGTTGCAGCAGCCAATCAGCGGTTGCGCTTTGTGCATCCGGTTCCAAATTCTTCGCCATGAATTCTCACAGGCTGTGCGTTGCTGTGCAGCGCGACGATTGATCTTCCGCTCACTGCACCTGCGTGGTGCTGTGCCGCCCAAAGGTTGCCAAGGCGCTCGTGCTCGCAAGCATACTATCGCGCGGGTGTGGGTTTATGCGATAACGCGCCGATATAGATAGAAGCTCTGACCGAGATGTGGTGAGGTACGTTGGAGATGCGAGCGGGGGAGAAGACTTGGAGGAGGTTGGCGACACAGATCGCTCCGCACTTTCAGAAGCTACTCTAGGCCAAGAGCGGCAAGGTTTGGTGGAGACTTGGAAGCGAGACATGGGCAAACGAGGGTCTTTGCGAAGAACCGGGGAAGACAGGTGCGAGGCGGAGAAGGGTTTAGGCAAAGGGGCGCTGATCTTGTTGCGACATGGGCACTTGGCAACTACAGTACAGCGTGCGGCTCACTTCCGCTCTGTTTGTCTTGTTTGACTTTGGTTTTGAGGCTAAAAGACATGACCCCCTTCCTGAATTAGTCGGGGCAACGATAATCTCGTTCGAGCCCGTCTCCTCTTCCTGTCCTCTTGCCCGGACCACGCTTTCATGTCAGGCAGTGGGCATGTGAACCTCGCCCACCTCGAGGTGAAAGCAGCTCGTTGCCTGGAGCGTCGGGCTGGTCGGACCGGTGAAACAAGGCGTGCTTTCAACGTCTCGCCTGGTCCTTCGAGTTTGCCGGTAGTCAAGTGGGGTGGTGTGAATCTTTCTTCCAGCCGGCCCACGGGAGTGGGAAGCGATGTTGTTTGGATCCGAACCAATTCGTGTGGCTTGCCGACGCGACACCCACTTCTTTACCCATTCTTTCCATCACTATCCTGGGGTTGTAACTCAGAGCCATCCCTTGCACAAAACAGTTTCTCCATTGTCGATGACGAGCCGAAAAGCAGAAGGTTCTGGTTTGAGAACAGCAATAGATGTCTCCTGATTCGTACGCTTACACCTAGCTGGTTCGTGGACATCTACCGTATTTGGGAGCCCATCCGCACGCTAGCAACGCTTCAGTGTGTGGATGCCTGGCGTTGGAGGAAGCGATCGCCGAAACAGCACCGAACTGTCAACACACACAACATCACAGCTCGTGTGACCAGCAGCGACTCGAGCGAACAATGGCTCGATAGTGCACACGGCAACAGGTCTTCTGCACTGCAACCGCAATCGCAACCGCAATCGCAACGGCAGTCGCCATGAACTGAGTGTGGGTGGGATGAGTGGGGATAGGTCATGGTTGCAGTGCATAGCGGCTCGCGAGTGACAGGCCTTGTTGTGCGTCCCCGTGCAGCGAAAGCGAAGCCTGCCGAACCATGACCCGACACGCGGCGGCGGCAGCGGCAAATGGCAAGCGTCACAGTCACACAAGCCCAGTCGAGCGTGTATTGCGTCACGTTCGCCAACTTCAAAGGCCCCCATGCAAGTCTAGAGTTTGTGGCAGCACTGCCGTACATTGTGATGTGTAAGAGTTGGCGGCCGAAGTGACCGCGGGGGAGAGACGACGGCCACTGCTGCAAGATTGTCAACTTCCCCGCCTGAACCAGTGCACGAGGAGTGGGACATCGACGTCGGGCTAAGCAGTCTAGGACGATGTTGCGGTGAAGGACGCAGAGTCAGGCACACGGGCGAAGAAAGGCTAAACGGCTAGAGTTCGGGCTAGGGCGAGGTTAAGGGAGTGGCGATCCTGAAAGTTTCCGAGCTGGCCCGTCTCACGCGAGCCGCGCGGTGAGTTAGAGGAAAGGCGACGCAATCAAAAAAAAAAAAAAAAAAAAAAAAAAGCATGTCGCAAATCATCCGCTTCCTGGCGAGAGCCAAAACTATTTTGTGTGTTTGTGTTAGGACTTGTGGAGCTGACGGACGTGGGATGAGGGTTTAAGCAGCACAAAACTTGTTACACCGACGCTTTAAAGGCTGGCGGTTGGGGGCGAACTGGAGACCTGCATTTAAACTGAAAGTTACTCTGAGATTTGAAAACAAGCGTACAATTGAAAGCGGTGGATGACGGATGGCTACCGCGCAAATGCACGTTGAAATAGCCAAGAACTCTCTTCTCGCAACCAGTCATTTGAATTTTACTGTAATTGCAACCTGTTCGTCCATTGGGGAGGCGAAATCGCACACTGACGAGTGGGGCGGCAGGTGAAACGTCAGTACTGTAGCTGCGAAATGGCCCGCCCGCTTGGCCACCCACTATTGACTTCGGCCGTCTTGCCCTTCGCCCGCCTGCCCCACCAACGCTCCGGCCTTGGCTGAATCGCCTCTCTCGCTCAAGTTAGCGTACAGCAGACAAGACGTGCGTTATCAGTACAGTAGCCTATCGAACCTCCCCTGTCCAACTTCTCCTTTCTCATCAACTTGGTCTCCTCCGCAGAGCGTCTTGCCTTTGCACTTCAACCATCACCCAACCCTCCTCCTTTGTCGTTCACCCTCCCGGACACCTCATCGTTGCACCTACTATTCACAATGGCTGTCCCTTACACTAAGAACCCGGGTAAGTAGACACCCTGCTCATACCTTGCCGACGCTTCGGCGGCTCCTGCATTTCGACAAAGCGATGGTTGGCGACGGTGCGGCTGTCGATGCTTTCAGCATGCACGCCAGCCAGTAGCTTGGTTGCTGCTTGCATGCGATGGAGCGTTGCTTGCCGATAAGCACAGCTGCGTCATGGCTCAATTAGCCAATTTGTCGCTGCGCGAGGTCTTCGCCAGATCCAAGCTACGAGCAGCACTGTCTGTCCGAGATCGCGACAGCGGAGTAGACGTGTTGTCTTTAGATAGATGCCGCAAGCCTGCTGTGCCTTTACCAGTCGTTGTTGCCAACCTGCAAACCGTCGTCGGCGTTGTGTTGGATTGCTATGAATAGTTTAGACGGGATTTGTACTGACAGGTATCACTCCTTGCTTACGCTCTCTTTTCGTTCTTTTCCGTCCAACAACAACAGGTCTCGTCAACCCTTACTTCGAGCTTGACCAGCGCGGAAAGGTCATGGCCGAGTACATCTGGATCGACGGTGATGGTAAGTGTTTCTCAAGGCAAATCTGGCTTTTCTCAGATTTGATCGTATGAGCGAGAAATCGCAAGCTAGCCAGGACAGACATCCACAGAATGTGAAAGCTGACACTGTGACTCTTTGTTGCACTCTCTGCTTGTTTCTTTGCGTACAGGTGAGATTCGAGGCAAGACCACCACCCTCGACGGCCCCGTCAAGTCGCTCAAGGACCTCAAGGAATGGAACTTTGACGGATCCTCCACCAACCAGGCCCCCGGCGGCAACTCGGACGTCTACCTCCGACCCGCCGCTTACTACCCCGACCCTTTCCGTCGTGGTGACAACGTCATCGTCCTTGCCGAGTGCTACAACAACGATGGCACCCCCAACAAGTCTAATTACCGATACCAGTGCAACAAGATCATGACCCAAGTCGCCGCAGAGAAGCCCTGGTTCGGTCTCGAGCAGGAGTACTCGCTCTTTGACATGGACGACCGCCCGTACGGCTGGCCCAAGGGTGGTTTCCCCGGCCCTCAGGGTCCTTACTACTGCGGTGCCGGCGCCGGCAAGGTCTTTGCCCGTGACCTCGTCGAGGCTCACTACCGTGCCTGCCTCTACGCCGGTGTCAACATTTCGGGTATCAACGCCGAGGTCATGCCCTCCCAGTGGGAGTTCCAGGTTGGCCCCTGCGAGGGTATCCAGATGGGTGACCACCTCACCCTTGCCCGCTACCTCCTCATCCGAGTCGCCGAGGAGTGGGGTGTCAAGGTCTCGTTCCACCCCAAGGCCGTCCCTGGTGACTGGAACGGTGCCGGTTGCCACACCAACTACTCGACCGAGTCGATGCGAAAGGAGGGCGGCATAAAGGCCATCGAGGCTGCCATCGAGAAACTCGCCAAGCGTCACAATGAGCACATTGCCGTCTACGGTGCCGACAACGACAAGCGTCTTACTGGTAAGCACGAGACTGGTCACATTGGCGACTTCTCATACGGTGTTGCCAACCGTGGTGCTTCGATCCGAATCCCCCGTCACGTTGCGGCGCAAGGCTACGGTTACCTCGAGGACCGACGTCCCGCTTCCAACTGCGACCCTTACCTCGTGACCGGTATCGTCGCCGAGACCACCCTCCTTCTTTAAGGTGGCGGCAAATCGATAGCATGAGCGTCGGCCTCTGTAGGCAGTTGTGGTGCGATGTTTAGAGGCACCCCACGACCTACTTGGGGAGATGCAAAAGTCTTTATTCCAATGTAGCTATTCCGTTTCTTTTGCGCTGTTTTGCCGGTTCGTGTTCGTAGCCCTTTGATCCGTCTATGTCTGCATGTGGGAGTGTGGTGTGGGGGCGGTGGTGAGTCGGCTGAGGATTGTCTGAGCGTCGCCCAATGGATTGACGCGGTGCATGCACAGCACGCCGCGTAGGTCGGCTCGGACGTGCAATGGCCTGTACGCATTTTGCAACGGCACAGGAGGGAGGAGGGATAACCTTTGTCTCACGAAAGACTTTTTGCTTCTCATCGCGCACTCCTCTCCTACCACCTCGACGATTCACACCACCACCACCACCACCACTGCACGTCTGTGATCATCTCCGATCGAATGCAGATGCAAATCTATAATAAGTTATAACATACTGTCAATATGCGAGAATGAGCGATCAAGCAAGACCCTTAAACTGCAGTGTAGTGACGTGTAGTGTCGAGAACACTGATACAATTCTATGCTAGATCATGTGAGGTCGGGGTGGGGTTAGTGCCCTTCGTTGTACAAGTGCCGACAGAGGGCGATCCAGAACCGCTCGAGATCGGTGAACTCTTTCGACGGTTTCACCCTGGACTCCTTTTGCTGCTGCGGCTGGGTGTGCGGTTTGTCCTCCCCCGCTGCGGCTCGAGAGGGCACTTGATGGGTGGAGAACGGTGCAGTATGTGGTACCAATGCACCCGCATTTGCCGATGGTTCTGCAAACGTCCCTTTGTTGCTGCTGCCGTTCAACCCGCTGATTGTCTCACCCGCGCTGGGACTGATATCAAGCCCCACCTGCTGTGGCGCGTACAGCGTCAGCCCCGTCTCTTCAATCAGCTTGTACCTCTCCTGCGCCATCGCCCTCCGCTCAGCATTACCAGAGGGCAACCGGTCCGAGATCCAACTAGCGATCTCCTGCACCAGCGTATCATCCTGGTGTTGCGGGTGGAACGAAGACAGCGCTGAGTTCTCCTGCTCTCTATCCTCTTCGTGTTGGCGCACCTCGATGGCGTCGGAGGACTCATCGGCGGTCTCGGGATCGCGCAGCGAGACGCCGTTCCACCCCTCAGACTCGGCCAGCTCCTTAAACGATCGGAATGCCGTCAACGGCTGCTCATTTGCTCTCAACGAAGCGGCAGGAGATGCGGCTGCAGAAGGATCGACTTTGTCCTTGGCCCTCTTGCTCGACTTGTCCTCGGATCTGGAGAAGAGCAGCTTGTTGATGTCGATCCAGCTCGAATTGGACTTGTCACCATCACTGTCGCTCTCGGTGGCGGTTCGCTTGTCCGACTCTTGCGCTGCTTTGCTCGGATACGGCCTGCCGGTGGAGGGGTTGATGTTCTGCTTCCACCTCGGCGCTCCTCCGCCACGCAGGTCCCAGTGATCGCAGCCTTCCATCACGCCGAGAAACTCTCCCCACTTGGCGCTCTCGACGCTCACCAGCCCGTCGTTGCCCTGGTCTGCACCACCGAGCGCATCGGCACTGCCATCGCTCTCGCCCTCTGCCGTCCTGGATTCGGCGGCAGCGTCGAGGATCAGCTTAGGAAGCCAAAGCGGGTGCCAAATGGCAAGGCTGGGAGTACGAGAGGCGATGCTGTAGTACTTGACGCCATCGACGTTGGGTGTTCTGGGGTTGAAGACTTCGTTCATGTACTTGGTCGAAAGCATGGCGTAAGCTGGCGTGTCCAGCAACGAGAGCATGTACGAACTGAAGGATCCGGTGAGGGTGGTGAGGGAGCCGATGAAGGTGGAAAGACCAAAGGGAAGGGAGCCGTCGTCCTTCTTGCCCTTCTTGACCGCTTCTTTGACCTTGTCAGAGATGTCTCCCGTCGCGCCGTTGGCGTTCTGCGACGTCAGCGTATTCACGGCGGAGGAAGCTGCAGCGAACAAGGCCTCAGCGGTGGACTCTTCCTTTGACTCCTCTCCCTTGGTGCTTCGTGTGGCGTTCTTGGGCAGGCTGCTGGAGCCCTCTAGAGGTTTAGGTCGGGTAAAGAGCGGCGATTTGAGCGTATACGGCACCTTGGTTGTGCGGGTGGGTCGATGCTCACGATCGGCGAGATGGGCACGCTCTGCACGTGCTTCTTCGATCGCCTTTTCGATGTAATCGTTGCCGATACCGATATTGGCGTTGCACCAGTCCATAAACGGACTGCCCCGATGCGGCGTGCTGATGGTAGTCAAACTGACGGGTATGTACTCTTCGGGCTTCGGACGAATATGAGTCAAGAGATGTCGCACGTCAAGACCGCCCATGCTGTGAGCAACAAAATTGAGCTTCTTTCCGCGCACGCCAGCTTCGTCGCTCGTGAGGAACTTGTGTAGTGACTCGGCGCGCTCCTGGATGGAGCCGGTGGGCGGCACTCCGTGCACAAGCACCTCGGCGCCCATCTTCTTGCGGAGAATGTCGAGAGTCTTGGCCCAGTAATGGATCTCCAGGCCAAGAAAGGGACCGCGGACGTCAAAGCCGTAGAGGCCGTGGCAGAGCACGATAGGGTGTCGAGGAAGAACAATGTGATCGTAGATCTGTGGATCCTGCATCACACTGTGAATACGCCCCGCGCCGCGGCCACGATGCCGACTGTGTGGGGATGCATCTGTCTGAGTGGCTCTGTGCTCGGTTTGATGTTCCGAAGCTCTCAACAGGGAAGCTAGTGTGTTCGTCAAGCGATCGAGCCATGTGTTGGGCCTGGGTTGTGGATGTGCCAATGAGCTCAGACCAGCTCGCGCCGAGGTGCTCGGAAGACCATTGCACAACAGACTCGTTGGTACAGATTGTGTCAATGAAGCAGTAGGCAATCGATGGCCTATCCTGGGACGAGCCGAGGTATGCACGCTTCTCAGCACCGCTGCTTTGCGGGGTACACCCGGAAGACTGCGGGTTGCAGATCTGGGCGGTGTTGTGCTGATTGCCAGGTCAAGAGCACGTTGAGTGGGATCTGAAGGGCTCGGTGATGTTGACCTCGACGTTGCAGTGCGCTTTGGCGGTGGGGGCGATGAGCAAGAGTAAGCGGCGAGCCAGCAGATCAAGGCGAGAATGCCGGCCCTGGAACGCATAAGCGCATTGGTGTTGGCGACGCTACGAGAGCACTCGGCAGTTCGGGTTACGCCGTCGAACGACGTCTGCAGCCGTTCACGGAGCAGCGAGCGCATGGTCGCATCCATGGCTGCCGCGTTCCTTTGATCACTCTGTTCGCGCGTCCCACTCAATGTTGCCGTAACGAGATCGATCCGACGCCAAAGTCAATAGGAGCTCCTCCGATGAGCTATAAAGTAAGAGCCTCACAACATCCAGATGCTACGAGTCGCCCAAGGAGTTGTGTGTGAGTGCAGGGTGCGGAGCGTGGTTGCTGTAGCGCTGATGTCGGGCCGCCGTCGTCTCGCAGTGTGGTCGGCAAGGCAGTCAAACGCGATGTAGTGGGTCGGAAGGGAGGAGCGGTGATTGCTTGCGGGACGAGAGGATGGAGAGGTTACTGGGCAAGTTGAAGTGGTTCGCGCAAAGTCATCATCGTCCTGCGTGAGGTTTAGGAGGAGAGAGAGAGAGAAGAGAAAGAGAGAAGCAAAGGTATTCGCCACGTTCTAAGTGGAGCAAAGGGCAGGCAGGATCTGAGTTGATTCTATTCACAGTTCCTCCATTTACAGTACTGTACACTTGGAGCTCGGTTGTTGCCGCTTGGTGAATTTAGAGCTGTTTTCCAGGCTGAAAAGCGGTACAGTGGAGTGAGCTGCTTGTGTGAATAATACCAAATAGACTGGTGTCAATAGAATTTCAATCTGAAGAGAGGCAAAACATACAACACAGTACCAACAGCTACATACGTTAGCGTCGGAAAACATGTGCTGTTGTGCAATGTGATGCGGTGGAAAGAGGCGGAGCTTGCCGGCACTCCCGCCCGTCACAACACGGGGCTCTTTGTTGGGGAGATGAAAGGGGGCCAAACAGCAGTCGGCCACGTCGCCTTTCAAAAACGAACGTGTCGTCACGCTTGCTCACAGACCCACAGACCCACAGACCCACGTCACACTGCCAATTCGCCGAACGCATTGTCAGCTGTGCATGTCTATACTGTATTTCCGCACCCTCCTCTCCTTTATGTCGGTCTGAGTTGCAAGACCCTTGGAGCAATAAACAGCGCTCGACTCTGCTTCGTATCTCACTCGGCATATCCCAAAACACAACCTTCAGTGCAAAGGCTGCTGATTGCGGATGCTCGCGCTGTCGCAACAGGGTCACGAGGAACAAAGTAAGGGCTGTTTAGGAGCTTGCGGTTGCAAGCGACGTCTTTGGCCTCACCCCAGCTCAGACAACTGCCATGCCCCTAATCGAGGCTCGATGTACTTCCGCTATAAGCTCATCGTGTAGCATGACGGATATGCTTTGTCAGGTGAAGCTGTATATCTGCGTGGGCTTGGATGAAGGCGATGCTTGAATACGGCCCACCATAGTGTGGCTTGAGGCGTGGATGACGTCTGTCGCTGCAGTCGGACCAAATTTCGAAACTCCAACATGTTAGAGTGTCAGGCTTTTCTGTAAAAGTTGTTAAATATTGGAGCACTCAATGACAAAGGCTCATGTCATTCGAAAGGTCCAACCCACGCCCCTCGAGCTTGGAAGGGTGCGAAGAAGAAAAGCTGGAAAGTGACGGCAAGGCAGCAAGAGTCAGGAGCAACTTGACTCACAACTTGATATCATATTCAACAACATTTGCCAACTACTTCCATCGCCTCCTCCGATCGCACAGCCTACTTTAGCGGTCAAACATCGTTTCGGTGCTATCGTCATGCGCGCTTGCGTCTCCACCTCCAAAGCGGGAAGCCGTCTCTTGCAGCAGAGATTGGCAGCCCTCACCTTGCAGACTCCCAGAGTCGCTGCTGTCGCCCCTGCTAGTGTCGCCGTCCGATCTTCTGCACTCGCCGGCTATCGCTCCTCCAGATCTCGCCTTTCACTCCACACATCAGCCCGCGTTGCTCAGGCGGCTCCTGCCGAACCATCCACAGAGGCTGTGCCGGCAGCAGAGTCCGAGCAGATCGCCAAGTGGAAGCCAACCTCACAGCGTGTCGGCCTCATCGCCGTCAAGCGCGGTATGACCTCCTTCTTCTTGCCCAACGGCGAAAGGATTCCAGCCACTGTTCTTCAGGTCCACTCGAATCAGATCTCGGCCCACATCGGCTTCGGCGCCGACGCAAACGAATCCACCTACACTGCCCTTCAGGTCGCCGCCGTCGACACCAAGTCGCCATCCCACGTCACCAAGCAGATTCAGGGTCATCTCAAGAATGCAGGCATCACCACTGGAAAGAAGATTATTCGCGAGTTCCCCGTCACCTCGGATGCGCTCGTGCCGCTCGGGACCAAACTGTCGGCTGTCCATTTTGTGCCCGGCCAGTCGGTCGACGTTCGAGCTATCACACGAGGTCACGGCTTCCAGGGTGCCATGAAGCGACACGGCTTCCACGGTTTGCGGGCATCGCACGGTGTTTCCATCTCGCACCGAAGTCACGGTTCCACCGGTGCCAACCAGGACCCAGGTCGTGTTTGGCCCGGCACTAAGATGGCAGGTCGTATGGGTGGAAACAAGCACGGCACCATTCACAACCTGCTTGTCGTCCGTGTGGACGCTGAGAAGGATCTCATCTACGTCAAGGGAAATGTGCCAGGTCCCAAGGGTGGCAACGTGACATTGCAGGACGCACGTCGACCCAGCTGGAAGGGTGAGAAGATGTTCAGGAGAGGACGTCTGCCAACGGGTGAGGCTTTGTCTGGAAAGGAGCCCGACTCGATCTACCTGGCACCTGGCGTGGATAAGCTGCCCTTCCCAGCCGGTACCAAGGCCATCGCGGACAAGCTCCCTGCTATTGTCGAGATCGGCCTCACGCAGCTCGACTCGGCCAACAAGGCATGATCCCCGTCCCAGCCGGATTCATAGCCTCAGCTCTACACACTTTTACGAGTCCCCCTCTCCACTTTGTATTTTAGCATTCCATTGACACCTCATCGCATCTGTTTCGAGGTCCCGCAGCCATTCACATTGTGATACTGACGACCCGTATCCTGTGCAATCCAGAGAGCGACAAAGAGTCGAGAAATTCTGCGTGGTTGCAAGGGATCGGGAATTCTCGATGGTTGGCCAGCACGAAATTTAGATCTCGCGCTGGAATATTTTTTGAACAATTCCGAGAATTTCCACAGCAGAGTCTTAGAGACAGAGACCCTTTGAACTGCGCGCTCTCAACAAATGTGAAATGTGTCGCTGCCACCATCATTCGCTGCGCTCGTCTCCACCATCCTACCAACTTCATACCTCAATCTCCTGCGACCACCCTCTCGTACATCAACTGTCTCTCTCTTTGGTCAAGCAATACTGCGTTCGACCATACACTGCACCACTCGCGCATTTCGTTGTACAGTTCCTGGTTGGGCCTCCACCTCGACGCGAGGCAGCCGATCAACCACTTGAAGCATCAGCACTTGGCCGCAAGCTCACTAGCGCTTCTTTGATCCAAGATGGTACGTTGCTTCGCCATTAGTGCTATCTGCACAGAATCGATCAGACCGTACTGACCTCCATGGTAATCTTGCTTTCCCGTTCCGATACACTTCAGTCTCTACCCAAAACATTGGCACAGATCCTGTTCGTTGGAACTCAAATTGTCGGCAAGGCGTTACTAGAAGCAGGACGACAAGCAGGCAGGAATGCTCGCGCAGGCAGAGTAGAGGCTTCGGCAGCTGGCGCCGCAGGTGTGGGCTCGGGCTCCGCAGCTTCGCCCTCGGATCAGCTCACAAGAACGCACCGAATGACGCTCGACGAGGCCAAGATGATTCTCAATCTCAAGCAGGACATTTCTGCAGCTGGCCTGGCTGGCTCGGCCTCAGCAGGTGGCGAGGGCAAGTCAATACTCGACCAGGCTCGTGAAGCCTTGGCAAAAAATTATGATCACCTCTTTGCTACCAACGCGCCCCCAGCACCCAAGGGCCAGAAGGGTGGCGGAGCTGGCTCCTTCTACATTCAGAGCAAGGTCGTACGAGCGCGCGAGAGGATCGAGGCCGAGTGGGCACTCTTGGATGCTGGCAAGAAGGCCGAAGGAGAGGCAAGCCAAACGCCATCGACTGGAGCCAAGGCGGACCAGGCCGACAAGACACCATAAGCATTAGCATCAACACCAATTTAGCATCGGCAACCCCTCATCTTTCCGACCGCGAACATAGAGATGTGTTGCCTCTCGCGAGACCGCTCTGCCACCGCGGAGTTGCTTCGCCGCCTGTAAATACTGTATCAACACCACCACCACAAAGCCAAAGAGATCTTCAGCTCGGAAGTTTCAGATCTGCTCTACGTGCACTCACCATTCATCCAGTCTATCTCGCTCGCACGCACCGGGCACATTACATCCAACACAATACAAGCTTGACGCATGCATGACCGGCCTGCTTGTCTGGCGTTCATATCGGAGCACCGAGCGCTTCCGATAACTTTGTGAATCGGACGAAACACCAACTTATAGACCATTTGATGACGCCACCTGAGCTTATGACTTTTTTCACATGATGACCAGCTAAGACCGTAGAGTTCAAGCACGAGCGATATGATGGCTTCGGCTTTGAAGGCGTCTTATCAGCCTGAGGCTGGAGTCATGCGCCATGTGACGCAGGGGACCTTCGAGATGTATAGTGGAGAAAGGAACTGCGCTGAGCGGTCTTGATATTGCGTCTAGAAGAGTGACTCGCGCGTAGAAAGCCGAAAAATTAGAACGCTGCTACGCCATTTTCCTGCTTTTGGAGGCTTTCTTCTGGAATCTAGGCCAAACAGCCCCAAAGTTGCAGTCACTGGTCGAGTCCCGACCTTGATTTTTTTGGCGCAGCCTGCACATGCCTCACTTTCAAAAGGCAGCTAGCCCTTTGGACCTAGCAACCCTCTCCTTCTCCGTCACCCACACCATCATAGCAAATTGGGATTGACCTCGTCAACTGAGGCGCACACGCTCTCCTATCGCTCACATCAACACCGTTTCTGTAGAGAAAGTCCCAAACTCCTGTTCCTGACGCCCAAGCGGCTTACGCACGACATCATGGCATCTCCTTTCCCCGTGGCTCTGCCCGTGTCCGAGACACGGGCCCACAACGACTCGGCCTCGGTCCTCATGAAGGTCACCACAGAAACCGCTCGCAGGAATGAAAAGATTTTGCCAAAGGACGGCGAGCCCAACATCCTCGTCACTTCTGCACTTCCCTACGTCAACAACGTGCCCCATCTCGGCAACATTATCGGCTCGACATTGAGCGCCGATGTGTACGCACGATACTCGCGAACAAGGAATCGCAACACGCTCTACATCTGCGGTACTGATGAGTACGGTACCGCCACCGAAACCAAGGCGTTGGAAGATGGCGTCACCCCACAGCAGCTCTGCGACAAGTACCATGCCCTCCACGCCCAGGTTTACGAATGGTTTCAGATCGGCTTCGACCACTTCGGCCGTACCACCACTCCCAAGCAGACAGAGATTGCACAGGACATCTTTCTGAAGCTTCACAAGAACGGCTACCTCGAAGAGCGCAGCATGACGCAGCTTTTCTGCGAAAAGTGCGTCCGCTTCCTTGCTGACCGATACGTGGAGGGAGAATGCCCGCGCTGCGGCTACGACGATGCTCGAGGAGACCAGTGTGACAAGTGTGGTCAGCTTTACGATGCCGTCGAGCTCGTCAAGCCACGATGCAAGCTCTGCTCTTCGCCTCCCATCCAGAAAGAATCTTCACATATGTTCATCCGCATCGATGAGTTGCAGCCACTGACCGAAAAGTGGGCCAAGGAGCAGGCACAAAAGGGTGGCTGGAGCTCCAACGGCAAGCTCATTACCGAGAGCTGGTTCAAGGAGGGACTCAAGCCTTTCAGTTTGACCCGTGATCTCAAGTGGGGTGTGCCTGTCCCGATCAAGGGCATGGAGGACAAGGTGCTTTACGTCTGGTTCGATGCTCCTATTGGATACCCAAGCATCACCGCCAACTACACTGATGACTGGGAGAAGTGGTGGAAGAACCCGGACAACGTCAAGCTCTATCAGTTCATGGGCAAGGATAACGTCCGTTTCCACACGGTCATCTTCCCTTCGTGCCTGATCGGCAGCAAGGACCCTTACACATTGCTCCACCACATCAACACCACCGAGTATCTCCAGTACGAGGGAGGCAAGTTCTCCAAGTCGAGAAACATTGGCGTCTTCGGTGACAAGGCACGCGATCTGGGTCTTTCCGCTTCCGTGTGGCGATACTACCTGCTGGCCAACCGCCCCGAGACCGCCGACAGCCAGTTTGCATGGCGCGATTTCATCGCTCGCAACAACTCGGAGTTGCTTGCCAACCTCGGCAACTTCTGCAACCGTGTGCTGACGTTCATGAAGAAGTACGACTATATAATCCCCGCCATTCCCGCTGACTCGGAGCTGCGAAGCTTCAAGGACGGTCCCATGGTCGCTGCTGCCGAAGGAGCCGACGACGCCTCGTCTAGCGTTCTGTCGCGCTTCGCCCGTGACGTCAATGAGATCCTCGCCCAGTACACCTCTTCGATGGAGGCGGTCAAAATCCGATCGGGTCTGCAGCACATGATGGCGCTCTCAGCGCGCGGAAACGTGTTCCTAGTCGAGTCCCACTTTGACAACACTCTCTTCACCGAGTCGCGCGCTCGCTGCGATGAGGTCATGATCGTTGCGCTCAACCTCATCTGGCTTCTCTCTGCGCTCGTCCACCCATTCATGCCCGAGACCTCAGATGCCATCCTCAAGCAGCTCGATGCTCCCCCCCGCGCCATCCCCGAGGACGGCAAGTTTTCCATTGATCTTCTTCCGGGGCACAAGATCGGCAAAGCCGCGCACCTGTTCAAGCAGATCGATCCCAAGCAGGAGGAGATCTGGCGCGTCCAGTTCGGCGGTGCTGCCGACGGCGCTAAGAAGGAGGAGAAGCCGCAGATGAGCAAGAAGCAGGCCATGAAGGCGGCCAAAGCCGCCAAGAAGCAGGCCGAAGCTGCTAAGCCCCAGGTCAAGAACAAGACGCCCGAGCTCATCGAGCTCGAAGCCAAAGTGGCGGCCGAGGGAGAACAGCTCAAGCAGCTCAAGGAGGGGGTGAAGAAGGCGTCGGAAGCCGAGGACAAGGCCAAGCTCGAGAAGGAGGTGGAGGCGCAGCTATCGAGCTATCTGAAGCTGAAGAAGGAGTTGGAAGAGCTTACTGCGACGCTTGCCAAGCTCGAGCTTGAGGGCGAGGGCGAAGGCGGTGCTGCTGCTGATAACGCTTCGCAGTGATAGAGGTGGATCGTGTCTCAGATTTGGATAGATGCGGTATCTCTTGTTCATCATTTCCAGCATATAAGTTAGCATCAGTAGTGCCAAGAGCAATCATATGTCCCAGTTTCACGTCTTGTTCCAGTGAGATTCGAAGTTGACATGTATGTGTATTGGCAGTCCCGATCTTGTTCGAGTTACGCCGCTGACCGTGGCTGCTGCTGGGGCTGGGGTTGCGAGATCATAAAGTACCCCACGTTCGCCTGTCCCACGGGAGCAACCCTCAACCCGCCTCCCACCCCCGCCCACGCACTGCTGCCCACATTGACATTCTCCACGATCCTTGGCAATCTCCCCATAGCCAACCTTGCTTTCGCCTGATTCGCCAAGACGTCATGCTCCAACCGCTCGAGCGTGGCCAGCAATCTTGCTGCGTTGATGGTCACGTGTTCGCAGTGGAAGGTGAGCTCGACGCGATCGTTAGACTCTAGATTTGCGTATTGGGTCGAGAGTGGGGGGCGAGAGAGGTAGTCGTGCGAGGTGGCGGAGAGGGCGGGATGGGCGATGTGCGCGAGCGGAGAGGGGTGGGGCTGGATGGTGAGCGTGCAGGAAGTGTTATCGAGTTCGAGGATTCGGGTGGTGGGCTCGGGATCGGAGTTGGGCGGTTTGAACCAGTCGCGGAAGACGCGGTCGAGGCCTTCGGCGAGGGTCTTGGAGTAGCGCAAACGATGACCGGAGGCGTCTTCACCACGGAGGATGGCGGCGATGGTCGCGTTGGCATCGGGTACGCTGCGGCGAGCGGTGAGGGTGAGGATGAGGCTTTCAAATGAATCGAGCGGGTCCAGTTGGAAGGCGTAGCACGCAGGCTTGTCCGCAGCCCGGCGTGGTAGTCGCGAAGAGCTGAGTCCGGAGGGTGCTGCGCGGGTGCCAGGCGGACCTGCCCAGTCGTAGGCATCCAGCGGCTGCTCCAGGCTCTGCATGGGTGCGGTGGTGGTGTTGGCGTTGTGTCTCGAGCTGGAGCTGGAGCTAGGAGCGCTGAGCATAGTGTGACGGTTTGCGGCCTCGATGCTGTGCCGGAGGAAGGGGAAGGGAGCATTTGCAATCTCCTGCGCGATAGCTCTCGCTCTCGAAGTGCTCGCCGTCGAATTGGACCGACTCGTCGATCGCCTCGAAGAAGCTGACGAAGGATTGCGAGACAGCCCTGGTCGTCGGGGCGTGCGCTCTTCCAAGTCCAGCGAGCTAGACACGTACGCCTGCGTGGCTCTATGCTGGTCATTCTGATGCAGCCCGGGCAAGTACGGCTGAAACGGTGTCGCAACATACGCCCCTGCCCCTCCCGCACGCGTCCTCTCCGGGCCCACCGACACCGAGTTCCCCCTGCGCCTTCCTGACGCCGTCGCACCCCTCAGGCGCTCAGAATCGGTCGCAACACGGCTGCTCGAGCCCTGTGCAAACTCAAATACCGCTGCCGATGCCAGAGGCGGGCACTTTGCGATCAACGACGGTGTGACGGGGGCAAAGTGCGAAAAATGCAGCGTGTGCTTGGCTGTGACCGTGTCGATAGGTCGCTGGGCTTCAAACTCGAGCACAGCCGCTTCATCAGATTCGGTAGAGTGACAGCCTAGGCCGAGGTAGCGCAGGCAGTATCGCTGGACGTGCGCTTCGACGAGGTCGTGGAAGTGATGATTGGTGAGCGAGAGGGTGCGCACGAGCGTTTTGGCTGGTAGAAAGACCAGGATGTACGCTTGAAGCTCCAGCGGGAGGTTCTCGAGCATGATGTTGTTTGTATGAAGCAGCACTTCTTTGGACGTTGACGGGGAAAATGGTGAGGAGAGAGATGACAACAAGAGGTGGAAGGGCGTTGTGGTGTTGATGAAGTGAGCGCAGGTATCCGAGTGCTGCGGGCGACAACGTTTCATGCAGGGACCGCTGCAGGGCAGCAGCAATCAGCACTCACTCACGCTTTTTTGGGGGCGTGACAGCCAACAAGCAGTCGCGCGAGGCAGTTGGCGAGAGTGTTGTTCTGCGCTTCTCCACTTTTGGTCGCGCTGCACGGTGACAGTGTTGCATAATCGCACTCTGTAATCACGGATCGCAGTCGCACTCGGGTTGCGTCCTGCCAGTTGCGCAACTTCTTTGCACCTTGCTGCGTAGCCGTTCAGGGTGCGGCGTCTCTCTGCACCTCTATGCTGAGGAGGAAGCTGAGACGATGAACATGCCTTGCACCATTTCAGCTCAGACAGCACACTGATTTACTCGTTCCACAGGTGATGCACAAAGGTTGATGATCTGACAGCCGTGCTCTAGCTACTGTCATAGATGGCTACAACGCCTTCATGACTCAGGCATCCTCAGTTGACTTGGATCACTCAGTCTAAAATGGCCTTATACACGTCTGACGTGGTAACTATTGGATCCTATCTCGCATCATGCACCTTGTCTCGCTGCGAAACAAATGCTTGCGTCCATTGGATGGCACCGGATGGCACACTGAAGGTGCTAGACAGTACAATGCTATTTGCAGCGGGTTACGACGGCCATCTTTACAACGACAGAGATCAAGTAGGTATTGCACATCTACGAAGCTAGTCTGTGAGTCCTGACCCCTTACACCCTTGCCTGCACTAAAAAGCATCGAGACTTAGAGGATTAAATTCAAGCTGTTGAATCGACCCTAAGCAACAACAGTTTCTGAATTTTCAAATTTGGCCAAATCAAGTTTCACGTGATGTTATAAAGCTCGGCCGAGCTCAACTCTGTACTTTTAGAATAATTATGCGACGCGAGCAGTACGCATAATTTGACCGAGTCTGTCTGGCGTGGTTGTAACTGTCTGCTGACAAGTGAAGCTTGCCCTTCCAAAATGCGTGAGGTGCCTGAAGATCGAAACTTGAGTCTAAGCTCGATGCCGTATTGAGAGAGAGACAAGGCTGAGTGACTGCTCAGGCAAACCGGAAGGAAATTTTGGGCTTGCAGATGGCTCAATTTGGGACGCTCCGATTTCGGCCAGCTAACCAGCCAGAGACAGAACCACCCAAGATTCGCAGGCGCTCGTCGTTGCTGGTTGCAGTTCGAGATTCGGCCTGAGCCTGCTCCTCACCATCACCATCCACCACCCCATCAAGGTAAGTCTAACCGACACATACGGCGTACGGCGGGGCCATGCTGCCAGATCTGAGCATATCGCCGCAATCATTAAGGACCGACAATCAACATATCTCAACAACATCAGCACTGGACGTACCAGCACAAAAGTAGCATCAACGTAAACAGCCTCAGAGCATATCGATTCATTCCTATCATTCAATCAAGCGCACCCAACATCTCAACCTTTCTTGCAGATCCGCCATCTTTGCGCCACCTGTCAGTTCTGTCCGCCTTTCGGAGGAGTTGTTGCAGACCTTGAATTGCAGGTTGGATACGGCCCTTTGTGTCCTCACTTGGTTGACAGTAACTCGTCCTTCGAGCACCAACCCTCGATTCAGTATCGCGCAAACACGCTCGCTTCACAGATTTCGCTCGAACGAATCCACACTTTGCATCCGTGGCGTACACCCGGCTCTACCACCACTAGCACCAACGTTTATACTCAGATCAGCAGCCGTACCTCGCTGCCCCCGCCTTCTTTTATACAACAACACAGCTTGCTAAACGCTCCACCCCCGACCTTGTCCTTCCATTCAATCCATTGCAGTGATTCCAGATGTCCAAGGCCGCTGTTGGTACCAAGTTCCGAATGACCCTGGCTCTGCCAGTCGGCGCCGTCATGAACTGCGCCGACAACTCGGGTGCCAAGAACCTGTTCGTCATTGCCGTCCACGGCATTGGTGCTCGTCTTAACCGTCTCCCTGCCGCCGCTGCCGGTGACATGGTTGTCGCTTCCGTCAAGAAGGGTAAGCCCGAGCTCCGAAAGAAGGGTAAGTATCATCTATCCAGCAACAACACACACTCTTGCCATCATCACCAACGGCGTTCTGGATTCGAAGAGAGAAAGCACAAATGGCACTGGAATTTTACGTGCAGACGAAGCATTGGTAGACATCAGGGGCTTGGAAGAACAAGGGCATTGCAGAAGGAAAAAAACAAGTGATCTGGTCAGCAACGACACGCGAAGATCGTTTCGGCATGATACACTTCAGAAGAAGACGCGAACAACAAGATAGCAAAAGGCATGGTCTTGCAGTTGATATCACGACGACAGTTGCGGTCCCTTGTTATTGCCGGATCGCGGAAGGCCAGGGTAGACATGCTCGGGTTGGAATGGGGATCGACTGGACACCAGCGCAGGAACAGGCCACATTCCGAAGAGAGCTGCCCTTCCAGGATTTATTTTTGCCTCATGGTGATGATGGTGCAAGAGCTAAAAGGCGAGGCCGAGCCGTTTCGTCTTAGGCCCGTGATCTGCTACAGGACCCACAACTGATTTTTTCATCCCCGCCATCGCATTTCTTCTCCTACCTCAGTCATGCCCGCTGTCGTCGTCCGCCAGCGCAAGCCCTGGAGGCGTCGTGACGGTGTCTTCCTCTACTTCGAGGACAACGCCGGTGTCATTGTCAACCCCAAGGGTGAGATGAAGGGTTCCGCCATCACTGGTCCCGTTGCCAAGGAGTGCGCCGACATCTGGCCACGAATTGCCTCCAACGCCGGTACCGTCGTCTAAGCGTTTGGCAATTCTCCATCCTCCTCTCCCGCATCTTGTATTTCATACCGTCTTCACTCCAAGGCATCATCACATACGCATCTGTTTGCGACGGGCGAGCGCGGTCTTCTAACTCGTCGCCACGTCGAACGTGCCCTGTCGTCACGTTTCCATCGCCTTACCTACGACATACTCTCACTCTACACATCCCCAACCCCCCAAAAAAATGACAGCATGCTCCTGACATGATCCAGACCGTGACTTGTGTGTTTTGTCTCTCTTTGCTCTGCACTTTGCTGTGAACCTGAAAATGGATTCGAGAGGCTTGTCCCAAGAGAGAATATCTGCAGGCACGGCACTGCCATTGTATCTTATTGCCTGTCAGCTTGCTGTCCAAGGCCCAAGCTGAACTGTGTGGAGGTGAAAACGGCGAATTTTAAATAAGACAAGCCCTGAAGTTTCATGCCAGTTTCATGATCCTGCACACGCAATCTTCACTTCATCCACCATCTACCCTTCCGCAAGCGGTCATCTGCTGTCCATCCCAGCACGATGGACGTTATGTTGCCATGACTTGATGCTCTTGCTGGGATCCTGAACTCAGGAGCGTTCTGCGAGCAGACGAGTCGTGGGCTCAGGATCGCCACCATGACGCCATCCGCAGTCGACGATGGCCAAGTAGCAACTCAGGCTACCGATAAGACGCTAGTGGAGCAGCTGTCGACCTTGTCCATTCACGAACCAGCGGGTCAACTATTGGCACAACTCGGGAACGCAGCCTACTCGGACTTGCTGCCACAGCCAGCCTTACCACCGGAAGTGCTTGAAAGGGTGGTGCACCACCTTCAGCCAGGCGCACTGATCGGGGACCCCGTTGCACATGTGACACTGGTCCGACTCAGCTGTGTCAGCCGACTCATCCGCCATTGGGCGCTCGAAGCCCTCTATTCGATTGTCATCCTCCCTCGCCACGTCCGCGAGTTCCGCAAGTGGTATGCGAGGTCAGTCAAAGCACAACCAGCGTATCAGTTTGCTGGCTATACCAGGGCACTGTTTTGCTCTCTCGACGACGTTTCAGCCCTGACTTCCTTCTCGGCAGGGTGGGACCACGAGCTTCTCCGCTTGCTCCACTACTGCGGACCCACACTCACGCACCTATCGCTGTGGCGCTCAGAATCGATGGCGCTGCTCAGGGACCCCGGTCAAGTGAGGGAAGGCTATCGCTTTGGCACGTCTCAGCCGGTCCAAGTTTGGGGAGAGCTCGGCGATGATGATGCAGAAGCGGAAGATATGGCGGGTCAGGAGGAGACAGCTCCTCCCGAAGCGGCGCATGCAGACGACTTGTTCAGCAAAGAGGAGCTCGACGACATGCCGGGCTGGCTCAAGGCAGAGATCCGTCTGCAAGGTACCCGTGCTGTCACCATCCGCCACAAGGCCCATTTGACGCCTACACGACGCATCGCAAGGCGCCAACAGGGCTGTCAGCCGACCCACCTGAGCATCATGATGAGCTTGCCGTTGCTCGAGCACGAGGATCCCGACGTATTTTCGAGGATGCTCATTTGGCACCGCGTTCAGGAGCTCGACGTGCACATCTCTACGCCAGGACACACGCCCAAGATCCTGCGGCTGCTGTCGAGTTTGCGCGACTCGCCGATACGCCGGCTTAGGATCTCGACTACATTTGCGTCGCTGTGCATGATGACACCTCCCTTTCCTCCGTCCAAACGGCAACGCGAGGCGAAAGCCAACGAAAACTCTGACGCTTTTGATCGCCGCCCTGAGCCAGCTTCGTTCTACGAAGCTGGAACGAGGAGCGGTTTCTTGCCCACGCTCAACCTGTGCGACGCGCTGGCAAGCATCTTGCAGGATGGAGTGACGCGCAGGGTCCTGATCGATGAGTTGCAGGGCAAGCCATACGCTGCCGTTCCCATCGTAGAGCAAGTGCTCGTCCGACGGTGCCTCGAGGGTCCAAACCGCAAGCCGAATGACAGCACAAACTGTAATGGTGAGGTCAGTAACAGCGATCTTGCTTCACCGGCAGAGCCAAATGTGGCGATGCTGGGCGATGCTGAGCGGCAGGCGAACCTGGGTCGCAATTTTCGCCTCACCATCACCCGCGGCGGTCAGGCTGTGTGGGCCAAGCTCAAGGATCGGCTGTGGGACTTTCGCCAGCGGGCCGAAGGGATCAGCGATGGGTCTTGGGAGCTCTTGTCGTGATTCTTATAGGGGGTTTGTCTAGGTGTTGAGCTTGTTCGTTTTGTCGTTCTTATAGCAGACCGTTCACACGAAAACCAATACGGTAACAAGCAAGCGTCATTCATTCTGTCCCAACCATGCCACCATATAATCAGTCGCAGACGCAGATCATTCCATAACTCCAAAAGGTTGTTGTTTCAGCGGCGACGCTGGATGCATTGCATTGAACAAGTGAGGATGGACGTTATGCGATAACCTCGATCCATACATGGTGCTAAGCGGCGGTTACTTAGGTGCTTAAGGTGAGCCCGCGCAACTGAGCGACTTGACTGCAGCCCGGCTTTTGAACGCATTTAGCTGTCCCCGTATCGCAACGCGCAACTTTATCTCGTCCGTCTCCATACCGCTCAAAGCCGTACTGTGGACTGTTGGAGCAGAATCTGCTACCGTTTGAGCTCGTTGCATAGCCTTGAGTGCAAAGCCCTGCTGTGCTACGAGCTGGAAAAAGGAAAGGACTGAAAGAGTGACTCGCAGGGTTGAAAAGGTCAAATCCTTTTTTGTTCAGTCAATTGCGAGAAGCAGCCTTTTTCCGCGAAATACCTCTCATTTGCCGTGCACCACATCACTTATCCGGCACTGATTTGCAGCCGAAAATCGCAAAAAGTGTCGTTGGTTCCCATCCCCACAACCCGAAAAAGGTTGTTACGCCCAAAAATTCACAAGACTAGAAGCAGCAAGCATCCGGCGCACGCCGGCCAGCCACAGTGGTGATTGGCAGCAACAGCAGTAGCAGCATCAATACGGAAATGGCCACTCTCATCAACACTTTCTCTTTCCACCACCCAAGGCTCGAGTGTGCAAGCTGCTGCTCCCTCACCAGCTAGCCACCGTGCGCAAGCGGGAGTTGCGACGCTTGTTGGCAGCAGCTACTCACTCGCACACTTCACATTCCTTATCGCGCTCAACTCAGGCAACATACACCGATAAGCTGGCGTGTAGGAGTTAGACGATCCGAACACTCTCTTCGTCGTCGCGGAGCCTAGCTAGCATCCTGGGTCAGGTCCAGCCTCTGCTCTGCTCTGTGGCTCGCCATGCAGCAGCCAACGCAGCATATCCCCATGAACTTGGGCCAGCCACCAGGTGGCCTTGATTCATCACGGCATCACGGCTCGCACACGAACAATGCGCTCTTTCCGAACACTCTGTCACACTCGTCCGTGGGAACCGACCCACTCACATCTGCGCTCAGTCTGCTGCCTCCGGAATTGTTGCAGTCGCACCAGCATCAGCATCAGCATCAGCACTTGCATCAACCTTTCGGTCAACTAGCATCGTCTCAACCGGGTGGCTCGGCACCGTTGCTGTCGCACGTACACAATCAGTTGCAGCCAGCCAATCAGAACTTGTTGTCACAGCAGGGGCGAGGTCCACAGGGATTGCCACAACCACAGCAAGCCCCGCTGCCCGACAACCAGCAGGCACACCAGCAGCAACATCGACAGCAGCAGCAGCAACGACAACGTCCTCGTCAGCAGCAGCGCCAACAGTCGCAACAACAACAGCACTCCACTCGACAACAAAACCAGCAGGCACCACCATTACCCCAGCAGGGCAACAGTCATCTCAACCCCCAGCAGCATCCACCAACATCGCAGCCACAGCCACAGCCGGATCTCGCACAGCTGCTTGCGGCTAACCCTGCCGCTCTTGTATCTCAGCCTTTGCTTCTGCAGCAGCATGCATCTGTCTTGTCCGATGCCCGTTCTTCCGTGTCAAGCTTCTCGCAATCTTTGCAAGAGGCCAAGCAAGCTACGCCATCTGACCGCGCCGATATTCGAAACGTGGTGTCGATCTTGGAGCGTGCGTCCAAAACACTCGTCTCGGAGCTCGAACAAGGCGTTTCAAAGCTTCGAGCGCTCTCCAACTCACCCGCTTTCAACAATGGTGGTGCTCTGTTCAGTGGCGCAGGTGCAAACCATCTCGGGCAAGGTTCTGCGGCAGGACATGATCTCTTTGCAGCGTTGAACGGCTTTGGAATGCCTGGCACGGGCGTGCAGCAGCAACCGCCGCACCTACAGCAGCAGCAGCAGCAGCACAGCAACAATGCAGCAGGGATGCCTTTTGATCTAGGATTGGCCTATCAGCAGCCTCCTCATTCAAATGGCATGTTCAACATGAATGGAGCGCCGAATTCGAATGGGCCAGGTGGTCCTGGTGCTTTTGCCGGTCCTTTCCCGAACGATGTTGGAGCCCAAGGCAACGCACAGCAGGGGGCGAACGTGCATAACTCGCCATTCTTGTCGGCGTTGCTGGCGCAATATCTGTCCCAGTCGACAGATCCATCAAGCCGCATGGGGGCGCTCTCGCTATTTCAGTCTCTAGCAAATGGCAATGGAAACGGACCCTCCCCGAATTCTGCGCAAGGGCTGGAAGCGCTGCTGAATCAGGGTCTGCCGCAACAGCAGCAGCAGTCGCGTCTTTCAGTGTCAGACATAGACGCTAGCAGGATCAATCAGGCTGGAGCACAGCTTGCCAACGGCGCACCGCTCAGCAATGCTGCCGCCCTCGCTGCTCTGACCTCGTTGGGCATCACACCGACCCTGCTCGAGGCCTTGGGCCTCGGCTCAGTGGCACAGCAGATGCTCGAAGCTCCCGCAGATGGCGGCAACAAGCAGGAAGGCTCGAGCAAGCTTGGATCGCAGATGAGCGTTTCTCCAGGCATCCGCGACGAGAGCCCTGATGCCGATCACCAGGATCCGTCGTCTGAGCCTGCGCGCAAGAAGAGGAAGCAGGGCCGTGGCAAGACGGTCACTTCTTCGCCTCATGTCAGCACGGATGCAAGCAGCTCAAAGCAGCCCTCCCAATCCTCTGATGTCAAGACCAGCGCTGGTGCCCGCTCAGGCCATCCTGATGCGATTCACAGCGCGTCGTCCAAATCGGCCACACCTAACCAGATCGACCGCCACATGTCCGCCATCCCCACTCCTCCTGGGTCAGCAGGGCCATCCGATGCCTCGAAACGAATCCCGACCCTCGGCGTCGGTCTGCGACAGGAAGGCGACAAGCGCTACCGGAACCGGAAGCTGCTACGTGACCTGCGAGAACATCTCTACCGCTGGCTCGGGACCGACGAGTTCAGAAAGCTCCGCAATACGTACAAAGTGGCCGAGTGGGTGCCGAACCCGCACCTCACCGAAGAGGAAAAGCAGATCCTCGCATCATTGCCTCCAGGAGCTGTGGCGCAACCGCCGATCACGACCCATATTTTCCATGTCGACTTTACAAGTCGTGATTTTTACCGCACCAACCAGTCGCTCATCGACGCCATCGTCGCGGAGGGGTCGAAGAAGGTCGAGGCCAAGCCCGAAGCGTATGCAATTGTACCAGGTACGATCGACCGGGACCATCTCGAGGATGTGGCTAAAGATCTGATGGATTCAGCAAGGTCCGGGTTCCGCATGTCACTCCGCACAGGTCTGCAGGCCGAGAAGGAGGACAAGGAGAAGCACGAAAAGTATCGCGGCGTCGAACGCGCTAAGACCAAATGCAGGAATCGTGAGATCGGTGCAGCCCGTCTCCGCCATGCCATCCCCAAACAGCTGCTGATCCCAGGTGCCTACTCGGACGATGCTGCCAGCGATGAAGACTTGCATGGCCTGACCAAATCGGAATGGAAGCGCCAGCGCTTGCGCAAGCTCCGCATCGCCAAAGGATGGGAAGCGGTCACGCCCAAATGGCGCAACAAACACCTGACCCGCGCCTACCACAAAGCCGACATTGTCAGCAAGAGCAAGCAAATGGCGCGCTGGCGACGAGACGACCCCGTGGACCTGCCAATACCGATCAAGCTGTATGGAAAGATGCTGCCCAAGCAGCTGTTCGACCCGGACTGGCTCGCCGAGCATCGCAAGGAGCTGGAGAACGAGCCGTACTGTATAAGGATTAATGACAACGAGATTGAGGGGTGGGATGAGGCGCATCATCCGCTGGGCGAGGATACGAGCGATGAGATGGAGTGGAGCGATGCAAAGGAGAGCTCGATGCGGGGAAGGCAGTTGATGAGCGCGGCGAGTAGTAGTAGAGGGGACAGGGGGTCGACGACGCAGAGTCCTGTTCCGGGGCCGAGTGGTGGCTCGAGCGTGGCGGTGAAGGCGGTGGAAGCGGATAGCAAGGCTGGGTCTGCTACACCAGTGCCGCATGCAAGCGCTGTTGCAAAAGAGTCCCCAGATACCGCCACCAACAACATCACCGCCACCGCTGCTTCAGGGACCGAAGATGCGGCTGCCAAAAAGTCGCTAGCAGCGCCAGGGACTACGGTATCGGAGGGCTCAGGGACGAGTAGCGTGTCGGGAAGCTCGCGATCGGGCCATCCGGATACCGGCAGCGACTCTGACTCGGACAATTCGGTCGTCGCCACCAACAATAAGGGAGTTGCAGAAAGAGCCAAGAGTCCAAAACCAGAAGCTGCCATCTCCTCTACGACAGCGCCGCTAGCTGACCTCGCCGACGAAAGAGCCTCTCCCGGTCCATAGCCATCATCAATCGTCGCCATACAAAGTTACTGCGTCTCTCTCTTTTCATCACCTCAGCCTTTGCACTGCTTTACACTACTGTAGAAATGCCAAGTCACTGTTTTGCCAACCATCCGAATTCTGTGGCCTCACATCGTCTGTGTTAGAGCGCTAGCACCAACGAGTAAGACCACACCCTTGCTGAACAGTTACGAAACCAGTAGTGTATACACAAAAATAAACAAAGCAAAGCAAAAGTGCACCAACAAATCCCTCGGCAAACAAGGAAAAAAAAAAAAAAAAAAAAAAAAAAAAAAGGTGAAGGGAGTTCTCCGAATCCGGGAATTGAACCCGGGTCTGCGCCGTATTATCTGCGCGGAGAACTTCTGTCGCATCCTAAGATGACAAGGCGCCGTCATAGCCACTAAACTAATTCGGATCCAATTCATGTTACGCTGTCGTTACAGTGCAACTATAAAACGCAAAACACCTCGTCCACGTTAAGGCTGGTCAATTGGGCGAGTGTCGTTACAGTACATGTCATTCAGTTTTTAAAAAATGTCAGGTAAAGTGATATTCATTTTTTAAAAACTGAATGATGTGTACTATACTTCTAGCAAGCTTGGAGCTGACCTTCAGTTTGGCTCTCGATGAAGACAGCTTTGCCACCTCAGCTTTCTGACCTGGACCAAAGTGGTTCCCTGTGTGGTGTTGTCAGTTGCAACTGGAGCATAAGCTTAGGAAGGGGAAGACACCGAGATCCATGCTCATCACTTGGCAGGCGAGGTTGCTGATCAAGGCCACTAGAGCTGGGTGATGGCAAAGATGACAAAGAAGGACAGCGACTAGAGTAGAGCTATGCAGTGCTGTACTGTGCCACCATTTGCTGCAAGCCAGTATGGGGCTAGGTTAGCTGAGCAAACAAAGCTGAAGACCACCCAAATGAGTGCAAGCTCAGCTGTATGCTAGGCTCACTGCTTTTCATCATCCTCATCATTGCATGAGCTGGTGTGTGATTGGGATAAGTGATTGCATGTGACCATGCCACTGTGCTAGGGTGACAGTTACTGCTCAGCTATGAAGTTCTGAGGGCAGCATCATGATGTGTCCAACGAGATTCAAAACACAAGGATCTCACTGCAGCATCTCAGAGCTAAGCTCTATAGCCATGAAGAGTTGGTTCAAGGGGGCAAAAGGGGTGGATGTGTGGTTTGGCAGGCTCTGCATGGCTAGTCTGGCATGAGTGTAGTGAGGAGGGATGGTGGGGATCTGCTCTTCCAAGTTCTGCACTTCTGTTTGTGCAAGAGATCACACTGATGCTGGCTTGAAGCAAGGATGGCATCTGCTATGTCAACACACACACTCTCTCAGCAGGGCCTGCCAGCCACAGTGTCACACACAATTTTCTACCAGCAGCTCTAGGCTGGAGATGGGCTGTGCAAAACCACTTGAGTGAGCAAGTGAAGAGGGGCTGTGCCAGCACTACACACAGGGATGTTGGTTCCACTCAAGCAAACCATGTGGAAACCATGTCATGTTGATTGTGGACTGCAAGCAGAGTGATGAAAGGTTTGGCCTCAGCAAATTGGTTGGTTGCTACAGTAAAACCTCTTGAAGTGACACATGCGACAAGGGTAAAAAATTTCGAAAATTGAAAATTAATTGTGACACAAAAAAGTGCAAGTTTCACATTTTACAATATGACAGCTTACATAATGCTTTGAAAGGTATCTTTCTATACATCATTGTGACCATCTCAATGAGCTCTTGACAAGGATGAGCAGCTTCTTACCCTCATACCACTATCATCATTATTCAACCATGGCTAGAGCACCAAGGTCTCCAGCCACTTCCTCTCACAACCTTTCCCAGCCCCAGAAACAGCAGATAAGGGCCTATTACCATGCACAGAAGGTGCTCAATCCTGCCTTCACTCATCAGCAGCTTGCAGACTGGATTCAGGAGGAATTCAAGCTCAGTTATACCCCCAGCAGGTCCTCTATCCACAGGATCATCAACCAAAGCCCAGCAACAGATCAATCACCTTCTTCCAGCAGCAGGAAGCATCCTGCCAGCTCAGAAGAGCTAGACAGATTGCTTGCAGAATGGGTTGACAGTCAGCAAGTCAGAGGTCTCATGGTCAATTCTCATCTGCTCAAGCTCCAAGGACAAAGGCTTCAAGATATGCTCAATTCTGGGCTTCCAGCAACCCAGCAGCTCACTCTCAAGTTCTCTAATGGCTGGCTAGAGAAGTTCTGCAAGAGGCACAAGTTCAAGCATCAAGTCACTCATGGAGAATCAGGAAGTGTGGGCCAAGACATCATCAACAGGGAACTTCCAGTCCTCAAGCAGCTTTTGAAGCAATACCACCCCACTGACATCTTCAATGCAGATGAGACTGGGCTATTCTATAACATGCCCCCCAGCAAGACCTTTGCTTCCTCTCCAACTTCTGGTCTCAAGAAGAACAAAGTCAGGATCTCCATTCTTTTTGCCTGAAACTCTTCTGGAACTGAAAAACTGGACCTCCTCTTCATTGGCCATTCACAGCAGCCACATGCCTTTCAGAAGCAAACTCCAGAGCAGCTAGGGATCCAATATACAAGCAACAAAAAGGCCTGGATGACCAGCTCCATATTCTCTTCATGGTTGACCTCATTGGACATGTATGTTGGGCAGACACCTGGCAGACAAATCCTGCTTCTTTTGGACAACTTTGCAGGCCATGGCTCACTTCAAAATCCCCTCAAAGAGCTGCAGAACATCAAGATCCATTTCCTGCCCCCCAACACCACCTCAAAGATCCAACCTTTGGATGCTGGCATCATTGCTACCTTCAAGAAACATTACAGAGCAAGGCAATATGCTAATGCACTTTTGGAAGCAGAACTTGGGAGCACAGATATCTACAAGCTAGATATTCTTCAGGCCATCAAGGTATCTCAGCAGATCTGGAGGGATATGAGCACCAGTATCATCAAGAATTGTTGGAGGCACACAGGTTTGGTGGACCTGGAAACAGATGGGCAAGAGGATGGAGATCAAGCAGAGCTGGATAAGGAGCTGGAAGCAACCCTGAGGAAGCTCACAGCAGTGCCAGTGCAGGATGTGGTGGAGCCAGAAGGTGAGGAGGAGGATGATACAGAGGAGACAGTGGAAACCCAAACTCCCAGCCCACCTGCAACACAAGTAGAGGAGTTGGAAGCATCAGAGGATCCTGGAAAGTGCAGAACTGAGCAGCTGGAGACCATACAGGCAGCACAAGAGATACTGGCCAGCCAAGGTCTTCTGTCAGGTGAGGTTCTGAAGGCTTTTCTCACTTGTAGGGCACATCTCTCTAATGCAAATACTTGATAACAATGAGTAAGCAGGTATGAAAGTTTCTGCATCCAAAAAGAGCATCAATTCAGTATGTTATGAGTGTTCTGCTGTATTCTTCTGTATCACACATCAAAATTATTTTCGAAAATATTAAAATAATTCAGTGTGTCACTTCGAGAGGTTTTACTGTATGTGCGCTGGTTCTCGCTCACGTGGCAAGCAAACTTTCCGAGACATTTTTGGCTTCGCTTTGCATCTTGTTCACGAATCTGATTGGCTTTGCACACGATGCAATGCACCACTAACCTGCGGTGTCCTGCGCGCATTGGCGCTCTGTCTCATACATCCAGGCTTGGGCCTCACGCATTTGGATGAGCTCGAGCTCAGTTACTACAACGACCTGGCTCTGTCAGCAACGTCAACGTCCATCGCACCTGAGACAATGAGACCGTGTTACACCGAGCAATGACTGGCAGCAGAACCATAAGCGTTGTGTTGGTGTCTACATGTCTACACGCAGCAATACACATCATGGTGCTGCTTTTGTCTGAGGAATGGCACGATGATGACGTTCAAGTTAGACATACGACACTCATCTATCTTAAGCTAGCCTGGGTTGGGTCTGGGTTGGGTCCGGGTTGGGTCCGGGTTGGGTTTGAGGTTTAGGTCTGTGTCACACGACATGGTCCTCTTACTTGCTGCTGGTTGAACAGCGGAGCTCGAGCGTGCTGCTGCTCAGACTCTGGAACGAATTAGCCTCTTGCTAGCCAGACGGGGACCACGAGAGAGGGACAAAGTTGGCCGCTTTTCCCGGATCGGAGAACGGAGCGGAAGTGCAAGCCAATCCGACCTCAGCTAGTATGCTGACTCTTCCATAACACAACTGAACATCTCGTCGTGATTAGCTTCTCGACCCAAGCCCAAAACATTGTCGTTTAAAGCAGCTGTGCGATTGGCTCGACCGAGACTTCGACACAACATGCGGCATGCGGCATACGGAATGCGAAGGAAAGCAGCTCAATCTACCTGCTGAAGGATTTGAGTATCGATGTCGTGCAGCTCGAAACAAGGTCAAGCGACCGAATGCTGTAGTCCTGTGTGGGTCGGGGGGGGGGCGCAAAGGGAAGGCGGTGGGGCCAAACCGCCAAACGGCCCGACTGCGACCAATAGTGCCCCATCGATATGGCTCCCGCCGCCCTAGTCCTGCGTGCCACGACGCAGAATATGGGTGCGAGCTCTTCGCCTGCAGCAAATATGATGACTAACTGCACACACCACTGTGCTTGTGCTTGTGCTTGTGCCCGGGAAGGACAGCAGATCTCGGAAACGCATGGCACATGAAGGCAACGGACATGGTTTGCGTCGGTTGCGGCTTGGCTTCCGGTCGAAAACATGAAGGAATTTGTCCGTCGACGTGGCATGAATTTGTGAGGATGGAATTCTCCTAGCGAAAAGAAAAACTCGCCGTAGCGCAGCGCAGCAAAGCAAGCGAGCAGTGGACGAATCAGTCGCGCTCCATTACGATGTGCAGGTTGGATCACGCACGCCAAGCGAAACGTCATGGTTCGATGCTGTCACCGCATCTACTGTACTCGGTAACTTCTGCATGTACGGCAATTTCGGTAGTTTCGGCCGGTTTTGTAATTAGTCTTATTCCGGCCGAGAGGTATGATCAGCTGGGCGCGACACGACAAAGCTCGGTCAGCTCGATCTACCTCTCGCACTTCCGTAATACCATCATCTTTCCATTTTGCATCGAGCATTTCTATGACAATGCTGCTCTTGGCGGCGCGGCAAACTCGGCACGAGCTAACGGTCGAACTGCCGTCGCCCTGAACCAAACCAAACCTGTCCCTAAAAAGCTTGGCACCTCTCGACGACATGGAGGTAGCATACTCGGTGAGAAAGATACTCACTCGACAGCTTCTAAGTGGTAGAACGAGGCCGCGGCAAATAGATCGGAAGAATCCTGTTAGGAAAAGCCAGAAATTGGGATCTGGACCCTTTGCTGAGCCAACTATCCGTGCGTTTGCGCTCTCAGCTTATCGCGCCCGAGAAAAGCCTATACTCCACCGTACTTGTTCGGCCACGGTTCTTTGCTGAGTCTAAACTCATGGACATGGTTGATAGGTTCCGGCTCGACTTGAGCTGAAACTCTTGCTCCTCGAGGACGGATGAGCCAAAGAGATGAGTGTCGAGAAACCGGCCCTTCAGGAACGGCGAGTGGGCGACGGCAAGTTGTTCGAAGGGCCAGGCTTGGAACTTGGAAAGCCGTGTTTGGACGGCCACCCGATCATCTAGCAGCAAATCGTCGGTGAACTCAAGGTCCCCCGGGGGCGCGTGCTGAGCCTGCGCCTGACACCACCTCCACGTTTGATGGCCGTACGAGACCCAGACGGGGGCGGGATTGTTTGCTGGGACGCGGTATATGTTTGCGCAAGCTATTCTGTGATCGCGGCCAAGCTTTTTGGGAAGCCCGAACTTGCACAACCCTGAGCTCAAGCGTACCACTGCAACACACCAAATGGCCATGAGCCGAGACTCTGGGAGAAGTCCCTGGTGCCTAAATTTTCTTTCACCACCATCCGCATCGACAACGACATCGACTAGACAGCGCCGTCGTCAACACCATCCTCATTCGCAGCAGCACACGCATCACCTTCGCTCTGCTGCTCCATCGACTTTCGCTTGCACACTCTCTTGCTATCTATCTCGCTCGCTCGCCCGCACTAGCATCTTCACTGGCCTTCTTGCTAGTTATCCAGCTCACACTGCGAACAACTTTGCCGTCTCGATCGATTCAGCTGCTGCCACCACAATCTCAACTGCTCGTCCCACTTCGATGACCACATCGATTTATTCGCTTTGACCTCGGCTCTAGTACATTCGAGCGAAGCCAGCCTTTCTCCGCCTCGTCCACTCGCTCCCGGCCGCCTACCTCGGCCGCCCTTGAGCAGTAATCACGCGGACAAATCTCAACTCCCCAAATGTTCTGCCTCGCCCCGCCTCGCCTGCCAACTGTCGTCAGAGAGTGCGAATCAACAACACAAGAACCTCATCGGCCACCGCATCGCCGATGGGCGTTTGGAGCTTGTCTCCCTCCTTGGACTCGGTGCCTATGGCGTCGTCTACCTCGCTCGCGACCTCCACCAGCACCAGGGGCCTTACACCTCTACCTCTTCTCTCCGTGCTTCCGCCTCGCTGCTCGCCGCCAAAGACGGTCACGCCTCTGGCTACTATGCCGTCAAGTGTCTCAACAAAGTCGGCCTCGACGCTCGTCGGCGCGCTTTCCAGCGTTGCGAGATCATGCTTCGCACCATGGCTTCCAGTCACCCCAACGTGGTTACCCTTCACCGCATCATCGACGACCCACAAGACCCCTGCGTCTATGTCGTCCTCGACTACTGCCCGGACGGCGATCTGTTCAGCATGATCACCGAGACCCAGCGCTACATGCTGCCAAGCTCAGCCTCGCGCGCCGCCGAGGAGCAAGGAGTCGAAATCGCTTTCGCCCCGGATCGTCCCAAGATGGATGCTCTCATTCGTGATGTGTTCGACCAGATCCTCGATGCTGTCGAGTTCTGCCACCAGATGGGTATCTACCACCGTGACCTCAAGCCTGAGAACATCCTCTGCCTGCGTGGAGGCGCCAAGGTCGTTCTCGCCGATTTTGGTCTCGCTACCGGCGACAAGACCAGCGCAGACTTTGGATGTGGCAGCACCTTCTACATGGGCCCTGAATGCCAAGGTTGCATCACCCATCGCCTCACCAGCTACAACACTGCTGCCAACGATGTGTGGTCCCTCGGCGCCATCCTCGTCAACCTCATCTGCGGTCGCAACTCATAGAAGCAAGCTTGCCCCACCGATGACACCTTCCGCGAGTATCTCCGCAACCCTGACTTTCTCAAAGAGATTCTCCCCATCTCGGAAGGTGTCTAACACCATCCTCAAGCATGTCTTTACCTTCTGCGCCGAGGCTCGTTGCTACATCGCTGATCTCTGCAGACTGGTCCGCAGCATCGACAGACTCACCGCCACTGCCGTCGAGGTCAAGCACCGCCAAGAATGTGCTCGTCAGGCCGCCGTAGAGGCACATGGTGCTCGTCAAGCCGAGAAGGCTGCTGCCGCCGCCGCGTACCGCGAGCAGCAACGCAAGCAGCGGGACGTCCTCGAGGCTGCCCGCGATGCCCACGCTCACGCCTACAACCCAGCCACGGAAGTTGTTCGTCATGTCGCCGCTGCCCGCAAGCCTGAATGTGCCCGTGCATCCTACCAGCCCCAGGTCGCCACCCTCGATCAGATCGCGCAGTCTGTTGTGTATGCGGACGACCATGCCCGATACGCCTCGCACGCCGATGCTTCCGCCGTCGCCAACGCCGCCTCGTACGATAGCTACTCGGATTCGGAGCTCGACAGTAGCAGCTGCGAAGGTGACGGCTCCTTGTCGCCTTCGGATGCTCCCGATGCCTCGACAGAGGGCCGTCTGTCTTACGAGCAGAACAATGTAGACTGGTTGCGCCATCCCGTCGCAAGGCCCGCCTACGGTCATCTCAAGCACCGTAATACTTCCAATCTCACGAGCATGAGCGATGTCCACGCGCCTCGGACACCTTGCCTCGGCGTCACCATTCCAATCAGCACAGCAGTGCCTTCCCCGAGCCGACCCATGCACAGCTCGGCTGCCATGGATGACTGCGAAGGCCGCTGGGACGACTGCTCCAGTCGCAGTGGCAGCGGTGAATCGCGCCGAACCTCGGCGTCATATACCGGCTTGCCACCCACACCCGAGTTTGTTCTCCACAGCATGGAAGATGCAGCAGTCGTCAAGGCGGGCGCCGACTACTCGCCTACCCCAGCGAGCAAGCGAAACTACTTCAATGCCATCTATACCGACGCGCCCGAAGAGAGCATTCTTGTTGACGGTAAAGCTTCGACCCGTTGCTTGCCCGCACGCTGGCTGCAGAACCGATACTGGATGCGGAAGGACCGGTTGGCGTGGTGATCGAGGTACAATTTCGTGCTGGTGGGCGCACTGGATTTTGGCACGATCATGTCGTCGATCGCGATTTACTTTTTGCTGGAGATGCCAAAGAACGGCGCACTGGAGCTGCAATAGTGGGGTAACTCGGTGTATGTAGAGACAGTGGATGTGCAGGCCGCGCCTCTGCTCTCGGCCCCGAGACCGGGTTTGCTCCTCCGCCTGGAGCCTCTTGAGCCAGCCGGCACCATTGCATCCTGCATCTTCGGTCTTTGCTCTTCTCCTGTTACGTATCTGTCCTTTCCCGTAAAGCTGCGATCATTTGTGCCTACACCCGTCACACAGTGAAGCCATCCATCTGTGCGTCTGGATTGGCGTTGGTAGGGAGAGATCGTTATTGAAAGCGACGAGTCGAGATACAAGTACAATTGGGCGGTGCAAAGCCTGGCTGAGGTTTTGTGGCGGAAACATGAGGATTTACTTGTTCTTAGTAAGCCTGTAGCGGAAAGGTTTCCTGGTGGGAGCAAACTCGCCGAGCTTGTGGCCGACCATCTCTTCCGTCAGGGTGAGTGGGATGTGGTGCTTGCCGTTGTGTACCATGAACTTGAGCCTGTTGATCGCACGATAGTCATGGAGAAAGAGAGAGAGAGAGACGAGACAGAGGTCAGCTGGTGCAAAGCGAAAGTTGATGCGAAGAGGGGAAGGGGTAGAGACTTGCCCGACAAAGTTGGGGAGGATGGTGCAGCTCCTTGCGTTGGTTCGGATTGCGGTGTTGTTCTTGAGCGCCTCGGCGAGGTTTGGGAATGCGACAAAGAAGGGTCCTGTTAGCGGTGCAAAAGTGGGGAAGAACGAGTGAGCCAAGCGCATTCCTACGTGCCTCTACCGCTTTCCTGCATTCAACTGTGTTGTTAAAGGCGTTGATGATGGGGAACTTACACTTCCATGCAGAGCGCGACCTGAGTATCGATGTCGACAGCATTGTGTTGCTATTTGCTGGTCATGATCGAGAGAAGGATCGAAAAGAGGGTAACAAGTAGCACGCAAAATGACTGGATGAAGAAAGGTCAAAGACAAGTGCTGCGTCCGACTCCCGTACTTTTTAGCCCGATCATCGAAATCTTTTCACTAACTTAACTAACAATATCGGCGATGGACAGCACCCAACTGACATGGCGCCAGTCGCTATATACCCCAGGAAGCACGTTGGTTGCACCTCGACTCGTCCTTGAAGATCGAACAAGGCAGAACGTAGTCGACGTCGCCCCGTTAGTTGCGATCGATTCACAATCATCAGCAACGACCGTCACAAATGTTGATGGATGTCGTTGTACGAATCACAGTGTGGGCGAGGGTACTGCAAATCAGACCCGACGATGTCACGCTCGAATAGGCAGGTTCTCCATCGACGCCCGTGTTTGAGGTGGTGTAACTACGCGCGTGGCTTCATTTGAGGCCTTGCACCCGCTCGCTCGCCAAACAGCGCTTGTCGTGTGACATGGCATTTGCACACTCCCGGGAACTGCAGGGTGGCGACACGGCATGCTAACCAATAAGAGATGAAAGCAGCAGACGAGTTTCGAGAATTGAGGGTCCCTCTTCGAGGAATCCAAGGTCCGCACTCTGACCACCAAAATAGCAGAATGCAGGAAGACCCTCTGCAGGATCTACAATCACCCTGCGTGCTTGGTCGCCGCGGCGGAGCAAGCGTCGCAGCTTCAAACAACATGGCCCTTCTCGGGAAACCAAACTTGGACTGCGGGTTTAACCCTCAAGCATTGTTTTGTAGTGCTGTAAACTACAGGTTTGACGTTCGTTCAGCGGTGAGCGGGAGGGCGTATTGCGCAGAGCAGTTCGAGACGCAGTCCGAGACAGAGTGTTTGAAAGCTGCCCTCGCACCAGAGACCAGAGACCCCGGAAGAAGCTGTTGCCACACAGAGACCCCGGAAGGAGCTGCTGCCACACCTTCCCTAACCTTTTCGAGCCTTCAATCATTCGCCTTCTTCGCCGGCTGAGTGTCAATTCTGCCACAGAAACTGCTCCAATCACATCCTCCAGCGTCAAGGTGACATTCGGAGAGTGGGCAATGGTGTCTCCTTCAACGCCATGAGCTTCTTGACAACAGCAAACATAGAGTAAATACGAGCTTCGCATGGTTTGTCGGAACAGCGATCGCACTCGCTCTTGTTATCGCTTCGGCGCTGGAGGACTCGACGGCCCGGCTCGGTTGTCAACACAGTACGGGTGGCACAGCTTGGACTCCAAAAGAGCGATCCTGTTCGCAAAGTTGCAGACGACAAGGATCCTGCGCTGGCAAGGGCATACAGTACAGCCTCTTGTGCCTTGTCTCGGTGCTGTTACCTGAACCACGGCAGATGGTTCTGTCCCGTTGGCCTCGGCATAAATCGGGTCGCATGCTCGCTCATGCATTTCTCTCGCCCGGCTCACCATGCCCGCTTCCTGCTCTCAAGTGCCGGTGTGTGCGAAAACCAAACAAACCCTCTCATTCGCGCTTGTTGAAGGAGCTTGGCGTGTGAGAGTCGAACGCTTGGCAATGCGCACCGCCCAAACACCATTTGCAGCAGAGCTCTTACACCCAGGTTATCTTCATGCAGTAACAGCATGCTACTTCTTTCCAGTCTGCAACACCCTTGGCCGGCCGGTCGGCCGAACGGACCACGCTACTGTGATCCGAACCGAAGACGGACGACGACGACGCTACTCGAGGTGAGAAGTCGATTTAAGAAGCTTTCCCAGTGCACACGTTGACCGACTCGTCTAGATGCGCCCCTTTAGCGCGAGACCAAGTTGGGGATTGGCATGATCGCTCTAGCATGATTTGTCCTGTATGTACGTAGGTCCAAAGTAGGGGAACAAACCATATCGACGGCTCTCGGGAACCGCACTTGTTTAGGAAATGTCACTTTGGATCAGGAAAATTACACACAAACATTCTGCGTGTGGCGAAACGGATTTACGAACAGTTTCGGTGCAGGCGGAGGCCGGATTGGGTTAGACCCGACGATGGTCCGATGGGACGCCCCTCTTGACTCTTAGCCCTATCTCGGCTTCTAGACTTTGTTAGCCTCACTCAGTACTCCATGGAACCACGCTTGAGCCGCATTGACGGCGATCCTTTTGTTTGGTGGAGCCGTTGGATGCGGCACAATAGTGAGATGTACTCCTTCGCAGAACAGAAAGACCATTCATTGTGTTCGCCATCGCCATCTGTATGCAGAAGAAAGCTTTCAGACGCTCGGTGCAGGTGGCGCAGCGGAGGTGCGTGAAGCTTTGCTGCCGACGCAGCAAACCGGCCTTAAATTGGCTCAGACCTGCAGCATGTAAGAAAACACGCGAGCTGGTTACACATCCATTTATGCACGACCAAGTTCCATCTTTAGGCAGGACGGCCAGCTGCCAGGCGCACCGACGTCCAATCAGAACGCATGCCCGGCCGGTAGCGAGCGAGCGGAGCTTGACCAGTGAGGCAGCGGTGCTTGTGCAATGCAGTGCAGTGGAATGTTTACTACGCAGGGTCTTGTGCTGACCCGTATCGACCTAACGACTAGAGCTGACAGCGAGTGCTACCTCCCGGTTAACTCGGATTGCACACAGCTCCAACACTTTGGGTTGCTATCTTGATGACGGGGCAACAAGAGGGTTCGGCATGATGGCGTGGAACCTTTGCTTCTGCTGCTCACGCCGGTTAGCTTTGGACTGCATGCAGCGGCTGGCCTTGAATTCGTCGAAGTTGGTGCGGATGGGTCATGCCGAAAGTGAAAGGAGGAAGGACCCTCGGGTGCACTCTTTGTGCAGGGATCAACGAAACTCAGCTCCATAGTCTATGCTGCTGCAGGGTCGCCATGCCGGTCAAAAGTCAAGTGTCCTTTCTCCTCTCTCGTCTACACTCGACCTGTCAGTCCCGAGCTGTCAAGGATGAAGTGACAACTTGAATCAGTGCAGCCAAGGTCCAACCGACTCCATGCCTTGCTGACACTCTTACGACTGGACAGCCAGAGCAACAGCAGTGGCAACGCTATGCTGGAAGCACTGCCTATCCGTATGTTGTTCTATTGCTGTCTGCTTTGTAGACGCCGCAACCGTGCGCTGACCTCACCTGTTACCACGCTAGGGATGTCTGTGAGAGTAGTCTAGTTCTTGTCCTGAGCTAGCTCATGGCTGTGCCTCAAGCTAGCACAGTTCGTAGTGGTGCCATCGAAGGCATGAGTAAGCCTAGCCCTCACCGCATGAATTTCTACTGTCAGACAGCAGCCAGACCTCGTAAAATCACCGTATAACTCACAAAAGCGATGTTGCTGTCTCCGCTCTGAGTGGCGCTCTGGAGCCTGTCTCACAGACACTACGTGTATATCGCGACTCCTGAGGACGGTCCTGGCAGAGCCACCCTAACTCGGTGTGAGCGAAAAGGCCCAGCGCTGGAGAGGTGGCCCAACGCGGCTGAGGTTGTGCCGTCTTTATCTTCCAAGGTCGCGGTGGTTCACCCAAGCGAGCCCTTTGCATGGACTTGGTTTCAGAAGAGGAAATGGCGAATTCAACACACGTCCGCTAAATTCTGCCACTTCCATTTTCTAGGACACTGACGCCGATTTTCTCGCTTCCAGCTAGGCAGCCAGGCAGCCAGGCAGCCAGCCTTGCAGCCTCAGCCGGGAGGAAACCGCGGCAACTCCTGCCTGCTGCTTGAGTCAAGCCCAGATCACACTGACAGACACACAGTGCGAAATAAGGCTGGGCGTGACAGTCTGCAACCGCCGAGACACACCAGTCGCATTCCGTGCCTTCCCGCGACATCGCTTTCACGCTAGCTGAACTGATCAAGAGTAGCAGCAGTTGCAGTGGCATTATACGCCACGCAAGGCCACACCTCACCCCTCGCGACGGTGGTTGCCGCTTGTTCTTTGTGAGCCCGAGTTGAGGGAGGGCTGTAAAGATCGCGCGTGACTGAGCTTGCCCGGTTCATGCAAGCTTCTTGGGCGGTGGGGGTGACAACAACAAGCCATTGTGGGCCGAAGCATGCTTGCTTGCTGTCTAGTGAGCGACCAGCTCCGGCTGTGCAGCGTCTGAGGGTGTTTGCAAACGGAGCGCCCCCTCAATACCCGATTCAGACTGGGCGGTCAAAGGGTTGGCATTCAGTGTCGAGAGGCCGAGCTCTAGGTCGGTCAAGTTGGAATACCCGAGAGGATTAACTTGGGCCAGATGGCACGCAGCTGCTCATCGCTCACCCTTCATTCCTCCTCAGCATGGCTTGGGCCGGTTCAGAAGGTTGGTGACCAAGCCACGTTTGCATCAACACTTGTACTGAACGGGCCAGCCTGCGCCCGAGATTTGCGAAAACGCTACAATGATGACAGCGGCTTGTTCATAGGGCAGTCAACGTCACGTTGTGTCACACCTCGGCTGGAGAAAGAGCATCATTTTGCGATGGATTCGCTGGAAAATTCACCGCTTTCGCTAGGATTTCGCCGCGAGGACAACGAGGCCAAGTTACAGGCAACGCAGCACATCAGCCCCATCCTTTCCCCGTCTCGTACATGTTACAGGAACGCTGTCCTTGAAACACAATTTAAAGGATAACGCATTGCGATGGCGGCTGCAGCTGGACGCCGCATCTTGGGGCCCAACATGGCACAGCCATTGCGCTGCATGCTAGCCTGTGTTGCCCGCAGAACCAGTCTTGTCGAAGTGGCGAGGCTGGAAGCCGTGACCGGTATTCTTGCAAAGTAGCTGACAAGTTCAGGTCGGTGCTAACCTTGGCTCGAAAGGATCCCGGATTTAAGCGTGGGAAGCAACTCCTCTAGCTTAGGACGGAGCGAGGCCCAGCTCGAGGCTTGGTGAGAAGAACAGTCAGATGCCGTGGCGTTCGTGGCTCGTGTGACAGCGTCACACATTACCCTGGGCGCCATCCGTGCCGCGCCGCTGCCACTGCAATGCGCTCCGTCGGACTCCGGAAGCGCTAGACTCGCACCAAGCCACGTCGGCAGCTTCTATCATCTGTCGCACAAGTTGGCTTCGTACTCCGTTCAGGTTACCAGTATCGTTAGAGTTGAAGGCATAAAATCGAATGGGACCCTGAATTGCGCACAGATGCGCCTTGCTCTTGCTCAACGTTACACTGCTTGGCACTGAGGATGGCACGCTCTGTCAACCGTGAGCGTTGCCTCTCCCTCGGAGCATGTTCGTGTCATGGTGTCACGTTGGGCTAGCTTTGTCATGGTCGTCGCAACTGGGTCCTATTCACCCCGAGCAGGTGTTGACAACCAAGAGGCTATTGTCGCCGTCTCTCTGCGCGCATTGCCTTCGTTGCGCGCGGCTGCGAGTTAGAATCAAACGCCAGCAATGTGATGCCTGGTTGTTTGGCTCTCACTAACTACCTTGTGACCACGATAACTTCGGCTGGCTGAACATATGACCTCAATCTCGGGTCTTTGAACCGATTCGAGCAGGATCATGAGGTTCGAGTTGGTTCGCCTCACAATGGGGCCCGCGTGCAAAGTCAGGTTAGGAACGACGCAACCATGGGCAACCACATTGCCCGGCACGAGGTCCGTCGAAGGTTTTCCCAGATGACGAAAAGGGGCCCTGTTACGTCTCGTCAGCAGTGTCGAATTCGAGGGCGTTCAACTGGAAGAGTGCAGTTTGTCTGGTACAGAGACACTCGAGGTGACCGTGCATGGTTGGAAATTTCGGTGAAATCCTCCGCTTCGATGCGCCTTGCCAAAAATTTCGCGAGTGCACGCAGCAGCGGCAGCACACGAGCTTCTTTGTTCAAACTCTGCAGCGCAGTTGCAGCGCAGTTGCAGCGCGACCAAAACAGGTTCGGAGTTCGAATGGGCCTCCTGCAGGTCGCAACGAAATATAAGCGAGCCAAGAAGAAGGAAAAGGGCGCGTGAGAGGAGCCAAACCTTCTTGCCGTCTCGCTCTCACGACAACAAGCAAGCGTTGTCTGGTCACGGATCTCACAAAAAGTCAGTTGCTTTCCGTAGCTCTTTCCACCTCCCGACTTGGGCTGTTGCTATAGGGAGAGCGCATTGTTCAGGTTTCGGTGAGCGACGATCGCATGATTGACGCAACAATGAGTGCAAAGCGGCGGCACCTCTCTCACCCTTACGTTGACGGTGCAAATGAAGTTGTGCTGCCTTCGACCTCAGACCACACTGTGTTCCAAGTGGCTTGCATGCAACCTAAGGCCGGTGTCAGACCATCATCACGTTGCTGTCGAGTTTGGTAAACTCGAACAAAGAGTTCAGCCGTGGCCGGAAAGAAACGAACGCGGACCTTCCGAAACCAGACGGACAGGAGCCGTTGCAAAGATACAATTCGATCAGTAGCGGGCCGGTCCAAAATCCGTCCGAGCGACACTCTTTGCGCCGCCATGTCACAAAAGGCTCGAGCATGACTGATCGCCGCCAAGAGAGGCTTGTCTGTTGAAAAGAGAGAAGCTATGCAACCGGGCGAGGATTCTCCAGCATCATGCCGGCTTTAGAGTTTGTTACCCTGCAGCTGGCCGCTCCATCTCGTAGATTGGCTTCAATTACCTGCAGACGCACCAAGGTCGTTTCTCGCCGGTTGTTTTCCGGTTGAGAGAGCTTTGAGAAATGCAGAATTGCTGGACCGAGACGATGGAGCTTTGGTCCGATATATCCAGAGAGGGAGAGAGAGAGAAAAGGAGGTAGGCCGACGAGTCTTCGGGCGAAGCTACTCTCCTGAGTAATTTTCGGCTGATTTGCTGCATGAGGAGTGAAACCGAGTTCGAATGCTGGTCCGCTGCATTAGGAGTTGTCCATTCTGCCATGCTTGCTTGGCGCGGTTCTTTCCTTAAGTTGAGCTGGAAATGCACTTGAGCAGTGTCGCTGCCAAATTACGCTTCCAAACAAGTTGCTCCAGTGAGTCGTGGTCAGACTGAATTGGACCTTGTCGCTGTTCGGTCCCTAAATTCCCGAAAGCAGCCAGCGCACTTGTTCGGTGACACAGCACTCCAAAACAGCGCTCAAAGATTCGCGCTCAAGGATTCGAAGTGCCGACGTCGCCCGCAACCTCTCTCTTGCCTTCAGCTAGAGGCCGAGACCGCGCACCTGCTGCTATGGTGATTGCCCAAGCTCCTCTATCTCCGAAAGGCCGTCATCGGTCACCAACAATGCGTTGAGGAAGGAATGCAAGCTTAGATGAAAACAAAAAGGCGTTGCGCTGGACTATAGTTTTGGTGCCACAACTTCATTATTGCCTGCTGGATTGGCAAATGGCGGTGGAGTCGGGTAGGCGCAAATGCGTTGGTGGCGTTGTTAGGGATCTGCGTACTGCCTGTTCGTCAACAAATGGTGCTGGAACAGCAAAAGAGACTGGCAAAACGGCAGTCTTGCGAATAAAAAGCGACAAACCTCTCATGCTAGCTCCAAACAGAGTCAAATACGACCCACCATGCACTGAAGAAGCTCATTGAAGTCAGCTCATCCTTAGTACCACATCCAGAGCAGCTCCATTTTTGCCGTGGCGACACGCTAACTTACGGGTGAAAGCGAAAGCGAGTGGGAGCAAGCGAGTGACTGAGGATACTGCCCAGGCATGCCGAAAAGTGCACTTTCGGATCTGACTCTCCCTCACCTGCGCTTCTCTTGTGAGTTAGCCTCCATGGCCGTGTGGCCGTGACGCGCAGCTTCCATTCCTGACCAACCCTTAACCTACGGCTGATCCGAGCTACTAGGTCTGTCATCTCGAAACTGTAAGAGCGGCCACAGGGATTTTGCCTGATTTTGAATGCGGTCTTCAATTCTTCCAAATCTCTCTCAAAAAAAAGTTAGCTTTCTGAAGTCCGCGCGCAGTTTGGGACCCCACCCAGTTTTCTTCCTACGACTCTAGCTGCTGCTGTGGCCATTTCGCAACTAGCTCAGCTTTTTTGCCTGCCGTGCCTTTCTCGGTTCACTTGTTCTTGATTCCACCGGCTCAGCTCTAGCAATTCAGTTCTCTGTTCTAGTGCCCAGCTTACATCTAACCACTCTTTCTGGCTTCCATCCAATATCTCCTCTCACTCGTCAACTGCTGAAATATCTCTCTCACTACTGGTCAGCCAGCCACTTAGCTCGTCGGTTCGTCCTCGAAGCTCAGCGCCGCACCGCGCCGCACCGCGCTGCGCAGCCCACTTGCCCGTTTACTCATTTCGCCCACTTGGCCACTGTTCTTTCGCCCTCATTTCCTCCTGGGAGTGCTTCCCACTCAGAGCTCACCAGAGGAGCCAGCAACCTGCTCTCCCACCCAAAGCTGAGACTCTCGCCGCTGTCGCTGCTGCTTGCCCATTCTTCCGGCTGCCACAGGCTGCCACAGGCTACCTCATCTCCCACCTTCAGCCGACCCGCTTCCTCCTCATTCGCTCTCTCCTCCTCAACCCTCACCCAACCTTCCCGCCCTCGACGCTATCCCCCTGCACCTCACCCCCCAAAAGGCATATACTCGCCTGCTCACTCGCGCAGCACACTGTACATTGCCACCAATCAGGCGTCTTACCACTCAGCAACAGCACCTGAAACCCAAAAAGCTCCCGTCTAGGAAGCATCCCATCTCCAATCATCATCCATATTAGCTTTGGATTTTGACATCTATCTCGCACTCCATTCCCTCTCGCTGGCTTGCCACCATCTATAATCACATCCCCTCCTATCACCACCTGCGTATCATTACGCACGTTCCTCTCTACTCTCACCACCTCGACATCATATCCTTGCGTCTGTTCACCTCCGCAAAACGCTCGGTTCGCACCACCTACACTTTCATCACCTGACAATACTGCGCAGCATCGTTTCGTCGCTGTTCAGCACCTACCTCAGCGCCACTACTCCTCAGCTCGAGTGGCTTTTTTCAATCCTTGACATTGTCCGGCAGCCTCAGCTTCTCCTAGACAGCGTCGCCTCACTCTTCACCACCCAAGCTATCATACATAGCCCATAATGCAGGCACCAATTCCAATTGCACAAGCCCCTGGCCGCCTCGACTCCTTTAGCTTCCAGCGCCCCGGCGGCCTCACACCACGCGCATCGTCCAGCTTCGTTGGCAGCGTCAGCTACAAGGAGCCTATGGCCGTCTCCTTTGGCAAGGATGTTTCAGAGTAAGTGTCTTCTCGTCGCCGCTTCTTGAATGATCGCGGCAGCGTTTTACTAACCCTTCTTCCGTCATTTCATGCATTGTTTGACACACGTAGGATCATGGACTACTCCATCTCAAGGTTCGGCACTTCCACCGAGTCCGACGTCACCGTCGCCCCTTCCTCAGTAAGGCTCGAGTCTACCTTCTGCCGCAACTTCACATGTTGTGGTCAGAAGCTCGACGACCTTCACGACCTTCTCCAGCATTATGAGGAATGTCACGTCCGCTTCGAGGACGACGACATGCCTGCCATGATTGCCGATGACGAGGTCGAGTCTTCGGACTCCTCCACCACTTCCGGCTCGCAGCCCTCTAGTCCTCGCACCTCCAATGCCGGCTCCACGTCTGCTGCTGCCGCCACCGCTACTGCCGCCACCACTCCCGGCGGCACCACCGACTCGACCGTCACTACGCCTACCGGCCTTGACGACACCGACAAGGCTTCCGCCTTCGACACCGCCATCATGCGTTCGCCATCGCTCTCCAAGGGCAAGAAGCGATCGTTCGGCCAATACACCAACGCCTCTTCGGCGAATCCCAATGGTGCCATCCACCAGTCTTTGAGGAGAGCCCTCATCGACGGAGGTGTCGGCCGCAGGACCCCCGGCTCGCCCAACATCTACGCGCCCAACTCGCCCTTCTCGACGCCAGGCAGCTCTATTCCCGGCACTCCCTCCATGGATGCTGAGAACGACAGCTACTTCAGCAACGGCCTTAATCCTGCTGCTTTCTCTGCGCTGTCGATCCGATCGAGCAACGCTGATGAGCACCACCTTCCCTCCTGCGCGCCACCCAACCTCTTCTTCCCCGCTTCCGGCACTGCCTCGTCGTCGCAGCCGCCGGCCAAGCGTGAGAAGACGAGCGCGGTGACCAACGCTTCCACCATCGCCCTCGAGAATGCCCTTCGTGCTGGCGCCGCCAATATCGACAAGCCATACAAGTGCCCCGCTCCTGGCTGCGACAAGGCTTACAAACAGATGAACGGACTCAAGTACCACCGTCTCCACGGACATTGCAACCAGAACAACCTCCCCATCACCGCGCAGGCTGCTGCTCAACCACCCACCGTCCACATTACGACCAACTCGACCAAGACCTCGCCACAGCCCGAGTCGGCCAATGGTGTCAAAACCGAGGATGGTGGTGCCACCCCCTCGCTCGGCTCGCCATCGTCTCCCGCCGCCGGCTCGACGTCGCCGGACCCCGCAAGTCCAGCGACCCATGCTCCCATCGCGCTGAGTGACCGTCTCTACATCTGCCAGGTCGGGGCCTGCGGTAAACGCTACAAGAATTTGAACGGCTTGCGATACCACTACCTTCACTCTGGTTCGCACGGTTTGCTCGGTCTCCAGCTCCTCCAGTCCGGTGGAGGTGCCAGCGCCAAGGTGGACGCCACTGGCCGTGCCCCTGTTAGCACGAGCACGCTTAGCCAGGAGGAGATTGCCGCCGCTGCCCAGGCTGCGCAGTTGGCTCAGGAGCAGATCCAGGCGCAGGCCGCCAAGAACGCTGCCGCCACCGCTGCTGCTGCAGCCGCTGCTTCGGCCGCGGCGGCTGCTCGCAAGGAGGAGAGCGAACGCCAGACACCCACGCTCTCGCCGTCTACGCCTCCTTCGCAGCTGACCCAAGCGCTGCAACAGGCCAAGTCGCCGACGGCCTTGTAAAATATCCCGCTGCGCGCGACGGCAGCTTCTGGTTCTTGTTGTTCGGTTCTCATCTGTATTGATACCCCTCTCCCTTTGCACTGTGTTTATAATTAGTCCGGCTCCGGAAAAGGACCTAGGTCGACCAACGTTGCGACCGGATTTTCGTTCGTCGCTTCCCATCCATTGTTTCTATGTCTTTGCACCGTCCTCGCATTTGCAGTTTTTCTCCTACATTCGCCGTTAATATTGCATTCGCCCTTTGGATTGCGCCCTCGCTCCCTAGGCGGCATACCTGGTGGGATCTCGGGGATAATACGCCGTTTCCTGTCCCCGCTCGGTCCAGGTGGGTACTACACAGGTTCCACCTAGCATGTACAGATACAGTTTCGATTGATTCACTTGATCTCTAGCTCCACTCCACCATGTCTGACTGCCTTGCGCGCGTGCGTTAGTAAGGTGTGTGTCCAAGCCGACGTGCTTTGGTGAGTTGATTACATCGATGAAATGACTCGGTTTAGATGCGAGGTGTTGCGAGTCGGAGAAGGAGAAGTCAGGGGTGAATGGAGGCTAGGAATGGCTGATGATGCCGAGACAAGTGTGAGGGTTGTCATTTGTCGTCGGGCACCCGAGCTTCCGTGTCTCTTGAGTGTCTTTGAGAGCTTCGAAAATCACCTCTTGACTTATCGCTGCTGATAGATTGGCTGCGTGACTCGAGAAAATCGCAACATATCGTTGCGCGAAGAATTGCAATTGGCCCACAGATGCTTTCCTCCAGCGAGCGACAAAGTTGACAGGGGCCCCTGCGAGATAAAAAGCTTCTTGAACGCTTGCACACCATACCACCTTGGATTCACCATCTCTCTCCCTACCATCTGCTCTCGCTTTCCCCGTCAAGGTTGGGACAGCAACCATGACCGGACGCCAAGTCGCAACCTCGCTCCTGCGCACCGCTCCTTCGAGCGCCGCCAACTCTTTGTCGCTGCGTCGTCTCGCATCTACCTCTTCCACAGCTACCCGCACTCCTCCGCATCTCCTGACACTCGCCGATCTGTCGCCCGCTCAAATCGCATCGGTGCTACAAACCGCGATCGAGTTCAAGTCTGCCTTCAGGAGCACCTCGTTGGCACTGCCAGAGGGTTCGCGCAAGCAGCTGGCGGCAGGCGAGTCGCCCATCGTGCAGAGCTTGAAGCACAAGTCGATCGCAATCATGTTCAGCAAGCGCAGCACACGAACCCGTGTCGCTTCCGAGACGAGCGTCGCTTCGCTCGGAGGTACGGGCTTGTTCCTGGCTCCTTCGGATATTCAGCTGGGTGTGAACGAGAGCTTGTATGACACGGCCAAGGTGGTCAGTTCGATGGTGGATGGTATTATGGCTCGTGTTGGTGGGCACGATGAGGTCGAGGTAAGTACAGCACTCATAGCATAACACACTCATACTTTCGATGCTTCAAAGTGATCCACAACTGACGGATGCTTAACCCACCGTATCTTGGTCTCGAACAGCTGCTCTCCAGGCACTCAAGCGTGCCCGTGATCAACGCCCTTTCGGCCCGCTACCACCCGACCCAAATCCTCGCCGACCTCCAAACCATGCTCGAGATCTACGCTCCCGCTTCCTCGCCCGCCGACCTCACCTCTCTCGCTGGCCTCAAAGTCGCTTGGGTCGGAGACTCCAACAACATCCTCAACGACATGCTTGTCGCCTATCCGCGTCTCGGCATCCACCTCTCCGTCGCCACGCCGCGTGGCGCCGCCTACGCGCGCGACGAGCTCGTCTGGGGCACCATGCAGGACGGGCTCTCGGCTCTCTCCTCCGCTGGCTCGTCTCCGGTCGCGCTTGGCCAGGTGAGCTGGTCCAACGACCCCAGTGAGGCGGTCAAGGATGCAGACATTATTGTTACCGATACGTGGATCAGCATGGGCGACGAGGCGCAGAAGGAGCAGCGCCTGAGGGATTTCAAGGGCTTCCAGGTGACGGAAGAGATGGCAAAGCAGGGCGGCGCCAAGCCGGATTGGAAGTTCATGCACTGCTTGCCGAGGAAGGGGGATGAAGTGGATGATGAGGTGTTTTACTCGAAGCGCTCGGTGGTGTTCCCGGAGGCTGAGAACAGGAAGTGGACAATTATGAGTCTGTTTGACCGCATGTTTGGTCGTTGGGAGTTGTAAAGGCGAGCAAGCCTCTCTTGCTGTAGTGTCGCCGCTCTTCCATCAGGAACTACTCTCATACACGCCTTTTGTGCGCTAGGAGCAGAGATGTGCTTGAGCCGTCTTTGTCATTTGACCTTTGAGCAGTGTTGAGCACGATAAAGGTTTGAAGGTGTGTAGCCGATGAGTGGAAAGTGCAATCGAGAATTTACCGACTCCAAGTGCAGAGCCTCCGACGCGGGCAATATGGACTATTGAGTCGTTTGCCGGCGATGCAGACAGCTCAGCACTTTTGTCAACACAGGAGTTCCAGCGATGCCAGCACTGCCACACTTGCTAGAGGCCATTCATCAGTACTAGAAGGAGCATGGAAGGAAGTCACAATGGTGGTGGAGTTGGCCAACATTTTAGCAACAGAGGCGGAATCTTCCGGTATCTTGTCCGGCAAATCACACTCTGCGTGGTCAGTGCATCCGGACCTCAATCGAAACTGTCATTTGACGACCCCGCACTGACACTCTTCTTGACGTCCAACCACCTCTCATCTCCTATCTTATCTACCACATCTTTCCGCTGCTCTCCTCTTTACACTCATAGATCCCATCGGAACCATGTCGTCGCCCCAAGCCCTCGATTACTCGTTGCTACTCTCGGACTCGGCGCGCAACCGCATGCCCTCGGCCATCCGCTCGCTCTTCCCCGCCGAGCTCATCCCCGGCATGGTCTCGCTCCTTTCCGGCAAACCCAACTCCGACACGTTTCCCTTTCAACGCATCCTACTCGAGCTCAAGCCCGCCGCGCCCGGGGGTGAGGTGCAGACGATCCCAATCGAAGGCGCGGATCTAGACATAGCGCTGCAATACTCGGCGACGAGCGGGATCCCCAAGCTGGTAGAGTGGATCGAGGCGTTTCAGAGTAGGATCCACAACAGGCCCAAGGTGAAGGAGGCCAAGAGGGCAGGCGAGGTGTGGAGGTGTTCGTTTGGGAATGGAAGTCAGGATCTGTTGACCAAGGCGTTTGAGGCGTTGGTCAACGAGGGCGATTCAGTGGTGTTGGAGTCTCCGGCGTATTCGTAAGTCTTGCCCTCCCTATCTTTCTTTGACTTCCTTCGCATCCAGCGCGATGGTTTGCTAACATGGAACTCCTCTGATCTAAACTGTGTGATGGGGGATGTTAGCGGTATCCTCCCGAGCCTGGTCGCCCACAAAGCGAAGCTCTTTGAAGCGTCCACCGACTCCCAAGGCGTCGAACCTTCCTCCCTTGACAGCCTCCTCTCCAACTGGCGCAAGTCCCCCGCCACCTCCCCGCACCCCTTCCCCAAATTTCTCTACACAACCCCTACCGGTGCCAATCCCTCCGGCACATCCGCCTCCGATGCTCGTAAGCGTGCCGTTCTCGCCGTTGTCCGCAAACACAACATTCTCCTCCTCGAAGACGACCCGTACTACTTCCTCAGCTTCGAAGGTCTCACGCTCGACGCAGATGCAGTCACCAGGACAAGGGGAAAGAGCTACTTCCAGCTCGAAGCGGAGAACAGCGGTGAGGGCGGAATGGGAAGAGTGGTTAGGTTTGATAGTTTCAGTAAGATTCTTAGCGCAGGCTTGAGGTTGGGATTCGTGACGGGGCCGAGGGAGGTGTTGGACGCGATTGATCTCGATACGAGCAGTAGGAACCTTCAGACGTCCGGGACGAGCCAGGCGATCGTATATGCGCTGCTGAATAAGTGGGGGGTTGATGGGTTCCTTAAGCATGCGGATAACGTGGCTAGGTTTTACCAGGTAAGCACCACCACAGTCCTCTCTTTCCCGCCTCCTCCAACCCCCGCAGTTTGTACGCTTATCTTACCCTGTTCCTTTCCTTCTGCTCTTTCATTTCCGAAAAACAGGACCGGTTGGAACGCTTCGAATCCTCCGCCCGCTCTATCCTCTCCGCCTCCCCGTCAATCGCATCCTGGGTCCGTCCCAACGCAGGTATGTTCCTGTGGATCAAGCTCAAGTTACCCCCTTCCGGTGGCTCTGGTGAAGAGGGGGAGGGCGACTCGTTCGACCTGATCAGCAACAAAGCCAAAGCTGCCGGCGTCCTCGCTCTCCCCGGCGTCGCCTTTACGCCACCATCGGACGGCAAGAAGACCAGCGCCTACGTCCGCACGAGCTTCAGCCAAGTCCCGCTGGATCAGGTCGATACGGCGTTCCAGCGTCTGCGAGCGGTTGTGGAAGAGGCGTGGAAGGAGGCTGGGCTTGAAATTCCTGTTTGAGCTGGTCTTAAGTTGGATGTTAACCTGGCTTCAGAAAAGAGATTCGCGGGTGTCGCGCGCGGGCAAAATAAGTATATTCACACACGGAGCGTAGTGTAGCGTCGCGTCGAAAGAAACATGGACAAAGCCCGATGAGCAAGGTGTTGGACTGCTGTTGATCATAAAAAGGTGCGATTCTAGCCGCGCGAGAGACGGTAGTCGCTCTCGACCGAGGTTGCGAGCTGTGCCAACTCTTGCTGAACGGACGAGAGGAGTTCGGCGGCGGCGGCGTGGTATTCGGCCTGACTGTCGTGTCGCGATAAAGTGTATGCAAAACAAGTAACAAAAGTCAGACTTGTCGGTCACTCAAAGAAGGCGGAGGGGGACAAAGTGGACACTTACGCCTTGACAAAAGCGCTGAGGCTCTTGATGGGCTCTGGGTTTTCGAGCACCTGCTTCATCAGACTGATCGCCTCCTCGGTGGCAGCGACCAATTTGTCCTCTGCCTGCTCGACCTCACCCCTGTACTGCTCCAACTTGGCCGCGGCGCCAGCGTTCTCAGCCGACTTGAGCGACTGCTTCCAGCTGTCCAAATGCAGACGGGCATCCGTCACGCTCTGACGCGCCTTCATCGCCAGCTGGATCTGCGCGCCAAACGAGTTGAAGGGCACGTTGAAGCCCTGGATGATCTGGTCGTCCTGCGTCAAGCGCGCGTTGCCGAGACGGTCCTCTGCGATGGCAAACTTTTGAAGCGCTTCGCCCAGCTTGCTCTCGTCCTTGATGGGTGCTTCCGAGCCAGGGGCCTGGGCGGTGTCGAGGTTGGGAAGGCCGGAGAGGTTGGAAGGGTCGGCGCCGAGTTGGAGCGCACCGCTGGCAGCAGCGCGGGAGAGGGCGTGGTGGAGGGTCTTGTTGACCTTCTGTGGGCGAGCAGTGGGGGAGACCTTGGGGAGATTGGTGCCGCGGGTCGCACTTGCGGCCCAAGAAGTGACGCTGTGTCCTACGCTGGCCGAAAGCTGGGTGATGCTCTCCTGGAGCTGGGTCTGTTCGTTCCAAAGCAAGCAATCTCAAGGAATCAGGTTAGTAGTCTGGGCAGAGTGTAAGTTGAAGCGCGGAGGTGAGTGGGTGGTCTTACGGGGTAGTCGTAGCTCTCAGTCTCGTACACCTTCGCCACCTTGATGAGGCCAGTGTGAGCACTTTTGAGAGCATCTACACGACGTTCCAAGTCCCTGTACTCCTGGGGGAGTTCGGTGATGTCGTCCTGGTCGACGGCACCGAAGCGCTCACGAGCCTGCTGGTTGAGGTTGCCAAACGTCTTGCCGATGTTGTGGAACTGAGGTGCGACATTGCTGGCGACGTTGCTGGTGAATTTCTTCCACTGGTCCATCTTGAGTATAGTCTGCTGGAACAAGCAAAGGGTATTGCTGCAAAGACAGGATGGGTATAGACGGGTGAATGGTGGATGATAGTGATGAAAGAGACAGAGAGGTCAGCACAGCAAAAAGCATTCAACGTAAAAGGCCCGTTTGCATCACACCGCTGCAGCTTGAATTCAATTCCAGGCAAAAGACAAGGCAAGTCAAGCCAAGCCAAGGTGAGGCGGTGTGGTGTTGCTTTCAGCCATCACAATCCTCTTTTGGCCCCGGCGCGTTCCAATCAAACCGAAAATGGCAACTCTGAGCCGTGCTAGACTGTGATGTTCTGCGCTGCGTTGCTCTGCACTGCGCGACTCCGGTGCTATGTGCTTCATTTTTTTTTATTTCTTTATTTCTTTATTTTTTTCCTTTTTTTTTTCTCCTTCATAAAGCCGTCCGAGGCTGAGGCCTATGCAGCTGTAGGTCACATGGGAGACATGTACAGGAGGGTCCTTCCAAGAAGTGGGAGAAACTAACGAGGAGGAGGCCGACATGTGTATGCTGTGCAATGCTGTACGATGCGGTGCGATGCAATATGCTGTTGTGTGGGGAACTCTGACGGTTGGGCGGTGGTGCGCATGGCGCTGAACAGGGTGGAAAGTGCTGCGACCTTGAGAGTCGGGTCAAGCCTAGTGCGGTGCTGTGTGCTTGAAGCTGTGCCGCACTTGCAAAGTACAGTCGACTCTCGGTTATCGAGTTTTATTTAGGCCTTTTCAGGCCTGTTTTAATACAATTCACACACGGTACATACAAAAAAGGTAGCCACAATTCGTTTTCTCACACGCAAATTCAATCCTGGAGCTGCGGCTACCCTGGCATAATCACATTAAATAATCAACCTTCGAGCAATTCGATAACTGAGAGTCGACTGTAACGCGTGCGCTCGCTCACTTCATTCCGTTAACTTACCAACTCGTCTGCACAGACCAGCCCGCTGTCAAACTTTAATAAAGTGCTAAGGTATTTAAAATCCGGGCTCACCTGTCACACCTTTCGAGCGGACGCCCTATTCATGTCCTGCTGAGCTGCTGCTGCGCATAACTTATGCACGAAGCTGCCGGACTGACACCAACAGTTTAAGAAAGTGAGCTGCGCTCCAACCGTCTGCTCAGGGTCTTTCTTTTTCACCATCGCTCTCGATCGACCAACGACTTTCTGAAGTCGTATAGGTGCTGCGTCATCATGTCGGACCCTCATCAGGACCTATACGCCACTTCGGAAGGTGGTATCGTTAAATTCCCCGCTTTCGTTTGCCTTCCCGCTTCCGCACGGCCTGACATCAGACACTTGCTAAGCGCCAACGGTACTAATCCTGTCAAAGCCATGACGCTTCATGCAAGGCTGAAGCCAGAGGTTCATCCGAACAGTCTCGCCTCCTTCAAGCAGCAAATTGCGACCGGATGGGGCATTTCCGAGGACCGCATCCCTGCTATTACCGCCAACTTGGACGGCAAGCGGGTCTTGATTGAGGATACTGACGACTGGCAAGACTGGGTCGACGCGTATTTTTACAGACCGACATCTACCGACAAACGTGACTCCTATTCCTATAGTTCTAGCAGCGAGAAAGATGCCAAGAAGAACGATATAATCACGCCCGTTCATATCGACATTCTACTCGACCAGCCTCAAGAGAACGAGAGCACATCATCTTCCCAGTTTGGCGATGCACCGGCTCCAGCAACAGCGGGCTGCCACGCTGCCAATGCACCTCGGACAGAACTTGAGACTTCTGCTGCAAACAATGCCTCGAGAGCCAGTGCAGGCGTGCCTCCCTTGCAGGGCATCATATCCCGTTTGGATCGGCTTGAGGCCGATCTTCACGCGTACACGGCCGAGTCACGATCACCATCTTCTACTTCCTCTCCAGACCGCCATCATCAACAACAGCAGCAGCCACCACTGCAAACCGAAGCACCGATCCCGCAATCAAACCAGAGTGTGCCTCCGGCAACTCTGCCAGCTCCTCTAGCACATCCCGTGTTGACCGAAGCTCTGACCGCATCTGCACTCGCCAACAACATGGTTGCTTCTGTTCTGCAAGCTCTTCAGCCCCAGCTTCAAAATCTTCCGCTCGCAATCGCGGGCGCACTGTCGGCTCTACCGGCTCAGCTGGCTAACACGGCAACAAATGTGTCCAATAGCGCCACGAGGCAATCGCAGGAGACACGTAGTGCTCCCGCGGAACCTATCACTGTCCAGCAGCCTGTTTCGTCTGTCGCATCTGCCGCAGCATCATCCAATAACGACCCAAGTAGCGTGGCCGACGGTACAACGCTGAGGCAGTCGTTGATCGAAGGACTGTTTGACGAGCTCTCGCGTCTTCGTTCACAGCAACCATCCAGCTCTGCACCGCTGCAGCCCTCGACCGCTGCTTCGCAAGCAGTAAATCGTAGCTCGAACGAGCAAGAGGATGGCGGCGCAACGAGCAACGAGCTGGGTCAAGCTTTTGCCGAGATGCTTGCTCACCAGCACTCCGCCACTGCCGCCAGCACTGCTACCACTGCCGCCAGTATCACTGCCGTTATGCCCTCTGAGTCTGAGAGCGAAGATGAGTCGCTCACAACCGTCTCCACGTCTTCCACTTCCTCTCGACGCTCCTCCCGCTCACGTTCCAGGTCTCGAGCTCCAAGCCGCCGCACAATCCTACTCTCAACTTCAACCCTCACCCTCCTTACCATCTTCACCTTCCTCCTCTCCATTATCACCCCCGCCTCTGCCTCCTCATCCTCCCTCAACCCGCACGCCCATCCCTTCTCACCCCGCGAAGCCCCCGTTGCACCACGCCAAAACTCGCGCCACCTCCATCTCTGCAAATGCACGTGCTTCCAAACCAACTCGACCCTCGTACCCCTCTACTCCCCCCTCGACCCGGCCAAACCATGCTCGACCTGCACGCGCCAGTTCTGCCTCGACCAGGGCCTGGACATGTGCAAGGGTGCCAAGCTCGAGCACACCGACCATGACGTGGGGACCGGATTCGAGGGTGAGGTCTGGGCAAAGTGTTTCGAGAGGGATAGTTATAAGGATCAGTCGATCATCACGCTGTATATTTTGGTAGTGGTGGGGCTGGTGGGGTTTGCAGCGTTGAGGGGGAGGGTGGAGGGGTGGTATCAGCAGTATCAGACGTTGGGGCCACAGGGATTGTATCAGGCGGTAAGAGAGTCGCCGTGGAGACGCGCGTCGAGGTAGTACCGCAACTTCTTCTAAGAGTCGTCACCATGAATCGTAATGCCATTCATGCAGCAACACTTTCACATCATTCGGCCTTGTCTGTGTGCCTGTTTCGGACGCCAATCCTAATCTATTGCCAAACCAATTCACGAGCGAGCCGCCCTTACGAGAACCGACTCCGAACCCGACTCCCTAAGCAAACGTGCTGCAACCTACTCCTTCCCAGCAAGCAACTTCCTCACCTCGGCCTCGAACCCGCCGACCATGTCCAAAACCCTGCACACCCTCTCCCACCAACTATTCTTGACAAAGTACCCGCCCACACCCTCTGGCACCCCGGCGTTCCTGTGACACACCTGTGCATGCTTCCACCAGAAAATCTCTGCCACCTTGACCTCGGCCTCCTTGGGGCCCTGCATGTCGATGTACTTGTTGCACGAGTGGCAAAGTCCTTGCACGAGCTGTTTGCGCTCTTTGGGTTTCGCATTCGGTCGGGCTTTCGTTCGGAACTTGGTGGGTGGGGTGAAGGGTAAGCCTGTTACAGCGGAGATGCCATGGAAGTTCTGCAGGTGGTAGTTGTATGCTGTGTAAAGGGAGAAGGTGATGGAGAAGGTGTCAGTGGAGAGTGGTACCAAGATAAGGAAAACAGGCCGACGTACCTGAGAACTTGGTCTTGAGAAATTTGACCTTGCCGTCCTCGTAGCTAAAGACATACACGCATTTTTGAAAAGGAAGAAGGTCAGCGCTGCATCCGCAACTGCTCTTCGTCAGAGCTGCCAACTTACCACACGGGACACATGCCGACTTTCTGGGCACCGACACCTTTGACGAACCGCGGGGTGTACAGATCCAAGATAGATCGAGGCTTGTTGAAGGCCCCTTGAACGCTCTGAGCCCGATCGACAATTTCGCGCAACTCGTCGTCGACGCTGTCGTTACGAGTAAGCAATACGAATAAGCAAAGTACAAAGGGTATCAGAAACAGGGCTATGGTGAGCTTCTAGCTTGCAAAAGTGGTGCAGACCGTGAGGCTACTCACTTTGCGTGATTGAGGCCCCGGAGCAGCAGCTCGAGCACCTCAGGGCTGACAGAAGAAGGGACACAATATCGCTGATACAACAAGGGAAAGTCCGGGTGCGTCTCCCAATTGACTGGAAAGGTGCGCCGCCCTTTCTCTCTGACAATTGTCGGTCTGACCTGCGGACTCTGTTGCAGTTCGTCTAGCTCCGCTGAGATGTCTTTCACATTTTCTGGCTCGACCCCTGATGCTTCGGACTCGGCAGGTGAGGAAGCTCGATTTGCGGGAACATCCAGAGCGAGTCCTTGGTTGACTTCATCGAGTCCTCCTGCTGACCCATAGACACCTTCGCCGGAAGATCGAGCCTGCTCATCTCTCGGAGGCGTTCTCGCAAGGGAAACGAGACGACGGTTATCCGAGGTTTCGACCATGCTGGGTGCCGGTTTGTTGCCAGCTTCGGACCGTTTTGAGGCTTGCTTGCTAGCACGCTTCGACTTTGGCTGAGGCCTACTCGAATTCTCGTATATCGGCAGAACGTTGTCACTTTTCCTCTTACGCTTCTTGCTAGATGAACGAGGGACATCATCGGGTTCGCTACTTGAGTTTGGAGCAGCCCGTTTCTGAACTGTCCATGTCGGCGGAGCGCTGTAGAGAAAGCTGGGCTCAAGGAGCCGGTCTGGCTTCCTATCGAGTGGAAGGAGCTGCTGGCGGTGGTCTCCGTGATACTCGTGCACATGATGGATCCCATCGTGCGTCGATGGATTGTGAAGGTCGACTCCTTTCCACCTACCGTCTCTGCCAAGGAGAGGGATAGGCGTCTCATCAACGTCAATAGTTGCGACGGTGCTGGCACTCGTATCACCTGGGGGCGTCATCCAGAACGAGTGTTCAGAATAGAAAGATTCGTCCGGCTCCCCTTCGGCGTCTTCGTCGCAAGAAGAAACGCTGAAGTCACCGCTTGGAATTGCGGCAGCAGAAGAATCGCCGTTGACCTTAGGCTGTTCTTCGTCCTCGGGATGATCCAGCCGAGAAAACGTCGAAAGAAGACCTTGGTCAAATGCAGCAGATTGCAGTGAGCTGAGAGCACCCTTGGGTTCAATATACTCATGCGGCGAGCTGGTTTGAGCGTTGGTTTCGCGGTATAAGCTTCTGAACGCCTGGATCTCTAGAAGCAATGATCTTTCGGGACTGGAAATGCCCTCTGGATGAAGCAATGAGTTGCTCTCGTTGAACTCTGTTTCTCCCTGTGGTGCAACCATGCTTGTCTGAAAGAGAAAGCTTCGATGGTCGGACGGACACTTCGGTGTAGCACGGTCAAAGACAGGTGATGAGGTACGGAGGGGAGCTATGATCTGAACCAACCGATTGCTGTTTTTCTAGTGGACGAGGTAGAGACGGTCGTCAGATGGCTGTCGAGGAACTGGAAAAGGAAGCGGACCGAGTGCCCGTGCTTGAGACTTGGAGCCAAGCTGGTACGTCGAGCTGCTGCATTCTTTCGAGCGAGCATATAGCCTAAACATTGCTTGTTTCTTGTTTGCCATGCACCGCTGGCGCCAGCCTCAATCATTTTGGCATCCATATCTGCAGAGAGGCCGTGTTCTTGGGATCGAGGGCAGCAGTTGGTTGGCTCCTTCAGCCCGCTCACCTACCGCATACAGTCGACTGGTGAGCTGTTTCCACTGCAGAGAAGCTTCAGCTGAGTAGAATGCGATCTTCGACCTCTCGGGACGGCTTGAGCCTCGACCAACTGCACCGAACTACACTCTGTCCGCGCTGTCGCTTAGCCTGTGAAAGATTCGCATCATCCGAAATCGCCACTCTGTCCGCCAACAAACGAACGCTGTGCACTCGGAGAAAAGGGAAGCAGCAGCAACCAAGTGGGAGCGCATACAGTCGCTCATCTTTCTAGAAGAAGCACCAGAGCGAAGAGCGAAATTGGTGGGTCACGGACGGCTATATGCGCTTGCGCTGAAACAAAAGGCGAGCTTGGCATCGACTTGCAATCTGAGCGTTTCTGACCAGCTCAGTCCGGCTTGTCGGTCACAGACAGAGCAGCAAGCGAAGAAGCGGGGCCTGATGTTTTCGCGCGCAGAGATCCAAGCAAGAGCTTGACTGCGTTGCAAAGATGGCTACATAGCTTCGAAGGCTATGAACGGCGTCTGGCCTGCGTAGCAACCGTCGGAATGTCCAACGAGACCGTCAGAATGCCTTATGACAGCTGAGCCGCTCAGTACAGAGCAATTCCGGGTGCAGAGCATCGACGAGAAGAAAGGGGGTGGAGCTTGGAAGGTAGGCAAGTATCGAATGTGTCTCTACACTGATCAAGGGGTCGAGGAAGCTGAGTGAGAGCAGTGTCGCCATAAGTGACACGGCTAAACGGGCAATTTGTCGGCTCGCATCCTCTCGAAAATCACATCCCTTCCCTGAAGTCACGGATCCCGTTGCGCAATGCGTGCTGCGCGCAGAAAGAAGCAGATGACTTCCGAACGTGCAGAGACGGTCACTGTGTTGCACTCTTCTCCTCGAGGCAGTCGCAATGCGAGCCTCGTCCACTTGTGCCTGGGGCGCAAGCAAGTTGTGATTTCGCTGGATAGCGACTGTCGGTGTGTTCACTCGATGCCATGGCCGTGTAGAAGCTTGGCTGCCTTCAAGGGTTTTGCTCATCTCAAACCAGCTGCGTCGTCTTCTTGCAACCATCACCTATAGCAGCCACTCAAACCCTTCTTCGGTCCATCTGCGGCCGTCTCGCACTTCTTGACAACAAGGACCTTGCGGTGCTTGCATGTACGGGCCAGATCTTGAACAGAGCTTTGGCAAGGACGAGACTGACACAAGAAGCCAGTATCAGACGGCGCGGTTCTTACGGAAGATAGCGTGATGGTCGAAGCCTAAAAGCAATGGGCTACAGACGATGCAAAAGCGTTGCAACTGGATCGATAGCATACAGCGTACAGATAACACCAAGCTGTATGCGGTATCGCGAAGTGGGTCTTCAGAAGAGGACAAGCTTGGCGGGAGCCGTGGAGCGTTTGAAAGACGCAACCACGGCATCAAGTGCCAGCAGCTTCATCAGCTCGTCCCTCGTCTCAAAGCTGTCAAACACGCTGCGCTGCTTGGCGTCCACCCAAGTTTGGTCAATGATGATGGCTTGGAGCGAGTCGAGCCGCAAGCTTCCCGATGCAATCAGCGCCGCAACTCTCTGCGGTGTACCAGCTGCAAGTGGCGTGGTGTGTTCACGCAGCCACGCCTCGTGCTCCTTGAGCTTAAAGTGGCGCGCAAAGAGCTTGGCCACCGAGAAGCCACCCAAGAGCACCCTGCTGTCCTTCAATGTAACGCTCGCACGCTTCTTTCCTGCTGTCGCCTTTTCATCCTCGCCTTGCGCTTTTGCAGATCCGTTGCCGAGTTTGCGCTTCTTTGAAGATCCCACAGATCGGTTGCCGTCGTTGGAAGCTCCTGCAGAGGCCGGGAGCTGGGGCCCCAGGGCACGCAGACTGCGTGCAAGGTCGGCTGCGCGCTGAGCATTGCCGGTAAGCATGATGAGTGCAGGACGTCCAGGCTGGCTGATAGTTGGATCTTGGGCATCGTTGATGCTCTTGGCTATTGAGGGCATGCATTTGCGCACAAAGTCGGACAGTGTATCGAGCGTGCGCGGCTGATCAAAGGCGGTGGTATCGAGAAGCATGGATTCTCGGAGACGGAGCTCTTCCAGCTCGAGCTCGCTCAGCTTGGAGAAAGAGGCGCTCTGTTTGGCAGCCAGATAGTCGGCTTGCATGTCAGGCGGCTGGGTCGCCACGGAGCCAACGCCTTGTGCGAACTCTGCAGATAGAGCCGCTCGCTGGAAGAGATGTTGACATAGAAGAAGCACGTGAACCGGTCAGTCTGGCCGTCCTTACAGCAAATCTCTTAGTGTGGATCTCGTGAAAGGCAAGGGACGCCCAACAAGCTGAACCATTTCTTCAATACTTGAACTCACCTTCTGCTTGCGAGCCTTCTCCTTCTCCTTGCGTTTCCGCTTCTTATCATCCTTGCGAGCTGCCTCGTCCTTTCTCTCTTGTACGCTGGGTCGAGGTGCCGGGGCCCGATGCTCTGAAGCCTCCTTCGAGTGCTCGGGCTCGTCTTGGATGCTGACAGCTCCATCGTTGGAGCCGATCACAGACCCAGCGTCGTTCTCATCCAAGAGATAATTCTCCTCCAAGGTGTCGGCCATCCCTGCAGAGTTAGTATGGTTATCGCTATGCTTTTTGAATGGAGGTGGGCCCGTCTTGCGTTGCCTGATGTACTCTGAAATAGATGGTGTCGAAACGAGTCCGAGGAAACGATGTGAGAGGTTGCGGGTTAGAAGCTTGTATGCTCGCTGAAGGACCGTTCCTTGGCAGAGTTGCTTCCGTAGAGTGTGGAGGAAAATGCAGCTGCAGGGAAGAAGAAAGCCAAAATTTTGGACCTTTTCTCGGAAGTCGGGGTTGGTGCTTATGTCCAAGAACTCGCCAAATGCGCAGCAGATGTCGCATTTGCATTGTGGACCCTTACCATCACCATCTGCAGTTGTTCTGCAAACGACAAAGACCACTACCTCGACGACGGTGAAGCCACTGACCTCGTAGAGCTTAGGTATTTCTCCGATACGCGATCCTTTGCCACAACGCCTGCATTTGACGACCAACAGTGCTTATCTGCACCTTCTGCGCTGTCATTACTAGCCTGCAGCAGTGCTGATATCGAATTGTCTGAGAATAACGTCGCCCAACTCGGCTTCGAACACGGCCTTAGCGTATAAATCTCACTGCAGTCTACTTGCAACACTCTGCTGGCATCGTATTCATCAACATGATGCACATCGAGGATCCCGCAGAGATCGCTGCAATCGCGACCGAGTTCATCTCCAATCTGGACAATCTGCCGCAAGAGGTCAGTCACATGGTCAAGGAGATCGAACACAAAGATGCCAAGGTTCAAGAGCTTCTCCCCAAGATTGCAGCGAGAGAGTCGCAGTTGAAGGAGCTTCTGCAGAAGGGTGGAAGTGGACTGTCGAATCCCGCAGGCAACCTATCGGAGGCTGATCGAGTCAAGGCGGAAAAGCTGGCTGAAAAGATTCGAACCGACTATGGGCGCGCGGACGAGTGGAGCTCGCAAAAAGAAGCGCTGAGCTTGCGGCTCTGGCGCTCGATCCACGCGCATCACAAACATCTGAAAGAGGAGATGAACAAGATCAGTCCTGCAGTGTTGAACAATTACTCGGCTACGGTGTCGTTGGGGACGCCACAGGTGCCATCACTGTCTGCATTGCCAGCGGCGTTGGCAGGACTCAAGAGCCCTGCGGTGGAATTGGAGTCACCGTTGGCGGGCCTCAAGCGTAAGGGCAGCCTACTATCGCCTGGAGTTGGCACACTTACTCCTGGTACGCCGATGAGCGCAGCTGCACGAGCCAGAGCAGGAGGACGCACGACTCCGATCGACTCTGGATCGCCGGCTCCGCCCGAGAGAGGACTGGGAGGTGCTGTGCGAGGAGCTGGAGCCTCACGCAAGGCACGTGGAGGGTCGCTCTCAGCAAGCGGACCTGGCAGGTCGGGATTGTCGCAGAGCACCGAGCTTGGATCGCTGGCTGGCCTTGAAGGGTTCGAGGGCGAACCTGGCGAAGGAGAGGAGGGCGAAGAGAAGGACGACACGCCTTACTGCTTCTGTCAGCGTGTCTCGTTTGGCGAGATGATCGGATGCGACAATGCGGAAAACGACCCGGATTGCAAGGAGTGGTTCCACATCGGATGCGTTGGTGTCACCAAGCCGCTACCTCAGAAGTGGTACTGTTCCGAATGTCTGGCCAAGCTCAAGAACAAGCGCCGTCGACAGTAGCCTCGCCTTCACACTTGCCACTGGCATCCAACAAAGCCCTGCATCTTGCCAACAGCTCTCGTCAATTTGTAATCTTAGTATACCCCCTTTGATAATGCTTCAGTCAATGCTTCAACTTTGTGGTGTAATCAATGTCGAACTTGCGCAAAGACGACCAACGAGCCATGTGCGGAGAGAGGGTGGGGTCGACGAAGCATCTCCCCGATCTTGGAGTGCGATCTGACCAACCAGGATGCTGAAGACAAATTCGAGTCTGAGATGCGGCATTTGGATTGACCCGCCGAAGAGGGGACGGACATGGGGAACAGCTTCATTCGCCGAGGCGGCTACACAGTGTGCTTTCGAGCCAGCGTGGCGGCACCGAATGGATCTGACTGCGCTACTGTACTGTAACCAAAGAATAGAACTGCCGATCAAAGCTCTGATTTCATGAGTGAAAAGACACGGAAATGCACAGAGGTTGCGAGAGAGGCAGCAAGAAAGGACTTTCCTAATACTGTGAGTGGGGCCACCCACTCAATCTACGCGAAAGCCATTGGGCTGTCGGTCTATGGTCGCAGTCTTTCGCGCGACAGGCCTGACTGGACTGGACTGGACTGGACTGGACTGGACTGGACTTGGACAGCTCAAGAATTGGGCACGCTTGCGGTCGGATCTGCGGTGGATTTCGTTTGAAACTGTGGTCTGGCCCAAGTACTAGACAGAGAGAAAGTGTGTGTGCGCAAGAGAGTCAGCCAGTCGAAGCTGTGAAGAAAAAGTTTCAATTTTTTTTTTTCGAGCGGCATAAAGGACTGCAGGCACACATTCCAAAATTTTCCTTACCGAGCGTTGACTTTCTTCTTCTTTTTTTTTTTTTCTTTTTCTTTCTTTTTTTTTTTTTGGTGCTTTGCCGTTCATCCCAACTCTGAGGGAACCGCAACTCCATTCGAATCTTGACTGGGATGCCCCGTGCAGCGATGGGAGATATGGATAAGAGAGGGAGTGCGTGTGTGTGAGTGTGAGAGTGTGTGTGTGCGCGAGGCAAATCGTTCTGCTTGCTCCTCGAGGCCCCTTCTTTGACGTTATTGGTGATTGGGCCGAATTTCACCTGAAAGTTGAGAGGTCCACCCAAAAATGAATTTTTTTTTTCTTCCAAGCTCTGAGCTCGTCGACGAAACCTTGGTCCGTTGGATGGGACTCCCACCATCTTCCTTCCCTTCTTCCTCCTTCTTCTCCCTCTCTTCCTCCTCCTTCCTTCCTCTCTCAGCGAGCACAAACAACGCAAGACAGGAAGGAGGTCGAACGAGGTTCAAGAACTCGATCTGATCTGCCAATCCAAATCGCACCGTCCTTCTGACGATCCTCATCCGCCTTCTCCTTCCTTGATTGTGTTCATCGTCCAACACCAACATCACTTCACCATCGCTTTAGCGATTTCATCCTTGCTTCCCTCCCTTTTCACTTTCACAGTGGAATCGCTCTATCTTGTCTCGTACTTTCCACAGGTACACGACGCTAGACGAGTTATTCACGCCTCTGCATCTCCTCATCGAGGTCTTCCCAAAAATAGCCTCACTCTGACCAGCTTTTAGCGGCGTGTCGATAGAACACACTTCGCTGTACTTTCGGCTGCTCGAGGTCCACTACCTTCTTTCGAGTCCCTTTTGACATCCCCCCCTCTTTAACTAGACTTTTCATCATGGCCACCCCTTCGCTGGGAGCAGGCCAAGCTGCCGTCGTGGCTGCCAATGGCCACGTCGCCCTTTACCCCCCTGCCACGAGCCCTCCCCTCGGTCAAGAGGACGGCCAGGAGATGGTCCTCGAACTTGCTGACGGCTCCGCCTACCGAGGCATCAGCTTCGGTGCAGAGGGCAAGTCCATCTCCGGAGAATGCGTCTTCCAGACTGGTAAGTCTCGTCCCACTCCTGCATTTGTTGCACCAGAAACTCTGCCCAACAGCGGCGGTTTTCCGCTTCGCAACGGTGTTCAAGATGGCAAGCAGCAGAGTTTCACGGCTGATCTGACGCGCTGTATCCCCTCCAATTATGACATAATGATACAACGCCGCCATCTACAGGTATGGTCGGCTACGTTGAGTCGATCACCGACCCCTCGTACGAGGGTCAGATCCTCGTCCTCACATTTCCTCTTGCCGGCAACTACGGTGTCCCCAGCCGAGAGGAGGCTGCCCAGAGCATCCAGAAGCTGCTGGCCTCTCCCTTCGAGTCGAGCCGTATTCACGTGGCCGGTCTCGTCGTGTCGTACTACAGCCACGAGTTCAGCCACTACCTTGCCCAGACCGGTCTCTCGGAATGGCTCAAGGAGAGCGGCGTCCCCGCCATCTACGGTATCGACACACGAGCACTGACCAAGAAGATCCGCACCCAGGGAAGCATGCTCGGCAAGCTCCTGGCTCCTCACCCTGGCGCTTCCATCGTCGATGCTGCTGTCGCCGGTGACTGGCGCAAGGCCGTCGTCGACCTTCCCTTTGCCGACCCTAACGCCGAGAACCTGGTCGCTCGCGTCTCGTGCAAGCAGCCCCAGCTCTACACCCCTGCTAACACTTCGTCCGGCGAGTCGCTCGGCAAGTACGAGGCTCCCCTCCTCCACCCCTCTGGTCGTCCCATCCGCATCCTGGCCCTCGATGTCGGTATGAAGTACAACCAGATCCGATGCTTCACCTCCCGCGGTGTCGAGCTCAAGGTCGTCCCTTGGGACTACGACCTCCTTGCCGAGGCCGACGCTTTTGACGGTCTCTTCATTTCCAACGGTCCCGGTGACCCCGTCTCGTGCGGCCCCACCATTGCCCGCATTGCTGAGCTTCTCAAGCTCAAGGGTGCCAACATGATCCCCATCTTTGGTATCTGTCTCGGACACCAGCTCCTTGCCCTTGCTGCCGGTGCCCAGACTGAGAAGCTCAAGTTCGGAAACCGTGGTCACAACATCCCCTGTACCGACCAGATCAGCGGTCGATGCTACATCACTTCGCAGAACCACGGTTACGCCGTCAACGCCGAGACGCTTCCTGCTGGCTGGAAGCCCCTCTTTGCCAACGCCAACGATGACACCAACGAGGGTATCTACTGCACTGAGGGTCCCTTCTTCAGTGTCCAGTTCCATCCTGAGAGCACTCCTGGTCCCCGTGACACCGAGTTTCTCTTTGACGTCTTCATCCGTAGTGTCGTTGACTGCGCTGCTGTCAAGGCCGCTCCCGGTGCCACTCCTTCCACCATCCTGCCCCTGTTGGTTTCACTGGTGGCCTGCTTGCCGACAACGCCGCTGCAACCCCCGTGTCCACGTGCGCAAGGTGCTCGTGCTCGGTTCCGGTGGTCTCAGCATTGGTCAGGCCGGTGAATTCGACTACTCTGGCTCGCAGGCCATCAAGGCGCTCAAGGAGGAAGGCATCTACACGGTGCTCATCAACCCCAACATCGCTACCATCCAGACCTCGTCTGGTTTGGCCGATAAGGTCTACTTCCTCCCCGTCACACCCGAGTTTGTGCTCAAGGTCATCGAGCACGAGCGTCCCGACGGTATCTACTGCACCTTTGGCGGTCAGACTGCGCTCAACGTCGGTATCAAGATCAAGGACGAGTTGCCCAAGATGGGCGTCAAGATTCTCGGTACCCCCATCGAGACCATCATCACTACCGAAGATCGTGACCTCTTCGCCAAGGCCATGGAGGAGATTGGTGAGAAGTGCGCTCCATCGGCCGCTGCCAACAACTGGGATGAGGCTCTCGCTGCTGCCCAGTCAATTGGCTTCCCCGTAATTGTACGAGCTGCTTTTGCTCTCGGTGGTCTCGGCTCTGGTTTCGCCAACGACGTCGATGAGCTCCGCAAGCTTTGCTCTGCTGCTTTTGCTAACTCGCCCCAGGTACTCGTCGAGAAGTCGATGAAGGGCTGGAAGGAGGTTGAGTACGAGGTGGTTCGTGATTGCCGCAACAACTGCATCACCGTCTGCAACATGGAGAATTTTGACCCCTTGGGTATCCACACCGGTGATTCGATCGTCATTGCTCCCTCGCAGACGCTCAGCAACGACGACTACAACATGCTTCGAACCACTGCCGTCAACGTTATTCGCCACCTCGGTGTTGTTGGTGAGTGCAATATTCAGTACGCACTCAACCCGCACAAGCGCGAGTACTGCATTATCGAAGTCAACGCTCGTCTCTCGCGATCGTCGGCGCTGGCCTCCAAGGCCACCGGATACCCCCTCGCCTTCATTGCTGCCAAGCTCGGTCTCAACATCCCCCTCAATGAGATCCGCAACAGCGTGACCCGCGAGACGAGCGCCTGCTTTGAGCCCTCGCTCGACTACGTCGTGACTAAGTTCCCGCGATGGGATCTGAGCAAGTTCGTCCGCGTCAGCAGCAAGCTTGGCTCTTCGATGAAGAGTGTTGGCGAAGTCATGAGCATTGGCCGAACCTTTGAGGAGTCGATCCAGAAGGCCATCCGATCCATCGACTACCAGTACGACGGTTTCAGCGCCAACGAGGTGGTCGCCGACGAGGACATTGACGAGGAGCTCATCAACCCCACCAACAAGCGCATGTTCGCTATCGCCAACGCAATGGCCAAAGGCTACTCGGTCGACAAGATACACAAGATGAGCAACATTGACCGCTGGTTCCTGAGTAAGCTCATGCGCATCATGAGCGCAAGCAAGGTGTTTGGCACCTACAACGCTGCCAGTTTCCTCCTTCCATGCTGCGTCAGGCCAAGCAGCTCGGCTTCTCGGACAAGCAGTTGGCCAAGGCGCTCAACTCGACCGAGCTTGCCGTCCGCAAGATGCGCCAGGAGCACGCCATCATGCCCTTCGTCAAGCAGATTGACACGGTTGCCGCCGAGTTCCCCGCATACACCAACTACCTCTACACCACCTACAATGCTGTCGAGCACGATGTTAACTTCAGCGACAATGGTATCATGGTGCTGGGTTCCGGTGTCTACCGTATCGGTTCGTCGGTCGAATTCGATTGGTGTGCTGTGCGTGCCATTCGAACCCTCCGACAGCGTGGCTTCAAGACGATCATGGTCAACTACAATCCCGAGACCGTCTCGACCGACTACGATGAGGCCGACCGTCTGTACTTCGAAAACATCTCGCTCGAGACTGTTCTCGACATCTACGACACGGAGCAATCGTCCGGTGTCATTATCTCGATGGGTGGTCAGACTCCCAACAACATTGCGCTGCCCCTTCACCGACAAAATGTCAAGATCCTCGGTACCTCGCCCGAGATGATCGACATGGCCGAGAACCGATACAAGTTTTCTCGTATGCTGGACAAGATCGGTGTCGACCAGCCCATGTGGAAGGAGCTCACCAGCTTCGAGGAGGCCCAGTCTGCTTGTGCCCGCTTCGGCTATCCCGTTCTGGTTCGTCCCTCGTACGTCCTCAGTGGTGCCGCCATGAACGTCGTCTACTCGCCCGAGGACCTCAACAGCTACTTGTCGCAGGCCGCTGCCATCAACCGTGAGCACCCTGTCGTCATCACCAAGTACCTCGAGGGTGCCAAGGAGATCGAGATGGATGCTGTCGCCAAGGACGGTAAGATGATCATGCACTACGTTTCGGAGCATGTCGAGAACGCCGGTGTGCACTCGGGTGACGCCACGCTCATCCTGCCTCCCCAGGACCTGGACCCCGAGACAGTGCGCCGCATTGAGGTGGCCACCGCCAAGATCGCTGCTTCGCTCCACGTCACTGGTCCCTTCAACATCCAGTTCATCGCCAAGAACAATGACATCAAGGTGATTGAGTGCAACGTCCGAGCTGCGCGATCGTTCCCCTTCGTCAGCAAGGTCACTGGCATCGACGCTATTCAGATGGCTACCGATGTGATGCTTGACCTGCCCGTCGAGGCTTACCCCAAGGTGGACCTGCCTCGCGACTACGTCGGTGTCAAGGTGCCCCAGTTCAGTTTCAGCCGTCTCGCGGGTGCTGACCCGATTCTGGGTGTTGAGATGGCCTCGACTGGTGAGGTGGCTTGTTTCGGTCGCAACAAGTACGAGGCTTACCTCAAGGCCATGATTGCCTCGGGTATCCGCCTTCCCACCAAGAACGTGCTGCTCTCGATCGGTTCGTACAGCGAGAAGCAAGAGCTGCTCCCCTCGGTGCGCACGCTCCACCAGCTCGGCTTCACCCTCTACGGTTCGTCGGGTTCGGCCGACTTCTACACGGAGCAGGGCATTCCGGTCATCCACCTCGAGGCTCTTCCCGAGGATGATGAATCCAAGTTTGAGGACACTGCCAAGGCTTCTTACTCGCTGCTGACGCACTTGACGCAGGGTCTCTCGTCGCTCTTCATCTCGCTGCCAAGCAAGAACAAGTACCGACGACCCGTGTCTTTTACCTCGATGGGTTACCGTGCTCGTCGATTGGCAATTGACCGATCTATCCCGCTCATCACCAACGTCAAGAACGCCAAGCTCTTTGTCGAGGCGCTTGCCCGTCACCGCAAGGCCGGCTCCAGCTTCGACATCTCGCCCGTCGACTTCAAGACGAGCCACACCGCCTTCACGCTGCCCGGTCTTATCAATGTCAACGCCTTCGTGCCCAGCATTGCTGATGGCAAGGTGAGCGCTGACGAGCTTGCTGCCATCACCCGCGCCTCGATCGCTGGTGGTTTCACCACCGTCCAGGTGATGCCTGCCGGTGTGTCATCGAGCGTTGTAGACGCTGCCTCGCTTGCCATTGCTGAGAGCAAGATCGCTGGCGGTGCTCACTGCGACGTGTCGCTTGGTGTTTCTGCAACTGCCGACAATGCCGAGTCGATCGACGAGCTTGCTGACAGCGCCCGCTCGCTGCTCATCTCATTCAACGGCCTTGGCTCCAACGTCAGCAAGGCTGCTACCATCGCCTCGCACTTTGCCTCGTGGCCTGCGGACCGCCCCATCGTGACTGACGCTCGTGGCACTGACCTCGCTTCGGTGCTCCTGCTCGCCAGCCTGCACAATCGATCGATCCATGTCACCAACGTTCTCTCGCGCGATGACATCCAGCTGATCGCCCTCAGCAAGGCCAAGGGTCTGCAGGTGACATGCGATGTTGCGGTCTACGCGCTCTTCTTCACCACCGAGATGTACCCCCAGGCCACCTGCCTGCCCTCGTTGGCTGACCAGAAGGTGCTGTGGGAGCATCTGGAGGACATTGACATGTTCTCGATTGGCAGCACTCCTTACCAGCTCGCCAAGGAGATGAGTGAGGTGCCTGCTCCTCAAGCTGGTATCGAGGAGACGCTGTTGCTTCTTCTCGACGCTGTCAACGAGCACCGCCTTACGCTCGACGACATCCTGCTGAGGTTGTACACCAAGCCCAAGGAGGTCTTTGGCGTCCAGGCCCAGGCCAACACACAGGTCGAGATCGAGATCGACCGACCCACGGCTTTCGTGCGCCGCGACTACTGGTCGCCGCTCGAGTCGCGCGCGACTGTGGGCTCGATCAACCGCGTCACGCTCAAGGGCAAGACCGTGTTTGTCGACGGCGAGGTGCTCTCGGACGCTTCGACCGGCAGCAACGTCAGCAGCATCGCTACTGTCGCTAAGCAGTCCAAGTCGGCTGGTCGACGAGTTTCGTTCTCGGCTGCCACCGCTACTGCTACTGGTTTGAGTGTCGTCTCTGCTCAGGACGCTCCTACTTCGCCTCCTCCTCTCTCGCTTGGAATGAAGTCGCCCGTTCTGGGCGCCACTGAGCCGGCTCAGCCCCGCAGCGGTAGCCTGATGGCCGCCTTCGCCCACGAGGCGACTGCTCTCACTGTGGGCCCGACCGCAGCCTCGATCGGATCGGTGCTGTACCACCCCACGTTTGCTCGACGACACATTCTGTCAGTCAAGAGCTTCACTCGTGATGACCTTCACGCTCTCTTCTCGGTGGCCACCGAGATGCGGGTCATGGTAGAGCGACAGGGCTCGGTGGACCTGCTCCGAGGCCGTGTTCTTGCCACGCTCTTCTACGAGGAGTCGACGCGCACCTCGTGCTCGTTCGAGGCTGCCATGCTCCGACTCGGTGGTCAAGTGGTCAACGTGCAGCCTGAAAGGTCGTCGGTGCAGAAGGGCGAGTCGATCCCCGACACGATCCGCACTCTTGGCTGCTACGCTGATGCAGTGGTGATGCGCCACCCTATTGCTGGCAGCGTCCACCTTGCTGCCAAGCACTCGGCCGTGCCCGTCATCTCGGGCGGTGAGTCGTCGATCGAGCACCCCACCCAGGCTCTGCTCGACACGTTTGCAATCCGCGAGGAGATGGGTACCGTTGCAGGTCTCACCATCACCATGGTGGGTGACCTCAAGTACGGCCGCACTGTGCACAGCCTGGTCCAGCTGCTGTGCCTGTACGGTGTTACGGTCAACTACGTCAGCCCCGAGTCGCTCAAGATGCCCGAGGACGTCAAGCAGGCCGTCGCTCGCAAGGGCATCAAGCAGTACGAGTCTACGGTGCTGTCGGACGATATCCTTGCGCGCACCGATGTTCTCTACGTTACGCGCGTACAGAAGGAGCGCTTCCCCGACCTCGCTGCGTACGAAGCGGTCAAGGACAGCTACGTGGTGGACAACGCCACGCTGGCCAAGTGCAAGCCCAGCACTATCGTCCTGCACCCGCTACCCAAGAACAACGAGCTGGCCGACGACCTCGAGTACGACCCTCGTGCGGCTTGGTGGCGACAGGTAAAGTACGGTCTGTACCTGCGCATGGCTCTGCTCGCCATGGTGCTGCACCACCGTGCCTAAGCCTCGCCAACCTTCATATTCCCCTTCATCGCCTTATCTTGATGTAAATAAAACTCGCCCCTATGTTCACACTATCTTCATACAGTAGTCACGGCAGGTTCGAGCTGTCCAGACTGTCAAGTTAGATTTGTTACTATTATCTCTGCACTGTGGAAACCCTTAGACGAAATGTCGATTATGTCTTGTTCCCGTCCTTCCTTCTTCTTTGATTGCCTGAAACATGAAAGCTGGTGAGTGAGTGAGTGAGTGTCGGTGCTTAAATTGGCTACATGTGCTCCGAGCTTTGCGGGCACGTTGGGATGTCAGCGGGATCGGGTCAGCTCTCGCACGCTGGCCAAGAAGGTGTTCGCCTCGTGGCTCGAAGTGTGTGGAGGTCATGTCGAGGAAAAGGAGATTCAAGGTCTTGGGGCAGTAGAAGAGCGATACAATTGGCCGGTAAGTTAATTTCTTCGAGAATTGTCGAGTCTGCTGACACTCTTTTGCAGAAAGCGACCCGTTGGTCGGTAAAGGCGCGCCGAAATCGCCACCAGCTGCAGATTCACATTGGAAGCAAAGGGCAGCGGAGACAGCTGGAGACAGCTTTGGGCGCTCGGCTGAGTGTGGGTTCGAAAAGAAGCGAGCCCGCCGCTCGGTCCTCTTCCCGGTCAACGAAAGTAAGATTCGAACGTTTCTCTCTCTCTTCGACCAGAGCAGCAACACTCAACCTTTCCTTCGCAGCGCGCATCGACAATTCAACAGCAGCAGCAGCAACAGAGTTCCAGGCCTCGGAACAGAACGCACCCAACGGGCGTCGGCGTAGTCGTTCGAGCAGCCTTTGAAAGTAAAGGCGCGCACCACTTAGACTAGCTAGACCACCGTTCAGCACCTCGTTATCACGCCCTCGCCATATCGTCGAGATTCATACGGTAGCCATCACACCGCTTCTTCATTGAGCCAAGCGCCCTCTAGGCAGCGCGATCCAGCAGCTGCCAGCAATGCCACTCTCCATGGATTCTTCCACTTCCTCCTCCACGAGCTCCTCCGAGCCCAACACCCCACCCTTTAACCGTAACGCACCCTGGTCTGCAAGCCGCGCTGCGGGTACTCCTGACAAGGCGTCCACTTCCACCAACAACACATCCACCACCACACCCACGGCTTGCACAACTCCATCGTCACTCCGAAAGCGATTCGCCTCGTTCACCCGCTCCGGCGGCAAGTCTGCAGCGGGAACTCTCTCTGCCGGTGCAACGCCGCTCTCCACCACACCACTCGAGCAGTGCAGCCAACGCATCGAAAAGCTCGATCTGCAGAAAGGTGCAGCTGGGGCAAGTACACCAAAGAGGCCTGCGCATGTCCCATCCGCTCCCGTGTCAAGGAGGGCGAGTTTCTCCAAGAGTGATGACGATGTGTTCACCGTACCGCGTAGGAAGGCGGACGAGATCAATGAGGACTCGCCGCTGCAGCGTGTGTTGAACAGTCCGAACGCTGTAAGTTTTCGACGTTGATAAGCGCATAGATACGTCAATGTCATACGGGGGAGGATTTACATGTTGACAAAGCTTTGACTACATCTTGTCGTGTACAGCAACCGCTTCCCGGACATCCAGGCAACCTCACCGAAGCACAGACGCAGGCGCTACACGAGCTCACCGCCGTGCTCAAAGAAGACGGTGCTCTGCATGGTCCTGAAACCGAACCGCCATCCTATCAAGAGACTCAGCTGTTGTAAGTTCGATCTCCCAACCCCCTCCCATGTCTTCATCTGCTGCATTTTAGTCTGACACATACCTCGCTTTCCTTGCTCTTTCGGTGGATCAAATTGACAGGCGCTTCCTCCGAGCGCGCAACTTCAACGTCGCTGCCGCCCGCACCATGTATCTCAAAGCCGAAGCCTGGAAGAAGGAAATCGACCTCGACCGCCTCGTCCGCAAATTCCAATTCACCGAACGCGACGAAGTCGCCTCGCACGGCTGGTGCATGTACTTCCACAAAACCGACCGTCTCGGCCGCCCTATCTTCATTCAAGACCTCGGCAACATGGACTGCACCGCCGTCTTCCGCAAAACTACCCCCGAGCGCATCATCCAAAACTTTGCCGTAACCCTCGAACTCGCCGTTCGACACCGCTACGAAGCGTGCTCCGTCGCCAGCGGGCGGTGGGTCGACGACAACATGATGGTGGTGAATTTGGCCGGCTTGGGCTTGGGTACGTTCTGGTCGATGAAGGGGCAGCTGCAGCAGCTGTTGGGGATATTGGATAACAACTTTCCTGAGCTGAGCGGGAGGGTGCAGGTCATCAATGCGCCGTATATGTTTAGCACGATTTGGGGATGGGTGAAGGGATGGTTGCCGGCGGCGACGGTGGAGAAGATCGATATTGCGGGCGCGGACTATGAAGAGAGGATCTGGGAGTACGTCAGGAAGGAGGACTGGCCGAAGAGTTTGGGGGGCGAATGCGAATGTAAGGGGGAGAAGGGGTGTCAGAAGTCGGATCTGGGGCCGTGGGACAAGCGGTTGGTGAGGACGACGGATCTGTGAAAGAGGATCACCGAATCGCAGTGTTGTTGCTCCTTACATTATCCGACTTGATATCGCATCGCATTGACTTTTATTCACTCTTCGCATCATCATTTCACTGCTCATCTTTTGTGTCAACGCCTCAGACTTGTGACGTCCCCTCTGCGTGGATTGAAGTTGTTGTGCCGATCCACCTGAGGAGGCCGAAGGGAAACTCGCAGTGCCCGAAGCGAGACAGGAAAAAGGTTCGACTGCATACACTCGTTCGGCGTCGAGACTGCAAAGTCGAAACAAGATGGCGATTCGAGTCCGCGCCTTGAGATGGTGCAATCGAATGCCTCCATCGCAACGACGCACGAAAGACCACCTGCGAGTCCATCAGTACGCCTTTCAGTACTATGTCTGAACCTGTTTTCTCGGAACAGTTTTTCTTTTTACCTGCTATCCTTGCGCCCCTGATTGTCGATAACTTCCGCATGCCCACGCTTTGCAACATCCTTCATCGCCGCCTCACTCATCGATCGAAGTGCGTGCCAGTAATTTGCTGCAATTGCAAAAAGATTCTGTATAAGTGCGTTTTGAGAATAGAACAAGGGTTTGTTTACTCTTCGTCGTCGTACGCAGTAATCTCTTGACGTGCGCGGGCCGGCACTACTCCCCACCCAATGCAACAAACCATCAAGACAAGATTGTATTACATCAGTACGTTCCGCCTGTTGCATTGTACCAGCCATGGTGCGGGATGAAGACTTACGAGGGTAGGATGTGGGCACCTTCTCCGCGGGCTTCCAGCCGTATGCCTTGCGAATGGGCGGTACTGCCACCACAGCGACGGGCCCAACAGAGCCGATGAGGATCGAGAAGAAGACTACCGGGTGCTCGTGCGCCGCATATTGCTACCAGGTCCAACATCGAATCCAAACCAAGATGAGTGTCAGCATATCCCATTCCCATTCCCCTTCTCTGCAAGCTGCTTCGCCATAGTATGCACGGTAATCTTTGTTCGCGAAAGGTTGGATCGAGACGTACGAGGTATCGGTATGTGTTGCGGAAAGGAGAGAAGAGCGATGCCATTGTGAAGATGCGCCTACGATCAAACGGGCCTAGTGCGATGCGGGTTGTGGTGGAGATGAAAAGGACGCCGTCGTGATCAATGGTGAGGAAGATGCGGAGAGTGCGGAGGTGGTGGAAATGTGCAGCAAGGGAGGCTTCGGCTGCCAAAGCGTGATCGTCTCGGATCCAACTCGGAGCCGAATCGCGCATCAAAACTCAAATTCAGCTTTTTAATTCTGTTCCGCTTACGCGATCTCACAGGTTTAAAAATAGCCAATCTCATCGGCGTGTTCGTGCACAACCAAAACCCGATCGATTTGTTATTCACATGGAGAGGGGAGGTGATTTTTTCGCCAGGTGACAGTTGAGTGTCGCGCTGTATCCAAGACAGGCGGGTGCGGCTAGGAGCTTCCATTTTACGCACCATGACCACCACCACCAGTTCACATATTCTTCCAACCGGCAACCTGGTCTCTTGCCCGAGTGATTTAGGAAATCCCTTCCCTTGCCACAGCATCACACGGTGTGTCATGTCGCGCATCTCCCCGAGGGTTTGAAGCGTGCGGCTGAATATGGACCTGGTTGGCCGATTGGCTACGATATTTACCAATCTTTTGATCTAGGACCAATGCTGCCAAATACCCTATGGTAGAATTGATGAGCAAGTTTCGGCCATCTCTGGGTGCCACCGGAACCTCGTATGCCGTAGTGAGCGGCAAATTCACGGATTCTCACGACGAATAGGGAGCGACTGTGCTGTTTCAGGGCAAGGGAGGTGGCAGAAAGTTCAGATTTGAAAGGCCAGACCGATACGGAACGGAGAACAGTAACGGCAACGGGGACGGCGAATGGTACGTTCGCATGGCTTGCCGCTCACGCTTGGATAAACTATGCCAGATATGGTGGAGCGCTCTAGACTTCAAGCCACCACGTTCGTTGAGTACAGTACTTTGCTCGGTGTATGTGAAAGGTGACTTTAGAAGCAGGATATAGAGCTCAGGCCTGCAACGCTTCTCCATTGCAGCCCAGCCGCGTAACGCACACACACGTTATAAAAAGGAATTGTGGGTTGCTGTTAGTCAGGCCTTGCTTTCTTCTTCAACGGGGCTAAGCTCAAGCTTGCTTGTCGATTGTGAGCAAAACACCTTCTCACAGTGCTGAGTTTGCCAAACACAGGAAGAGAAGGGAGAGGGAGGGAGAAGCTACATGCGAAACTCGAGCGCGTGCTTATTATTGAATCCGACACTGCAGCTGTCAAACTCGACCCTAATTCTAATTACCACTACAAACCCACCTGAAGCAGCAATACAAATAGCACTCCGAGGCGCATGCACGTAGAGTTGACTTGTCCCTCGATTGACCCATCACAACCAAAGGTGTCCGTTCTCTTTTACCCACGACAGAAACATCCCTCTCACCCCCTTCCCCCTCTCCCTCTTTCGCACAATACACACATACACACTCTCTTACTTTACTTCACCTTGCTTCTGCCGCGCGAAGCACGGTAGATCATGAATTAACACTCCGCGCATGCAAGCAGCAAGCAGAATTAGGCCTTAACTTTGTACGCGCACCGCCTATCCAATCGTCCCTGCAATCTGCAAGCAAGTGCTGTTATTGAAGCTCCACACTCCCATTACCTCGCCTCGTTACTCGCTGGGTGGCTTGAGGCTCGAAGGTGCTGCGTGCAGCATGGTCGGGATGCTGACAGGACAATATTTGGAAGTAGGCCCGGAGATGAGCAGAGTCCTGTATTTGGGGTAGGTCAGGTTGTAAGCCACACAAACTTGCTGTGGACAGTTCTGTGACCCTGAATCACTTCTATTGATCACACATGCGCTGCCAAAACCAAAGAGCAGCTCTTTGGCTTGTCTTTGACCACTGTTTTGAAGCCAGTCCAACCACTAAGCGCCTTCTGAAGTACGCTTGTTCTTCCTCGCTCGTTTGTTGGCGGAACACGCCTTGTCATCGCTCCGAGCAAACAACATGGTCGATGTGCACTATAGCGAGGTAAGGTCTGCTAAGCAAGCTGCTATCCAGGGTGAGTTTGAGACGCTCAAGGTTTGCTTCCGATCCTGGCTCGGCTAACTCCTTCCCCCTCTCCGATCTGCTTAGTACCTGCGTCGAGCGGAACGCTATCGCTCCTTCCACACCGAAGTGTCCTTCCTCCATCTCGTGTTTCAAAGCTTCATTGGCAGATGTTGCTCACACTCTCGGTTGTTCGGATCGGAATTGTCCCCATATAGCCCATTCTCTCGGGCCACACCCGAGACAACAGCTTATCACGAGGTGGGTTGGACCTGATTCACATCCCAACTCGTCTTGTCGTTGGCTGTCATCAACTCGGCCCAATCGCGTGTTTCACGAGACTACTATCGCCTCTCTAGCCGCCGGACGTTGCATCCAAACGCAGCACCTTGCTGAGGATGCTGGACAGCGGTGAGAGTTCGAAAGAATCAAAGCGACCGCGGGTGGCGTTGTGCAAGTCTCCTTACCTTGCAAATTCCGGCTGGGCAACCGAGCTGAACTGAGTTGAGCTGTTCGGACACTCAACCACATTCGGAGGCCGGGCCTCGAAAACCCTCAGCACTCTCCACTGCAGAGCAAGGGCATTGCGTGAAGCGAGCTTACTTGTTCAAACCCCGGACGAGGGAGGGCGCGTTATCGTTCCAAGCCTCCTTTTGTTGCGGCTGCTGCAGTCGGAGGAGGAAATCTCGGTGATGGTCGAAGCGCCATCTATAGGAACGGGCTCCGACGTGCATTAGAGAGAGAGAAACGAGCACGAACAAGATTGCGGCAGATGTGCAAAGTGGCGAAAGAGCATGGTCACAACGGCTCTGAGCTGCAAATTGGCGTGCGCTCTGCAGTTGCAACTCACTACATTGGGGTATTCTTTTGCAGAGGGCGGCTATCACGAGCAAGTGCAGTATCATTACAAAGGGTTACAACAGGACAGAAGAGGTCTGTTACGAAAGTAGGACATGCTGTCGGAGAACGTCTTTATCCGCAGACCAATGACGCTAACCCGTCTTGAAACTCAACCCTCTCACGATGGAAGCTGATATAGGACAACAAGCAAAGGGTATACGATTGAGTCGCCTTCGAGCGTGTTGAGTATGTGTTTTGTTTTTACTAGAATGTGTGTGTGTGTGTGTTTTTAAAAAATGTACTTTTCTTTTTTTTGGGTTGATGTGCACAAATTGAATGACCGATGCTCCGACAGGGCTTTCTGCTCTGGACCCAGAGCTTCTAGGCGAGGTCGAGATCCAAGCCTCTGGGTTGACAGACTGTCGATCCTGCCTCGCCTAAAACTGTTTCCATCTGTTGATGCAGCTCTCCTCTCCTCTATCTCTCTCCCTCTTCCTCCCTGAGTGGTGTCGTTGGATAGAACGAGCACCTCTGCGTGCTCAACTCTACCTACACGGCAAATCCAGCCCTCCTCCAAGTCCGACTTTTGTCAGCCGCTTCAACCCTCCCTCTCTTTCTAACCCTCCTCGGTCCTCTTCCTGGAGTGGCAGAGAGACAGTGTCTGACGATCCAGCTGGAGGAAGTGATGCACCTCCAGTGTGATGTTACTTGCTCGTAGAAAGATACGATTCAGTAGCGAGCCAGCTACGCAGGTCCCACTCCGGCGGGGTAGCCGCTTCCCATTGTGTTTCACCAAGCCCTGTCAACTCGTCCATCTCAGCAACCCGGGTTGCAATGCCCCTCCCTTAGCCTGCAAGGGTCGAGCATACGAATCTCGTCTGCTCATTGTGGATGCTGGCCTAGGTCAATGATAATGTGTGATGCGACTTGTGAACAGTTGGGTTGGATCTAGAGCCAGAAACTCAGCCATCGCATAACATGAGCAATGCAGAGGCGTCACTTCGACTGTGTAACTTCTCTCATCCCTTCTCCTCTAGCCTCCTCTCTGCCGCAACTGGGCCAGCCGGTTCGCTGCTTCCTTCGGCTCACCTTCCACCAACGCTCAACCTTGCGAGTGAGTGTGTGTTTCCCTTGTCTGTTTCCATCAGCGGTTGCACTCCTCCTTCTCCTCCTGCAACCACGTCTCACTTCCCACGCTACTTTTGTCTCATCCCTTTCGACTTTGACAGTTCCTTACGTCCAACTCCCCACCTGCTCCTGGGCTGCGAGACAGTTGCCCCTTCCGCGTCTACACCTTCCTTTTCCACCTCGACCCGCTCCTGGTAATTCCTATCTTGCACCTCGCATCACGACTATCACCAGCACCACCTCTCTCATCTTAGGCAACGCTATCGTTGTACCTTTACCCGCCATCTTTTTCTTTTTCCTATCTTGGTATCGCCTTTTGGATTCTAGAGACGCTTCGAGACATCCAGAACATCACAACGATCAGAGAGGCCATCTCGACACTTCCAATTGCTCTTGCGACTGATCAGGGGCGACTAGCCAAAGGACCTTTCTCCACCCGCTCGAGTTTGTTCGGGGAAGCTTTTGGCTTCCCTCGCTCCGCCAAGTATCAGCATGGCGAGCAGCGTGGTGGTAGCCACGGGAAAGTCGCTCGGCAGCCGTCACAACTCGCACAACACCCTCGTCCGTTCCGACAGCGTTTCGGAATGGCTCAACCACCCGTCCCATGACAACACGCCCAAAGCGCACAATACCTTGGCCATGCACGACACCCTCCACCGACAGGACAGCTTCGCCAGCCTCACAGAGGGTTTCGACATTGTTTCTCCGACAACGCAGACTTGGTCAATTCCAGCAGAGCCCAAGATCATGAGCTTGAACAACGCTGATGATTATCTTTCCAACCTTGCTGAGCATTCGATAGGTAAGTCCAGCAGCAGACACGAATTACACCGGTTGGATCAATGAACCTGACGATACACTTGACTCCATCGTATTTGCCGCAAACACAGATCTCAAGACAACGTTTACCGAGACATTGCATGTGGACGACTTTTTCAACGACACCACTTCAGCGTCCAGTAGCCCGTACATGGCAACAACCATCAACCTCCCTGGGTGGAACCATGGACCTGAAATCGCTAGCGGTCTCATCGATTCGGACGTCGACTCGCCCGAAGGTATCTGGTACGGCCAGACACACTCCGTCACATCAAAGTCATCTCGCAGAGGCCTCGCCCTGCCCGGCTTTACCATCAACGTCGAGCATACCGAGCCCACCGGCTCCCCCGGCGCACCCGCCTCTGTCGGCTTTGACACTCTCAACTCTACCACATCACCTAACGGTAGCGAAGGAGCCGGACTTCTCGGTGCTCCTGCTCGCACACTGCGCTCTTGTATCAGTGCTCCTCTTCTGCAGCGGGAGGATCCTGTGCTAGAAGCAGCTGGAACGCAACACCTGATCAACGATTACCTCATCGATGTTGGCTATCCCCAGGAACGTATCCCCGAATCCAACGCGCTTGGTCTCGAGCTTGGGACCAAGTCCAGTGTTGTTAGCAGCCCTGGCCAGAACGAAGCTCTACCCACCAACGATGCAGTCTTGAGCCGTGGCAAGGATGGCCTGCCCATCGCTACGGAGCTAGCCGGTAATAAGAGTGTAGCCCAGTCGTCAGCGCTTTTCCAGCGCCGCGCTGTACAGCGCGACCTTTCGGCCCCCACACCTGTCGCTGTTCCAGCACCCGTGGAAGGTGCACCTGCCCTAGGCGACCAGACGGTTGAAGTCGCACCCGGCCGCACAGTCACGGTCAACGACCCAGCCGAGTCGACCATCGACCCCGAGAAGATGACCGAGGAGCAGCGACGAAGGTTTGTCCAGCTGCACCAGATCCACGTCGCCCAGCAAGCAGCGCGGCTGGGCGTATACCAGGACTTTGTCACACCATCGCAGCAGTTCGCTGGTCAAGAAGCGAGCGAGCGCGCTGCCAAGGCCGTGCAAGCTGCGCTCATGTATGGGATGGAGGGAAACTCGCCACGTAAACTCAGCGTCGGATCGACTGGATTGCCGACACCGGTTACACCGCAGCATCCGCTCCAGCCAGGTCCGAACAGTATGGCTGCAGGTGGTGCTTACCACCCACACCTCCAGGGTTACATGCAAATGCATATGCAGGGCTATGCAGGCGGCAACTTCGACCCAAGGATCCCAGGGATGCCGCTTTCGGCGGACTCGGCCAGCTTCGCGCCGTCGATCCAGAACCAGTTCTCGAATCTGCATCTCGCCCAACAGCAGCAACAGACGCAGGCACAGCAGCAGCAGCAAGGGCAGCAAGGGCAAAGCGTGTTTACTCCTCAGTTCCTACACCAGCACGACACGACACTCTTTGCTGGTCCAGGCAACCTGGGTACCCAGGATCTGTCGGGGTACACTTCGGTTTACCCACCGCCCAGGCACAACAGCATCAGCGGCGGATCAGCGGGCGAGCGAGGGAGTGGATTATACGGGCTGACGCTTAATGCGAGTGGGATGGTGAACGCGAGCAACCACCTTAGGGGTGAACAGTTGCTGCTGCCCCCGAAGGGCCAGTCATGCAGTGCTGAGGACGTCCGATTCGAGCCCTTCGCTAGCGTCGCAAATCGCTGCCAACCCGATGCAGCTCCAAAATCCCTTCTCGCAACAGCAGCAGCAGCAGCAGCAAGTGCCGGAAACACTGGAACCAGCCAAGCTGATGGCAGCCGATGCTAGCGGCACGGGGTTAATGCCTCCAGCAGCTAGCACACCGCGATCCGCTCCGGCCGATGCGTCGCGAGAGCACTTCGCGATGCAGCAGACCCGAATGCGACAGCTCCAACAACAACAGCTCTTCCTTCAGACGCAGGACCAGACGGACAAACAGCAGCAGGCTGCGGCTGGAAGCTCCCGGCAAGTGACGACGCGAAAGGTACCCAGTACTCTGTCTGCACCGCTTAGCCCGCCTCGCTCGCCGGCAAAGATGAAGTCCACTCCGCACCTGAAGAGTCCCCTCGCTGGCAGCAGCAGCGCTGGGCTGCCACCGTCGCCTGGAAAACCGATGGCGCCGGGATTGCGAAAGATCGCTTCGAACCGACGAATCGCCACCACCGCTTCGCTGAGCAGCACCGGCTCGACCACCCCTTCCAGCTCCAGCTCCTCAGCATCCGGCAGCGGCGCCGTGTTGAACCGCAAAACCAGCACCATCAGCACCGCGGGTGGCTTCACCCTCGAACTCACCACCTCCGCGTCCCCCACCCGAGCGCGCACCATTTCGCACCAAAGCGCCTCATCCTCCTGCTCCCACTCCTCCACTGGCAAGTCCAAGTCTCCCACTCCCTCCGCTCTCGCTTCCGGCAGTACCAGTGGCGGCGGGTTCTCCTTCTCCCAACTCTCCTTCGTCAACTATGGCATGGACGATGCAGACGAGATCTGCTCAGCAGTCGCGCCGAGCGGGAGCTACAAAGTGCCGCTTCGCGGTTTCGGCGCCAGCTCGGGCGAGGATGACGATTTCGATGATGAAACTTCATCAGTGCGTACGAGAACGGCGTCGAACGTAACAGGCATCACGGCGATGATGGGCTCTGATGATGATGGCGATAGTCCAGTATTCATGGCAGGGGTGCCAAGCAGCCCGACGAAGAAAGTGAGGAAGAATTCGAGCAGGCCGAACCTGCTCATGTCGGCGAGTGGGAGTGGGAGTCCGCTGAAGAGTAAGCGCAGTATGGCGAATCTGGGTGGAGCAGGGGATCGAGAGTGTGGGGGGAGGTCGCCCAGGAAGACCAAGTCGACCATCTTGAGTCCTGTCTCGAGTGCTGGCAGTGGCGAGTGATTAGCGTCAGACAGCATCGCCGTCACTATCCATCATCTTCTCTGTAGTGTAAGCTACTCTCTATTTTTGCTGGTTTTTGGGGCGCCCATTTTTTCATGGTTTAAATTTGTTTCCGTACTTCGCCCTTTTTTTACGCTATGCTTCATGGTAATGAACTTCGCTTCACTTGACTGACCCCGCCGGAAACGCAATCGTTGATGGTGGGGCATCTTTTATACTGTATGCTCCGAACCCTTTCAATGCAACCAAGACTGTTCCTAAACGTTTTGCTCGGTCAAAATCTGCGTGTTTAATGTAATTGTGCTTCCACGACTAGTGTTACAATATCAACTTGCTTACCCGGGAGCTGCTTAGGCCGCGACCCTGACGACCATCT